>BGZK01000224.1:0-575988 GCA_005406025.1 Eumeta japonica
TGCATAGGAACGTCATTCTTAGACAAAGTTCTCAACCTAAATTGATTTAACGAAATGATGGTAAATCCACACAGATTTAATAGGTTTACTTATTTTATTTTCATGACACAATTCTATGAGTGCCAACGTTATTATGGACAAAACGATATTATTGGGATAAATTGACAAAATTATCTATGGTATCAATAGAATTATTCACATCGATATTAATACTATCAAGCTATCGTTTTGATGGTATTGTTTAGTTTCTGGTAATCACTTAGGAATTTCGTCAGTTTTTTAGTTTAACAACAATACTTTTTAATCCTTCTTTTGTCTATGTTCTTGCTACTTAGGTTTTCACTCTGATTTAAAATAACAAATAGTCACTTTTAAGGTTTGTGATCGGTTTATTTCATTTAAATTCATTAATCACGAGCCTTAAAAGAGGCTTTTAGTGAATAGTCATTTTAAAAAGGTGGTGGAGACCTTCTTTCAATATTCTTTCTTCTTTTGACAGTTTATAACATATATACACATTCTGAAAACTATCAATATCTTGTTAAACATAATGTCGATAGCATTGCTTTCGATCATTTTACCAATACTATCGATGGTATTGTGGAGTTAATCAATAGTATTGATGCAATAATAATATCGATTTTATCGATTATGATAGTTCACTATCGATTCTATTGTTAAGATGCAAAAGAACCGATACATCGATTAGTTATCTGTACATTCTGATGCGATCCCAGAAAAAGTAACACACCTTCTATTTTGTCCGCGTTTCTTTATCTCTCATGGTTCATCTTTATTACTGTTGAACTTTAGTTAGTTTCTGAAAGACCGAAACTTATTTATAATTGATTACAATTAATCATTTATGTGAGATTGACATTCAATTAATGATCCAGTCTCCTCAGTTTCAATAAGTTTCGTGGTTTAAAATGTCTTTTCAAACATTGAGTACAAAGACATGGTTTTATGTTACGGAGAGTGTCGTAGACGCGCATGACAAGTTATCGTTACAGTACCGGGAATATGGTACCCAACGAGTGAAGCTAATGTGTAATGAATTTTTATAAGCTCAAGTAAGAATTCTGAAGATTCTACTCAAACGGTTTATCTTTATAAAGTCATTGTGGTGAGCCCGCTCTGGGTCGATATGGGCGGCACGCAGTTCGAATAGATTTTGCCAAACTCGTGGGAACGTAAAACACCCACCACGGTAAGTACCCAACAATGTATTTCACCCATCGGGTGAGATATACGCTGGCCGGCTGCGCGGGCGGCGCAGTGACCTACGACCACCTCGTGTCGTTTACGCATCCATCCGTCCGCCCCAGAACCACCACGCAGCTTGTATTTTTGATCGCTTTGCGTTCCTTATTTTACTTATTAAAATCAAATACAGATGGTGACGTAAATGGTGGTGTAAATTAAAATGGTGACGGAATTATTTTTAATAATAACAGCAATATAAACTGACGCCTATTTCCCAGAAAAGGGTAGGCAGAGACTATAGTTTTTCATCCTACGATATTTGCATATCTCTTTACCTCACTGACATCCATCAATCATTTGATGCAAGCTCGTCGGTTTTGGGTGCACAGAATTTGACCCTTTTTTAATATGCCATCAATATGGTCTGCATAGGATTATTTTTAAAAACAATTGGTACACTTTAAACTTTGTTCGTATCTCTTGGTACCTACGGGCAACCGCAAGCCAATTACATAGGGTGACCATAATTGCTTCCTTAATAAAGATGACACATTGTTTGTCCGAAACTATACGTTACCGACAAAGTTCGCAGAACAAAAGTTGTTCACCCAACCTAATCACCTGTAGATCAAAGTTCATGGAATTTCGTATCACTCTGTATATATACAAAGTTCAGCTAGTTTTGGGGCTGCCCTGTAAAATCAATAGCTGTCCAAATTATTTTAGTTTCTCTAATACATTTCCAAAAATTGCTTGCGAAATATAATACGACAAAACACAACTGTCGTCATTCCAAAACCATGTTTTGTTCGAAACTTTCTGTTCGGTGTGGTAACATTACTTTACAACATTACATATAATAAATACTACAATTATCTTTTATAAAAAATTTCTGTCGATAACAATTTAAGGACATCACTGCTTCATCCTTACCCACTAACGACCGCATTAGCAAAGCACACTTAAAGTGGGAGTTCCATTTTGAGAGTGGAAACTGCAAGACAATTATACTGTTTCACTTTAGAAAATAATCTATGTCTTACTCCCACGTTATTTCTTAAGTTGGCGCATCGTCTTGAGTGGCGCGTAATATGAGTGTTAGGCCGCTTTTGGGTCGAACCACAAATGACATGAATATAAAGCATAAACTGTTTAAGGCATATTTTCTGAACAACCCAGAATGCCATTGATTACTGCCAACATAATATTTATTACTTTGATTTTTGATTAACTCATTTACTACGAAAAAATCTTGCTGGATCCGTGTCTCTGATGATCTAGAAAATATGTATTCATTCCTTTATTTATTTTATAATTCATTTTACTATATTATCAATTATTTTGGTTACTTTATCTAAATAATAGTAATTAGTCGTTTTGATAATCAGAGCTCTAACAAATTCCATTTTTTACTTTGTAACGAAAAAAACTCCTTGATTTTCCAGAGATCAGCTTTAATGCTGTCACATCATTTTTATAACTCTATGAAATATCCTCCCACCGCCTTTTCATTACAGATCAAATTTTCGACCGGAATTCTTCACGCGGAATTTTATGTGCTCTCGGAGGCACAGCGGGTGCTAATACGATTCAAGAACTCGTCGATCAGTTCACCCGCGTTCAGTAATAGAAAATGTTGTTGACCAAATTAGCGGCTACTGATTTGCTGAGTGAAGACTAGAAATGTTAATTTTCTAAATAGGCTCAAATGTTTATGTTATGTAAGTATTGTCAAATTTGATTCGAACACAATTGAACATAAGGCTCGCACTTCATCGGCACCGGTAAAGATGTGTAAACGTTTTTAATTTTTTTTATTTAATTTTAAGGCACACACAGCATGCTAAAGTAAGCGGCCATCGCCACCCATGCACACCATCAAGTCAGAACGTTGCGTACTTCTAGAATGGAGGCTATTTTTGGAGAACCTTTTTCATAGTTAATCGGGACACCGCCGATGGTTGAACATTTCAAAGTTTTTCGCCGTTCACAATATTTATCTAACGATCTCTAATCAAATTTCCACTGTAATAAATGTTTTTAATTTTCCGTTGCACTAAATAAAATCAAAAGGCTGGACTCATAAAGAAAGATTTATAAATTCCGAATTACAATTCGATGATTTATTCATTGTGTTGTCATTTCTGGTCATAAATAAGCAAATCCATTTTAACTTACTCATAAGCATGCAATTTAGACTTCGATGTTTTATGAATTGGTTATTTCTTTGGATCGTTATCTTCAAAACTAGAGTCACTGTCCATAAAACAAATTGTAAGATCTCGATCAATCTCAAAATTCAATTCAGAACCTACGCGAATAAACGGGAAATGCTTTGGCCAACGAGGGACAGGTAAGCGCCTACAAGAAATGTTCATGTAATATATTGCATATTTCATTTTCTTCTGGACAATTTTCGTAATGGACAATTTTTATTGCTATTCAGACGTAATTTTATACTAGCTTCCATACAGCTCTGCCCGTGCTGGTGTAGAATTCAATGGTATCTCAAATCCACTTCTGTTCTATATATTATATTTTAAACCTTTATTATATTTCATGCCTATGTTTAATTGACGTACTTGATGATGCGCCATCTGAGCGTTTCTGGAAAATTGTAACAATAAATCACGAGAATAAAACTATATTTTTACGTTTTTGCTTCAAGGCATTAAACAGATGTTATCTAAATTCGTAAGTATTATCTGTATGACATTGTAGCAATAAATATATGAGCACCATGAAAATTCAAAATGTATTATTTTTAAATCTCTAATAAAGAATACTCTGTCTCTACTATAGAATAAATTGCAACATCTGATGTATCTATCTACTAAAGAAATAAGGTCAAGTGCGAACATACAGTATATTAACTTTCACCGACAGTTTTCAATTTAACTTTATTACTGATATTTGATAATAAAACTAGCGCAGATCTTGTAATAAACTCTGGTTTTTTATTTTATATTTTCATCTAAGTTGCCAATTACAGCCAACTTAAATATATGTCAACATTGCCATATTGTAACAATTACATTAAAAACATTAAGTGGAGTCTGTGTCTGACATTCTCCATCTGGAACATTTTGAACAATTGTCAGGGAATTTTATTAAAAAAATGATTATTTTTTTATTCTTTTATCACGTTCAATAGCTTTATCATCTACCCCATTGATTGCAATTTCTTATCACAATATCAATTGAGCTTGCAAATTTTATATTATCAAGTCATCTCTGCATACACTTGTTTGATTTACAGTTTTAAAATGAAGGTTTTATGGGAAGGCTTTGAAATTCGATCGGCAACTTTTGTGTGACGAAGTTGTGGGAGTAAACACTGTGTCAGGTAGAGTGGGAGCAGTGTCTCCATAGACAACAATAATATAGAGGGGTTATAGAGTCGTAACTCGCGATTTTTTAAACTATTGCCATAGACGGTGCAAGAGATGGCGCTCATTGAGAAGATAATGCATATTTACATCCGTTGATGGCAGCGCCAAATATTAATAAATCTTTTGAATTAATTCAAATTAAGTAAATATTTGAGAAAAATAAAATAACAATACAAAAGAATTTTCATTTATTATTAGAAGAAATGTGCTATATGTTGCACAGAATAATATTTTACAAAAAAATAGTCCTGGAATTAAGCCATTGTTCGTGTTTTGCAAGTGAACTTACGCTTCTGCATCAAGCGTATAGCATTATATAAACAACAATAACAACACAAATAAATAACAAACAGTAAACACGATACCATTTTACAGGAAATGAATACGTTGTTGATATATTTAAGTTATGTGATAATACCCACCATACGCACAGTACAGTAAAACTGACCTTTGACCACCGCTTAATGACAGCACTGACGTTGGCGCATAGATTTACCACAATAAAATTCACAATCATGATTAACATATAAATCTTCTAAGTTTTTGCATGTATTATAAATTTGTTTTTTGTTGAAAATAAATTAAATAACGTATTTCAGTAATTTAAATAAAAACAATATAATATTAAATTAAATTAATCCTACAGTTTTATACTTCACTTTATGATAGTGGTAATACAAAAGGTGTAGTCTAAATATACATGCTGTTAGATGTCACTAAAATTTCATAATTTTATTTAAACCCAATTCTAGATGACACTAGTGACTTAATTATAAAAAAAATGATAAATATAGTAGTTATACGACCCGGGGTCTCATTGCGCCTTCGGGTATTGTCGAATATCAGAGAAAGTGAGACATACGCTCATCTCGCTGTCTCTATTTCTCGTTGTCTGTGGTTGCGCATACTGCGTGCAGGCGGCGTGGCGATCATTGGGTACAACTGTTTTCCTTACTGTTTTGAATGAGACAGATGTCATTTTCGAAATACAATAATTTTAAGGATAACTAACTATTTCATTATATTGTTAAAGACTTTTAGTGTTGACGTGACTAGTATTTCGCAATCGAAAAAAAAATATAATGTAGTTCTTTTTCGGATTTTATTCTAGAATTTGGTATATATATTTTTAAAAAGTACATAATCAGCATTGTTTATTAAAATAATGTGTTAACAGAGAGCTATAGTAGTTCCACCTACCGACTGTAAGTCAGGTAGAACTCATGAAGTAACTGTAAGTAAGTAAGTAATATAATTTTATAGGTGATATTAATTTGATACGGGCAGTGCCGGATTAAGCCAAGGCGGGGCCTGTAGCAAATTCTGTCAAGGGGCCCTTGGTTTGCTTTAGGTTCTCAAGTTTAGGGTATTAAATAAAACAAAACCGTTACAAATAAACTTTTCTGGATATAATATGGGCAAATTTAGAAATAATACTTTCAATATCGACTTCTTTAAGTAAATCGTGCTCTATATTCAACAAAGTGAGATGATTAAGACGTTCTTGGCCCATCGTGTTTCTTAATTCAGTTTTAATACGTTTCAATGTTGAAAACGAACGTTCCCCACTGCAGTTAGTGATCATGAGAGATAAGTATATGCGCAAGGCAATTTCTAAGTTTGGAAACACGATCCTAAAGAATTATTTATTAAGAATTTATAAAATTGTTGTTCCAGAGGCTCCTGTTTCTTGCTGTCAATAACAATAGCCACATCTGTTTTCAGCAGCTCTGCGAACTGCACTAATTCGCCACCTAGGCTGTTCTCCAAATCGTCTTCGTAAGCACTGACCATATTGGAGGATTTTTCCAAAATCTCTTCTGTTGTAAGAAATTTTAGCTGTCGAAATACTTCAAAAACACTAGTAATCTTATGATATGCTTTCATACGTTTAGTTAAAGCAGACAGTACGTTATCAATAATGACAATAAACACCTGAACTTCGAAACGTTGTCCATGTGTTTGGTTTTCAACAAAGCCGTCGTCGAATGTAGTAGAGCCGCTGAAATGGTCGTACTTTGTATTTCGCTTGATTCGTCTGGATGACTGTTGCTGGTATTCTTCACAGTTGGTCAGGTCTTTAGCTCTTGCCTCAATATCTGAAAATGTGGATCGCATTGCTTGGACGTAGCCATATAATGATTCATAAAGGGCGTATCCCGTATTAAGGTCTTGATCAGACGATTGCAGCGAAGCACTAGTCGCTTGCAAGCGTTCTAGGATTCCGTTCCACGTAATTGTCATTATTCCCGTTTCTAATTTATTCATCGTTGAAACTAGTCCGTAAGCTTTATTACGGCACTCCGCTTTTTGATCCACGTTATTGAAAATGTCTTCCAAAACTTGCTTAATAGTCATAAAACCACATAGAAGTGCCTTCGTAGCATCAGCTCGGGCTGACCACCTAGTGTCCGATAACCGTTTCAATATCGGAATATTAGAAGTAGAATCTCTAAGTGCACTCGTAAGACGACCCCATCGATAGGTAGAAGCGGAAAAAAATGTATAGAGGTTTTCAATGAAATCGAAGAAAAGTAATGCTTCCATACAGCAGTCTGCAGCGCACTTAGCAACCAAATTTAATGAATGTGCAAGACAGAGAATGTATTCAGCGTACTTATTTATTTCCTTAATTCGGGCTTGTAAGCCGGTGTATTTCCCACTCATGTTGCTGGCATTATCGTAGCTTTGCCCACGACAATCTTTGATATCAATGCCACTCTCACTTAAGAAATCTAGTAAACTTTGAGCGAGTTGTTCTGCTGTATGACCTTCCATGTCCAAGAACTTAACAAATCTTTCCACTGGTCCAGATGGCAGAACATAGCGCACTATCAGAGTCAGTTGGTCTACATGCGATATATCTGGGTAGAATCCAATGAAACTGAGTAGTATTTGCATCTCTTAATTTCGCAAATAATTTGATTCAGTATGCTTGATGCAATTAGATGAATAAATTCCTCACAAATTGTTTTTGATAAATATGATGTATGTCCCTTTCCTTTGTTAGCATGATTTTGTATATGTTGAGCCATAAAAGCGTCAAATTGGACTATTAATTCTAACAAGCCTAAATAATTTCCATTGTGAGGTGAACCAACAATTTCGTCACTACCCCGAAACGCAAGACCTCGTTCTGCTAAAAACTTTATTACTGCAATGATTCGTTTTAAGAGTAGCCTCCAATACTTTTGCTCTGTCTCAATTTGGCTCACAAGTTGAGAATCAACACGCGTATTCTTGTTTTTGAGGTTTAACAGCGAAATTATGGCTTCGTATGGCTTCGCTAAATCGTGCGCATTTTTCCAGTCATCTAATCCGTCATTCGTAAATCGTGGTGACGAACTATCTGAATTCAAACTTTGCAAACAAAACAAAAAAGTCGTCCTTTGGTTTCCGAATAACACGACCAGTCTCTGACGTGAGTTTTATTCGTTAGTTTATGTTTATAGGTGAAAAATGACTTATGGCAGAACCGTGGCTTATTTTCGTTTACGTAAATTTTCTTTGAAGACAAAAATCACTATTCATATGTTGCAGTTCGCTGCTTCCTTTCTCAATCAATAATCTTTATCAAAGTTGCTCGGCCATTCACCAATATCGTTGAGTATATTTTACTTTCGTTTGGTTTTGACTTGAAACTGTAGTAACATTAGAATCGAGTAATATGCCATCGACTACTTTTGATTAGAACAAGACAACTCTAGATCGAGAGGACTGGCTGTGCTTTTAGCTTCTCCTTGGCTACAACATGATATAGCTAAATTAGAAGGAATTGCTGTCTCTTCAACTACAGCTTCACTTATTGTAGAAAATGTAGCTTCATCAGAAACGGTAGTACCACTATCATAAGTACAAGATTCAATTTCAGTATTTTCTGATTTACTTTCTGTAGATTTAGCAACATCACTCTGAACATTTAAATACTCGATCAGCTTACGTGTTTTGATAGAACAGCTTCATTCTTTTTCCTTTTCATCTTTTGCTTTACGCTTAGCACTTCCAGAAGCGTAGAGCCTACCCGTATCTCTAGATCTGCTACTCATGTTACCTACAATCAGAAAATATTTTTAAATTTTAAATTAAAAAAAAAACAACTTGACAAATGTAATTAAATAATACACTTTTTAGAACGGATTTTGTCATGTTATATTTAAAATAATTTAAAATACATTACATATATTAACCCGACGTTTCCATTACTTTACAGTACTTTACGGTTAATTAACCAACTTAGTCCTCCCGTGACCATGATAACTGTAAAGTAATCGAAACGTCGGGTTAATATATGTAATTTATTTTAAATTATTTTAAATATAACATGACAAAATCCGTTCTAAAAAGTGTATAATTTAATTATGAGTAGGTACTAGTCGTGCAAACATTAGAAGCCATTATTGACAAATGTAATATGCAAAACATACCTAGTAAAATATCTTACCTGAAGTGAAGTTTTCTCGTTGATATTTTTGCCTTTGTATATACAAAAACTGTTCTACTATGTTTTAAAAAAGATAATTGAATGAGTTGCACACAGCGCTACGTCACGCACGAAAACAATACTCGAAGTAATGTCAAAACAACTTTTTCAAAGAATGCCTCACATCTAAAGTGCTTTTAAAAGCTTTTTACGTTGTGCCAAGCCAAAGGTAAATGTATAGCAATTTCTTATTGTTTGATAGTCAGTAGAAGTTCTAATTTATTTGTTCGCGTTACGACTAGCTCTTTCGATGACAATGTCAGTCAGGGAATTCTCTTATTAGTTTTGCAGTGCTGCCAACTTGCGTGTAGTGCAGTGCAAGTAGTACGTAATTCGTAGTACGAGGGGCGGCTGATAAGTCCGCGGTCTAAGGCATTAAATGAAAGAAAAGTACGAGTATTTTATTTTTATTTTTCAATATAGTCTCCCTCAAGCGAAATACATTTTTCACATCTGGTGTACAACGCCTTCAAACCGCCCAAAAAATATTCCTTTTCTTTGCAGTCAAAATGGCTTTTTACAGCCATCTTCATTTGATTGTCATCAACAAATCTACGACCACGTAACTCCTTTTTAAATTGGAAAAAAATAGTCGCTGGGAGCTAGATCTGGGCTGTAGGGTGGGTGGTCAATTTCCGAGAAGCCCGTGTCCTTCAGGGCCTGCCTCGAAACCCGCGCCGTGTGGACAGATGCATTGTCTTGTAAAAACAGCACTCCGCGCGATAACTTCCCACGTCGCTTCTGTACGACTGCCTCTCGTGTCTGAGCCAATAAGTTCGCGTAATATTGGCCATTCATAGTAGTCCCCTTTGGCAAGTAATCAATTAGTAAAACACCTTCACTGTCCCAAAAAATTGTCGCCATAAGCTTCGATGCCGACTTTTGAACCTTGAATTTCTTCGGCGGCCTTTCTCCTTTTTTCGTCCATTGCATGGACTCCTGTTTAGATTCCGGATCGTATTGACGAACCCAGGTTTCATCCACGGTTACAATTCGGTCGCAAATTTCGTCTATATTCCCCGACTAACTCCAAAAATCCTTACTTGTCTGAAGTCGCCGCTGCTTGTCAAACGGCGTTAGCATTTTGGTACCCAACGCGCACTGATTTTCTCATATTCATATGCTTGTGTATAATTTCTCCAACTCGTTCTTTACTAATCTGCAACTCTTCAGCTATCTGCCATAATTTTATTCTTCGGTCGGCCAGTACTAATTTTCGATTTTTCGAACATTTTCCTCCGTCACTACCGTCACAGGACGCCCTGGGCCAGGATCATCTTCACAGCTCTCTCGTCCTTGTTGAAATAAGCGAGCCCATTTTTGACCATCGTATACGAAGGCGCAGATTCCTGAAGAACTGATACCATGTCTTCAAAAATTTCTTTGGGCGTTTTCCTTTCTTTACGAAGTACTTTATTACGGCGCGATGTTCAATATTACTGAGATTTGACGATTCGGCTGACATGATGACGTTTGTGCTTCGACAGATAATTTGTTAATGACTTTAACAAGGAAGCTATATTTATACTAACAAGAAGTGTCGCAATTGGTGGTAATAGTTGTGAAATAATGAGTCATCGCTAAGTACCTTGGGCCGCGGACTTATCAGCCGCCCCTCGTACGTACTACGTACAACACATAATTTGTGGTGTGGCCAGCGCTCAATTTTAGAAATGTGGTACAATTTAAAATTATTTTCGTAGATTTTGATACCAACGTTTCTCGTCGTAGGTATTATACCTACCCTACCTATAGTAATTTTAAACAAGTTTAAAATCCACAATATCAAATGTGCATATCTTAAGCATTTATTTTATAGTAAAGATATTCAAGAAAATTAAATGTCGACGAACACATAAAGGTGTAATTTTTAATTGAATAATTTTTTTGTTTATAATTTCAATGATTCATTATTTTGAATTACCCGCCTTTTTACTTGACCTCTGAAACACCTTATGTAACCGTCACTAGCTTTCGTAATCTTGAAACATGATCAATATGATAATCGTTTAAAAAATATTCACTCATAAAAGGTATCCATTTTATTATAAATCAACCAACCACAGTAGATTTAATTAATAAAATTTAAATAAATAGTTTTCTCAAAATACTTATACTTAGTCGATATTATATCAAAATCGATAAACAAAGTATATACAATCTCGCATAACTAAGCGCTTCGCGTTTAACATAAATTCTGAATTAATATTTTTTTATTACGGTCAGATAGACGTTGAACCGCGAGGCCCCCAAATACGTGGGGCCCGTAGCATTTGCTACTTTTGCTACGTGGCTAATCCGGCACTGGATACGGGGTTCATGATGTAGTCGTTAGAGGTCGCTGAAAATTCTTTTTAAAATTTTAAACAGTATAGCAAATAGTTCTCAAATACAATACAAGACAATAGGTATACGAAACACAGGTGCCTACTAATAGTATAAAATATGTTATCAATTTTTTTTCCTCTTTTACTTATAAAATTCAAAATTGTATTTTAATACATTCCTATCAATAAATTTCATTCTTGTATCTTGCTGCTCATAGATAACATGTACAACCTCATTAATTGTAAAATAACTCTTAAACTTGTTAGAAATATTATGTTAAAAAAAATCGTGCGTGTACTGATGTACGCGCGTAAGAAGTTATACTTCTTTGGTATCATTAAAAAATACTTTTTAATTGCATGCAAATAGTTAATTACAATAAAATAATTAAAGAACTGGAAAAGGATAGTCAACACAGTCAATTAAGTTCAGTTTAAATTTTAAAAATTAAATAAACAAATATTTATTTTCTTACATTAAGTGTAACATAAATTCTCTCATTATTCGAAATTCGAATACGAATTCGAAGCGGGCAGCTTCAACCTGTTAATTTTGTGTTACACTGTTTTGTGTTTTGTGTTATGCGCATCTTAAAATTGCACTCTAATTATTTTTTCGTAACGCGCATAAAGAAGTATAACTTAAAAAACAATCCTTAAAATTATTCTTCTTCTGACACTCTATATTCATTTCATTCTCTCGTAAGTCACTTTTCTGAAGTTTCACTTTTACCATGTGTAGAAGTGTAAGAAACAAGAAGAAGTAGGAGACTACTTCTCATACTAGCACTGTACTAGACAGCCTTCCAGTTACTACTACACAACTACTATAGAATGAATGCTGATAAGGTTTCACCACATGAGCGTCCTAACTTTCATTTCATCCCGCTGATGAGTATGCCCTCACAATATTCTTTCTAATTCAGATTCCAAAGCTTCGATTTTAAGCCGCCCGCACCGGCTCAGTTAAAATTTCGGCCTGTTAACGACCGTCGTTACAGCGGCTACATAGCCGCAGCCGACTTATCAACGTGCTGCTCCACAAGGCACGAATGAGGAGGTTTGTTTTGACTAATATTAAAAGCTGATCGGTCAGTTCGCTCGTGGTTAGAACCTGAGCAGGCGCCTCCGACTCGAAGACGAGACGACGACTACTCGGTAAGCCCCTCAACTGTTTTTTTTTTGTAAACCTCTATATACTCGTAATCCATACCTTTTTTGATCAAAATCTTTTATTTTTATACATTGCTGTTTAACAGTCAATAAAAGCATTATTCGCTCAGCCCAACTCGACCATATTTGAGAGAGTTGAGTAATTCGGTTTCCCCTCCACCACGAGTCATACCATTAGGTATCCGATCGGACATTCTTTTTTTTATTTATTTATGATTATAGCGATGAGTCTTAATTACTACTTAATTGCTACATTATATTTTTCATATTCACAGTTAATCCGATTGTTTTAAGTATTCTCTTTTTATTTTTAAAATTTTAAATATTCATTGTACACACAGTACTAACATTTTTTAAATATGTAAATTTATGTAGCATAAGACAGAAGGATACCATGTCTGTTTTTCGCGAAGGGTGGTGTCAGAAGTCCGCATCGTCTGTTTACTGTTTCCAGTTTTCTGCGACGGCATTCATGATCGTCACTATTTCGAATGGCCATTTTTGAATTGTTGTCCTTTATTTCGCTGGCAGCCACGGCTCTTTTCATGAATCTGCCAATCGCGTCTTTACCGTCAGCCGTGTAGTGCATACAACTGACGGTGTGCCGCCCTATCGCCACCAGGACGTGTGGTACACTGTCGTGTAATTTATGTTTCGCCGCTACGCGCACGATGACGGTCCCTTCGGACGTCAGGCCCTGTGTTTCGTGAATAGTCAGGACACGTGTCCCTTCATGCTTTCCGAATCCCTGGGTGACAAGGGATTCTCTCTCTACCTGTGTATATGTTAGGTAGAGTGTGTTTGGGAGACCTTTCGGGATGTTCGTGTCACTGTCTCTCCAGCCGCAATGACCTGGAGGGTATATGCTACATCCATTGGGCCAGGTGGATTTATATTTTTATGAGTGTAGGCCACTTTATTTCCGCCGCCCCATGTACCTTTCTAAAATAATAATTTTCTGAAATCTGCCGCCCTAGGACGCTGCCGCCCTAGGCCGCGGCCTACACGGCCTATTGACAAATCCAGGACTGCATTAGGCTCCTATAGGTGCAGAGCAGTTCTTTTGTGACAGTTGCCACTAGGTTTAGTCGAATGTACTACATTTCAAAGAAGTTCAGCATGTCGATGAAGGGGAGTAAGTTAACATCGTCTATCACAAGGACCTCTTTTAAACCCGCAAGCCGCGTCGCCGGCTGCAAAGTAGCTCATGAGAGCTTTATCTACGATCGGTCGGTCGCGGTTCTTCGGTCCCCGGAAGTCGTTCACAAAGACTGACGCCGTAGTTCTCACTTTGTTGCTTGCGTCAGCTCCCAGTCCGCTAGCAAGCTTTTCTTTGAGGTCTCTTACTGCTTCTTGTATTGTGGTTATTACAGCGTCCCACCCAATTCGAAGTGCTTCACGACCCATGTTGTTTTCCGCAGCCTGGGACTCCATTGACCCATATTATATCGGGTACCATCCAATATTCCCAGGTATCGCTGGAAGCTTTACGTCTGGTGTCGGTTTTTGTGATCTTCAGGATTCGCTTCTCCAGCGCAACCTTCGTACATCGAGCAGTGACTTCTATCGGTTCATACGAGGGGGTGTTGTTTTTGTTATTTCTCAACGGTCCGTCTGTTCCTCATCAAGGACTATCAAGCCATTTATCGAACTGTAATCCACTATATATATAATACTTATTTTTCGTCTCATGATTGTTTGAGAGTCATTGTTATATGTCTATAAGGCGGCTTCCGCGTTCAAATGCAGAGCCGTCAGCTGTGCTTCAGAATTATCTTTGTACGACCTTAATATCCCCTCGAACGTTGCTTTGTGGACTTTCAGAGTTGCTGAGGTAAGCGCTATGAACTCTAAGAACGGGTTCGTGTAGTGGTCTCGTAGTCACCTTACAAGAATTGGGGCCGGTGGATCGACCTCTCCTTTTTGCGCTCTTGTTGGCGCGACCTTAGAGTCTACTGGCACTGTTGGCTTTTTTCTGTTCGCTTGGAATGTTCTTACTCCTTGCGGGTATTTTGCCCCAGACAAACTTTTTGCGGCTCTTTCTAGTGCCCCCAGGAATGTACGAATGCGTCCATGAGACTCGGAGTTTTCTTTGTGAGCTCTCTGCCTGCTGTCCTCCAGCTCCGCTTTCTTGTCTTCGGTTATGCGTTGCTCGAAACGTTCGGAACCTGATAAACCCTCGCTTGATTTGGAATGCTCCCAAGAATGCCCTCTCAACTGTTTGAAGTTATTAGGATTCAATTATCCGATTGTACAGCCACACCTTTCCACAACATTCTTACTTGAAATTAAGGCACTCGGAAATTAAGCCGTCCACGCTAGCCTTATGCTCCCCGAGGCACGGAGAGACCATTAAAATTGTCTCAAAAGTAAAAACTCATTGGGCAACTCGCTCGCGATCAGGAACACACCCGGTACCTCCTGGTTGTTTAGTCTCGGGTTCGGGTGTTCGCCGGAACGCAAAAACCCCGATACATGTAATAAATAAATTATATATATATACTACATAATAAAGTGATAAAACCTGGTAGCCAGCCCGTCGAGAAAGGTAGACTCCGTAGGCGTAAGGCGCGAGGAACGTTCCGCATATGAACTAGCTTTTGCCCGCGGCCCCGCCCGCGTACACATAAAACAGATTCCTTCGTCATGTATATCGCGCCACTGCGTAACCAAGATGCCGATAGCTATCCTGTTCTCGATTCCGATTCTGGCCTACGAGGGGCGGCTGATAAGTCCGCGGCCCAAGGTACTTAGCGATGACTCATTTCACAACTATTACCATTAATTGCGACACTTCTTGTTAGTATAAATATAGCTTCCTTGCGTTATTAAAGTCATTAATAAATTATCTGTCGAAGCACAAACGTCATCATGTCAGCCGAATCGTCAAATCTCAGTAATATTGAACATCGCGCCGTAATAAAGTACTTCGTAAAGAAAGGAAAAACTCCCAAAGAAATTTTTGAAGACATGGTATCAGTTCTTCAGGAATCTGCGCCTTCGTATACGATGGTCTAAAATGGGCTCGCTTATTTCAACAAGGACGAGAGAGCTGTGAAGATGATCCTCGCCCAGGGCGTCCTGTGACGGTAGTGACGGAGGAAAATGTTCGAAAAATGAGTACTGGCCGACCGAAGAATAAAATTATGGCAGATAGCTGAAGAGTTGCAGATTAGTAAAGAACGAGTTGGAGAAATTATACACGAGCATATGAATATAAGAAAAATCAGTGCGCGTTGGGTACCAAAATGCTAACGCCGTTTGACAAGCAGCGGCGACTTCAGACAAGTAAGGATTTTTGGAGTTAGTCAGGGATAATATAGACGAAATTTGCGACCGAATTGTAACCGTGGATGAAACCTGGGTTCGTCAATACGATCCGGAATCTAAACAGGAGTTCATGCAATGAGAAAAAGGAAAAGCCGCCGAAAATTCAAGGTTCAAAGTCGGCATTGAAGCTTATGGCGACAATTTTTGGGATAGCGAAGGTGTTTTACTAATTGATTACTTGCCAAAGGGACTACTATGAATGGCCAATATTACGCGAATTTATTGGCTCAGACACGAGAGGCAGTCGTACAGAAGCAACGTGGGAAGTTATCGCGCGGGTGCTGTTTTACAAGACAATGCATCTGTCCACACGGCGCGGGTTTCGAGGCAGACCCTGAAGGACACGGGCTTCTCGGAAATTGACCACCCACCCTACAGCCCAGATCTAGCTCCCAGCGACTATTTCCTTTTCCAATTTAAAAAGAGTTACGTGGTTGTAGATTTGTTGATGACAATCAAATGAAGATGGCTGTAGAAAGCCATTTTGACTGCAAAGAAAAGGAATATTTTTTGGGCGGTTTGAAGGCGTTATACACCAGATGTGAAAAATATATTTCGCTTGAGGGAGACTATATTGAAAAATAAAAATAAAATACTCGTACTTTTCTTTCATTTAATGCCTTAGGCCGCGGACTTATCAGCCGCCCCTCATAGTTCCCTCTTCTATAATGAATACGTAACGCTTCGTCCCGCGTTACGTATTCATTTGAGGAAAAAAGGGGAGTAGTATGTGTGATGGTAGATAATTTTTTTTTGCATAGAATTTCCACAAAGTCCGTTCTTTGTAAGTATTTGAAAAGAGCAACTATGCAAAAGTTCAAATGTCAATCGGACCTATAGTTTCAGAGATCTCATAATGAGTCAGTCAGTGGTATTTCGCTTACATATATATATAACGCGTGTCTCTGTATATATGTATATACAGAGTATGTTCCACGTATGTTCTACATAATCCACCCAAAAAAGAAATATTTTTAAATTATTATAATGATATTTTTTAAATGCTTTACGGCAAAAAGTCACGAAACATACATAAGATATCTGCGTTTTTCGTTTTGACGTCACCTTTTGGGCCAGCCTGTAATGCATGAAAGCGATCTATTCGTTGTGAATCAAACGAATCAAAGACTACTGAACTTATCAGTATGGCAATTTGACCATTCGACGATGAATCGTTTGTGTAGACAATTAATTTTTGAACTCCATGTACACTTCATAATTTTTGAAGTAAGAACTTCTTTAGACGCGTTGAGCATTTTTTGAGATGGGAAAAACCATTGAACTCTCGACACTGTTATCGATAAGTAACCGACACCTCTGTACATAAGTATGTACATATAGCGTGTATGTACGTACATCGATACATATGCATGTTGGCATTTTTTGAGATAGGGAAAAAAACCATTGAACTGGCGACACTGTTACCGTTACCTTAACCGACACCTCTGTATATAAGTATGTACATATATTGAATATGTAAGTACATAGATACACATGCATGCTGGCATTTTTTAAGATGGGAAAAAACCATTGAACTCACGACACTATTACCGTTACCTTAACCGACACCTCTGTATATAAGTATATGTATATATGAATATGTAAGTACATAGATACATACATGCTGGCATTTTTTAAGATGGGAAAAAACCATTGAACTCACGACACTATTACCGTTACCTTAACCGACACCTCTGTATATAAGTATGTACATATATTGAATATGTAAGTACATAGATACACATGCATGCTGGCATTTTTTAAGATGGGAAAAAACCATTGAACTCACGACACTATTACCGTTACCTTAACCGACACCTCTGTATATAAGTATGTACATATATTGAATATGTAAGTACATAGATACACATGCATGCTGGCATTTTTTAAGATGGGAAAAAACCATTGAACTCACGACACTATTACCGTTACCTTAACCGACACCTCTGTATATAAGTATGTACATATATTGAATATGTAAGTACATAGATACACATGCATGCTGGCATTTTTTAAGATGGGAAAAAACCATTGAACTGGCGACACTGTTACCGTTACCGTAACCGACACCTCTGTATATAAGTATCTACATATATTACACGACGTTTACCCGTTTACACGACATTTACACGAGACTTGAGGTTGTGGGTTTAAATACATTTATCATATAACTATACATAATATAAACATATATTGTTTATATACGTACAACATAGATATATATTTATATCGGAAGTTCTAGTATTATATTTGTAAATTTACGTTTTAAGCAGTAGATTGCAATTTTTACATGTAAAATAATATGCATTATTTTTCATGTACAATAGTGCATTAAATAAAAATTGTAATGTAATTTTCGTGGTAATAGTCTATAATAATGAATAAAATAAACACTTCATTTAAAAGTATTTCTTGAGCAATAAAATATTTCCTGGCGATTCAAAAAAATTCACTCATAATTGTTTAAGTTTTCACTTCTGGCACTCCCAGATTGCCGCTGTTTTATTATCTTCTTCCGTAACCCTTAAATCCAGTTAAGCGGACGGACGACGGCTAGCATATAATACAACATATTTAATATTTTAATGTGCTGATTGTTGGTGTTTTTCTACCTAAATAATATATTTCCCATGGGTCATTAAGCCCTTGGACCATCGACCGACTGCAGAAACTGTAGAATAGTCCTAAAAAATGTCTGCTTTTCGGATAACAATGTTCGCAGCGCAAAGTAACTGGTAACCGGCCGCGGAAGGTGATACCGAAGCCAGGTAAGGACGACTATTCCCGTCCGTAGTCTTATCATCCCATAGGCCTTCTCCTTGTATTGGGAAAACCGTGGAAAGAATGCTCGTCGGGCGCATCCAATGGCATATAATGCCGAAGCTGCAAACGCGGTATGGTTTCATGCCACAGCGCGGGACGGAGGACTCGCTGTATGATCTGATGACACATATCCATAATGGGTTAAACCTCAAAGGATCATTGTGATGGTGTCATTGGACATCGAGGGCCTTCGACAGCGTGGTGGCCAGCCATAAGAAATTAACTGCTCGCCCACAAATGCCGATAAACTGCGAGGCATGGTGGGCTACTTGCGAGACCGAGTCGTTTCCGATACGCCAGAGGAGTTCAGGAAGGGACTTCGGGGTTGCATACAAGGCTCATTAGCCGGTCCAACCTTTTGGAATCGTCCTTGACTCCCTCCGCGAACTCGGGGACCTCGGTGCATACCGTTCGCGGACGACAGCGTCCTGATGTTTTCGGACGGTCAGCCTCAGCACTGGAGGCGGAGACCAACAGGGCACATTATGTGAGAACTGGGGCGATCAGAGACAAGTTGAGTTTGCACCATCGAAAATTAACACGATGGTGCTTACCAAAACTGAAGTTCGACGTCCGGTCATACATGGGCAACAGAAATTGCTGCCTGGTCGACGAGATCCGCCTCCTAGGTCTTATAATAGACAAGGCTGACCTTCACGCCCACGTAGCCAAGGCGTGTTAAAGGCTGCCAATATTTATAAAGGCATAGCCAGGGCGTAAAGGCTACTTGGGGTTGAGTCAGAGATAGTGGGACGATATACATCGCCGTGATAGAGCCGATAGTCATGTGGACTTCCGCGAATTGCCGTACCCCGCGCACGTTCCCGAATTCGGATTCGAGAGCGTCGAGGACCTGGATCCATCAACAGTGGAGCGACTCGCCATCGTCGGACCGCACATATATGCCGACGGCAGTAAGATCGAAGGTAAAGTCGGTGCGGCCCTGACGGAGTGGCGGGACGGAATGGAATCCGGGAACTCCGCATTCCGGCTCGAATCCTTCTGCACGGTATTCCAGGCAGAATGTTCGCGCTGCACAGGGCGATAAGAGGTCAAGAAAGGCAAGGATCAGCTGGTCAACATCTTCAGCGACTCAAAGTCGTCGCTGCAAATGTTGACCGGTCTAAAACCTACAACCCTCTGGCCCATGCAGCGCGCCAAGACATCAGGGATATCGTTGCGGAAGGCAGGGAAGTGCACTTATTCTGGGTGCGGGCACATGCGGATACCGCAGGCAACGAGCGTGCTGACGAAGCTCGCCAGAACGCCGCCCTCAAAGGGAAAACGGCAGCGGATTACGATCGTTTTCCGCTGTCGTACGCAAAAAGCGGTGGGGCTGCGAGCCTGGACGAGTGGCAACTGTAAGTTAAACACAGTGGCTCGTTCAATAGACTGATTTATTAACACGACATAAGTAACAGATGGCGCTAGTAGTAGCAAGCAAATACAATCATGATGTTAATATTTTGTTACCATATTAACACCTCCGCTTAACAAAATCATGTATACATAATTGCATATTATTAACAGGCAATACACCAAGCATTTTAGTGAAATATTTATGCTTTACAGAACCCAAGCTCTTTGTAAAAATATCAGCTGGCATATTGTTTGTTTCCAAATAATCTACTTTTATAAACATGTTTGCCACTGCCTCCCTAACAAAATGATATCTTATATCTATGTGTTTAGACCTTCTATGGTACACTGGATTCAAAATTAACTTTTGTGCACTTTGGCTATCATTATACAAAGTAATAATTTCTGAGTCGCCTAAAATTTCAAACAAAAAATTCTTCAAATAAATAGCTTCTTTACTAGCTTCTGATATGGCAATGTATTCTGCCTCTGTTGAGGACAATGCAACATTTCTTTGCTTCCGACATTCAAAAGATATAACAGAACCCGATAATTTAAAACAAAATCCTGAAAAAAGATTTTCTATCATTTACATCTGAACCCCAATCTGCATCAACAAACCCTTCAATACAAGATTCATCTTTAGAAAATACAAGACCATGATTTTTAGTTCCTTTTAAATATCTTAAAATTCCTTTTAAGTGTTTCCAATGGGTTTCATCATATGAATTGTTAAACTGGCTAAGATAACAAACACTATAAGTAATATCTGGCCTGGTTAGCACAGCTAAGTACATTAAATTGCCTATCAGTTGCCTATATGGAATATTTTTATTACAACTTTTATTCTGCGTTTTCTCTAAACTTAAATTAATCTCCATAGGAGTATCAGCAGTCTTACAATGTGACATATTGTATTTTTTTAACAAAGTTTCTACATATTGTTCCTGATCAACTGTTATTAAACCTTTATACAAGTTTACTCTTAAACCTAAGCATTGCTTTATCTGACCCAAATCTTTTATTTTAAATTTACAACTCAAATCCTGAACTAATAGGTTAGTTGCAATATTACAGTTTGAAAAAACCAAAAAATCATCAACAAATAGAGCAATTATTACTTTAACATTTCCATCAAATTTTGTAAATAAACAAGGCTCATATTTAGACTTTGAATACCCTAAAGTCATCAAATAATCATTTACTCTTTGATACCAAGCTCTCGATTATTGTTTGAGTCCATAAATGGCACGTTTAAGCTTTAACACTTTATTCATATCGTTACTATCTCTATAATTTATAGGTTTTTCCATATACACACATTCATTCAAGTAACCATTGAGAAAAGCTGTAGTTACATCGAGATGACGTATATCTAAATTTAATTTTACTGACAATGAAAACAACAATCTTAAAGTAGTATAACGTAGCACTGGGGAAAAAGTCTCATGGTAGTCTATGCCCGCCTTTTGTGTAAAACCTTTTGCCACAAGTCTCGCACGGTAACGCACTTCACCAACACTGTTATATTTCTTTTTAAATACCCACTTGCACTGCACTACTGTGACCGAGTTATTTTCTGGGTCATACACCTTATAGCCCTTCACATTCTCTGCATAACCAACCAAAATGAGTTCCCTGGCCTTCTCATCCCATTTCAAACTCTTCTCTTTGGGGATGTGCATCATAACTTTACTTCGAAAATACGACATGACTTAAGTTAGGCTTGTTCCTGTCCAAACTTCATATGGAGTCATATCATTCAATCCGGTAACTACTGATCGATTTCTTAAATAAACAGAGGTATGCATGGCTTCTGCCCAAAACTTTTTGTGTAAACTCGCATCGAAAATTAGACATCTTGCCTTTTCCACCAAAGATCTATTCATTCTCTCGCATACACCGTTTTGTTCTGGTGTGTAAGGGTTAGTTCTTTGATGAATTATGCCTTGCTGTTTCAGATATCTATCAAAGTCTTTATTGCAGTACTCACCGCCGTTATCTGTCCGAAAAACTTTAATTTTCCTGTTTTTCTGGTTCTCAACCATGGACTGAAATTCTTTAAAATATTTGAATGCTTCAGATTTGGCCTTCATGAAATAAATGAAAGCCATTTTGCTATGGTCATCCACAAATAATATATAGTATCTTGATCCTCCAATGGATACATTCTCCATGGGACCACACACGTCTGAGTGTACCAAATCTAGTACATTTTCTGTGTTGGATGAGCTAGGCTGAAAAGAATGCCTTGTCTGCTTCCCCTTACAACACACTGTACACTTATATTTGTCTATGTTTGCTATATCTGTGTATGAGATACCTTCAGCAGCTCCATTTTCATTTTGTTCATACTAGCACTGTTGATGTGCCCCAAACGTCGATGCCAAGTTTCACTGGATGTTTTGGCTGTCGCTGCCAATATCTGTTCCACATCCTTAGTGTATAATCTGTACACACCATCAACTTGTTCTGCCTTTCCAACTAGAGTGCCCTGTTGATTGTAAATGTAGCAACATTTCTCTTTGAACACTACATTATTTCCGTTCTCAATCAATCTACTCACGGAAAGCAAGTTTGTCGTTAAACTGGGTACGCACAATACATCGGAAACTGTGATGTCGTATTCTACATCCTTCACAACTGTAATTATGTTCACATCACCTGAACACAGCACCGGAACACACGTTTTGTTTGCAACTATGATCTCTTTGGTTTTATGTTCATAAGATGGATTCACAACGTATTCTTTTCTCGCTGTCATGTGTTTACTGGCCCGCTGTCGATGTACCAATTATCGCAATTGAATTTTCCACTCAAAAAATAGCACTAAAGGCATTGGATTGTTTTCTTTGCTTATTTCGGAATTTGTCGGACACTGATTTTTGTAGTGGCCCGTTTGTTTACACCGATAACATTTTATGACTTTGACAGGTTTTGACGTTACTGTCAGTTTCTGGTCATATTTAGGGTTGCCATTATATTTAATTCTCTGACGATTATTCGCAGCAAAAGCAGTCTCGGAACAGGAAACGGAAACAGATCCAACTTCACTACATGTCCATCAGCTTCGTTTTTATGACATCTGCACTTATTTCTATGCCCGAATGTTCTATGGCCATAAGCATAGGTCCATATTTTCAGGTAATCCTGCCAACATTAATGCACCGATCCACTCATCTGATATTTTGAAACCTGTACCTTGTAATCGCTGGCTTGTTTCAACTATCTGAGTTACGTACTGGGTCATCGAGTCACAGTTTTCAAGTCGAATGTTGATGAGTTTACGCAGAAAACCAATTTTTCTTGTATAGCCGGTATCATCGAACAAATTCTTCAACTTTTCCCATAGATCGTAGTTTGTTGCGGCGTGTTTTATGTGCACATACAATGATGGATCAATAGTAAGCACTACTTTCGCTTCAGCTTTCGCATCATCACTGTTTTGGGTTTCAGTAGATTAAGCCGCTAACCTCTGCGTAATGGCGGACGCCATGTTTTCAAGCACCAACACATTTTGCACCGCAAAACACCACTCTTCATAGTTCTCGCGCCCTTTTTAACTTCGGAATATTAGCTAAATAATTCGACGTCATTTTAACACAAAACCACACAGTACTGAACAACTTGAATCTACTAAAACGATTTTATTTTACGTAAGCCCATAACCTGTAAGTTAAACACAGTGGCTCGTTCAATAGACTGATTTATTAACACGACATAAGTAACAGATGGCGCTAGTAGTAGCAAGCAAATACAATCATGATGTTAATATTTTGTTACCACATTAACAGCGACAGCGTTGCACCGAGGGAGGCACTGGTGAAATAACCAAGTGCTTCTTTCCCCGGGTGGAAGAGGCGTATAGGGTCCTCTCGCGATTCGTGATGACGCCCCTGATAGCGCAAACCTTAACGGGACACGGCGGATTCGCTCAGTACCTGAATAGGTTTAAGCTGAAGGATTCGCCGTACTGCGCGTGCGCCCCTCATAAGGTCCAGGATGTACTGCACGTACTCGAAGAATGTCCAATCTTCGGTAGAGAGCGTGCAGAGACCGAGGCGGGGCACCGGCGTCGTAGTTGCGAGGCATGGTTTTCCGGTTCTCCTTGACGATCAAAAGAATAGAGAAATATTTTTGAAGTTCTGCGAGCGGGTCACGCGACAATGTAATGTAATGAATAGCTCAAGACACATGGTAAGTAAATGCGTAAAGCAAATTAAATACCTCAACGAAATGTTGACGAAATAAAAATAAACAGCCCATGGTTGGCGGGAGATCAATAAATCAATATTGTGCTGAATATAACATATTAATGTGAAATGTCAGTTTCTGTACGTGGCTGAAATGAATGTATAATGTATAATCTATACAATAAGTAACATAAGCATAAATTAATTAATAAATCGCACGCAAACGAACAGTGACTAAAGAAATGTGTAAATATGGAGATAAATATGTATAGATGTAAGGACATAGACTTAAGATAAAACTGAAAAAAAAAATAAAGAAACAATAAAGAAATATTAGCACAATTATTCAAAGTTCCTTTGGCAACCAGTATGAAAGAGGCTGAACACGTGTGGATGTAAAAATCTGAAAATGGCATAAAAGGGCTATCACCAAATACGTGACAGGGGATGATGTTATAAATAAAAACAAAAAAGTAACTGGTACTGCTATTGTATTAAATCCACCAATCTAACCTAATGATTAATATACCCTCGGTTTTTGTTTAAAATCCTTCTACAGGTCGTACTTAATAGTTTTAAACACACGAATGATACAGTCATCAACAATTAAAAAAAAAAACTGAATCAGTCACGCTCGGCGCATCGTGTGCATCATATTGCAACATGTAAAATGCTCTGCATCTTGTGCGCCGAGGACTCGCGCCGTGTGAAAACTACCTTTTCACGTGAGCAAATAAATACCCGACCGCCGCGCGCGAAGGGAGCCCCGGGCGGAGCTAGTTTCGAACGAAAAGAATGCAATATTAAAGCAAGTTCAATGAGAATTTAGGGTTGTCGACCTCGGAACCCGTTTTTAGGAACAGCCCAAACACACGGCGCATGCGCGAGCTAAGAGGTATGTTTTTTACCAAAAAAAAAAACACCAAAATCGCTTTTGAAGCTGCGCATGTGCGCGCGTGTGCATGCGCGTACGTCTGTGTGCATGCTTGTGCATATTTGCGAAACAGCTACAGCTTACAGCTTCTGCAGTTCCTCTAGTGAAACAGCTATATAAATATCCAAGAAGCAAATCATAACATATTTTTAAATATGCACTTGCATTCGTTAGTATATTTAACTATATTTCATTGTTCAATTTACATATACAACTTACATTCCATTTTTAGGGTTTCTTAGTTGAAGTCGGAAAAACGGAACCCTCATAATTATGGTACGATGTGCGTTTAGCCATTCAAACATATAACAGCACTTATTTTGATACTGTTGTTGTATCGGATTATTGTCACCCACTCCTTAGACACAACTCCTTAAATTCTCGATTTTATTTTATAGGATTCATAAGGAGCAAACGAGCACGCGGGCCATTGAAAAGTAGATGGTCACCGCCGCCCATGCGCAACCGCAACCCCGGAAGAGTCACTTGCGCGCTGCCGGTCTTAGACCATCAGCGGGGGCCTGTTACGGGTCAGGGGACTCCTGACGACCGCAGACATCAAGGCGGCACTACCGTCCGAGGCCGAAAGGCTTGACGTGCCTTTGACGCAGGGAGCGTGCATTCTTGATTCGCTTAAGGACTAAGGTTCGGCCGCCCTCAGAATCTAGATCAGGATATCGTCGAAGGCGACGCACTCGGCCATCGGACGACCGCTGCGATGATTTGATGTCTTTTTTAAAATTATATTTTTAAATTTTGATATATAGGCTCGAAATATAAAAATCTATGGGGAATAAAATCAAAGAAATTGCGATACGTTATGTATTTGCGTTACGTTACGTGCGCAACTTACCTTATTTTATATTTTATTTAATTATATCGATTGATATTTCTGTGGACTGAATTAAAAAAATTTACAAAATTAATAAAGTGAGCAAAATATTATTAAACGTGGCAATAACTTATTTGAGCGACTGGTGAAGATGAATTTGAAACACACGTGGATGCGGTTATTTGACAAGTGTATAACTCATGTTTGCAAATTATATAAATAGTTCATATATCTATTTTCTTTAATCTGTCAATGTTTAATTATATGCTATTAAAATTGTATTTCTATAATTTAATTTAGAATTTTTTCATTAACAGTCCCGAAACCACAAATTCGAACCTGGTAATTATTGATAATTTTATGGCTATATAACGTAAATTAATATTATAATTAATATGAGCGGCCCACCCCCGGCTTCGCGCTCGGTGTTTTTTTTTTTCATATAAATCTTGACAAATTAATATACCTCATAAACCTTGCTCATGAATCGCTTTAGCTATTGGTGAAAACCGCATAAAAATATGTTCAGTGGTTTTCGAATTTACCACGAACAGACAGACATACTTTGTTTTACATTAAGTAGTGATGAATCAGTTTATAATGCATGGTTTTAGTATCACAAAAAAGATGCATAAAGAGTCGTACGTCGGAGCTGATGCAATAATTTTTTTTTCAAACTTATATCAATTAGTTTTAATACCTCTTTTATTTAAACTTAGTGTGATTGCGAAAAAATGCACGCCTCCAAGCTATACTCGTTACAACAATAATTTTATAACATACCACTCATTATAAATCAGGTTACAACGTAGCTTAACTAATAATTTATGACAGTTAAGTAAAAAAAAATTTACGTCCAACAAAGTATTTTTTTCTATCCAAACTCAAATCTGTTAAAAATAATTCATATATGAAATAATTCTAGTCAACTACATCTCTATGTAAAATGAGCATACGTAAATTCACTATAGTACTACAACACATTTGAAGGCTAAAATTTTTATACTAAAAAATTTCTCCATAGCTGCCGTATCCGGGGTACATATAGTAAGCTTACAATGACATTAATTATTTTGTTATAAAAAATGTTCTGTTATAAAAAAAAACATCCGGCTTTTTAAAACTATAATATTTAACGTCTTGCTTTAAGACGTTGCGCCTGCGTCACTTGTATTCAACGGGCTGCTGTATTGCCGTAGTCTTTCATATTTTTATATCTCATCGAATTCAAAAGTTTATTGCAGAAAATTGAAGAATTTTTCAGCCTTCATATTCAATAGGCTTATTATTTAGTTTCCGGAGATAGTAAAAAAAAAACAACAACTTATTTAGTCAAATGGTTCAAACGTTATTATTTTGTCATTCTAACATCCGAGCTACAGATTAATTGACGTCCAACAAAATGTTTTTTCATCAATTTTTTTACTGCAATGATATTTAGTGAAAGAGTTCAAATGATATTTAATTTATACTTTTAAGTATACTCTATAAAAGTGTGTATTTTAAAGGATATTAGTGGATTGTTACAAAAATACAGAGGTTAAAAATGAGCGCTTTCCGTGTTTTTTATTTTTGAGAAAAACCGCAGCCCCATTGAAGACGTGCAATTTCACAGCTCCTTGTGAGATCGCGCTATAAATATATACATATTATAAACAAATAATGTATATAGATATTATAGATAATATAAATAGGTCAGCTGCCACGTGGGTGACAGCTGACCTATTTATATTCAGTCTTTGCATTTATACAATAAACATAATTATATCTTAATAACTGCATAACATTTCCTTAGAAGCAGAGAATGCTGTAGCGAGGTGATATCTATTTTTATATATTTAATATGGCACTTGTGTATTTTTTGAGGTAAATGAGGATATTTGAAAATTAATTTAACAGTTAACCCTGCAGGCCTTTCCTAAAACTTTCCGCTATGATATTTATCGTTGTGTCTTTGAACTCCTCGAGTTCAAAATACAGTTGTCGCAAAGGTTAAAATCGGATGCATATATTTGAGCGAAACAGCTGATTTGATTTTTGTATCTATCAGTAGAGTAAGTTATTTGAAAAAACCTTTTTCTACAATCTTTGAAATTCCTCAAAATGCACCAAGTGAAATTGATTCAAGTTTTCAAAAAGTCGAAGTTGAGCAGACCGTTTTTTGAATTCCACTAACCGCGTTTCGATCGGTTGATCCATTTAAAAATTATGAAACATTTACGTACATATCACAGTCACACGCAGACGCACACGCAGAGACACACGCATATGTACAGAGATAAAAAGAGAGGGAACGAGAGAGAGAGAGAGAGACCTCCCTTAGGAAATGATGAAAGTAAATTCGTAGGATCCTAAAAAGTTAAGATCTGATGCAAACTCGATTTTCGAAAATCGGGACTAAAAACAGAACTAAATTTTTGAAAATTATTCAATTTACGTAGCAGCAAGTCAATAATGATTAGGAACCCTTAGAAGCGTCTCAGAACACGTTTCAATAGATTTTGGAATTACTGCCTGTTTGTCTGTCTGCATGTTAATTTTCTATTTGCATCGAAGAATATTAAATAAAAACTGTTGGCTGGATTTGATTGTGGACTCCACTAACGCGTTAAGGGCGTCTCCGGCCAGAATATAAATCATTGAAATTATTGATTTTTAAACTTACGGGGAGTAAAAACAGAGATTGAACGTTTTGTGGCGACTTCTTTGACTCTTGAAACTTAAGACTTGAAAATGGGTGAGTATATCGATAACGTTATCGCAAAACGTGTCTAAGTGGGAAACAAATTGATTACAGGGGCAAAAGCTAAAACCGGCCAAGAGCATGTCGGA
This sequence comes from Eumeta japonica, assembly GCA_005406025.1. Classification (NCBI taxonomy): domain Eukaryota; kingdom Metazoa; phylum Arthropoda; class Insecta; order Lepidoptera; family Psychidae; genus Eumeta; species Eumeta japonica. The sequence continues at coordinate 28,882 of BGZK01000224.1, forward strand.
CCACGCTCGATGTAGGGTTCCGAAGCCGTTACTACAAAGAAATGCTCTGCAGATGAAAAAAAAATACGTTGTTACACTTTTCTATGTTTTCCGCACATAAATCGGAAAAAAAATCGAAGTTCGAAAAATGTTTATTTTTTGAATAATAACACTTAAAATACGTTATAATTTTCTGCGAATTTACACTTTACCCGCTCGTTCGGAAGGCAGTTTCCTCTCAAAAAAATAGGAGCAAGAAACTTAAGGGTAGCTCTTTTCTAATTTGTTCATACACAGCCAAAACAAATACAAAACCTTTAAGGACGAATCAGCCCGGTAAGAAGTCGAGCCGCTTATGCCCATGGATATTTGTCTTCTAAATATTCAGAAATTGTATAATACCCTTTTTTACTGAGTGATTGTTTAATAACACTCTTAAAGTTATATAGGGGCAAATCTTGTATATCCACAGGAACCTTATTGAACATGCGCACACAGAGCCCTCTAATAGAATCGGTGACTTTACACAATCGACTAACATGTGCAATAAATTATTTGTATTTCTGGTAATGAGCTTATGTCCATCATTATTTCTTTTAAGCATTTCTAAATTATTTTCCATATAATAAATTTTCATAAATTAATTGGGATGCTTTAGTCACCTACAACTAGAAAAACAAGTAGGTATGTTGACTATTACTATTAAAATAGTGTTAACTAAAAATCACCAGCAAAAGAGCGTATCTTCAAGGTACTTACGTCGTTTTGTTGAATAGCACAGTTTGTCGGCCATAACTCCAAAACTGTGTATCCGATCATGTTCAAAATACTTTTTTGTTAAAGTATTTATTAAGCGTTATCTTTGTAGTTTTTTTATATATTTTAGACCAACGGTTTAAAAATAAAGGGCAACAATTTATGCTACCTTCGGAGGGATTATTTCTTTACAAAATTTTTAAAAAATTGCGTAGAAACCTTAAAGTGTTATTAAAAGAACTGTAGAAAAATATTCCACACGTTCATATTTGCTGATAAAAAGGTTTTTCAGCTTCTGTTGTATGTATGAAATATCCCCTTAGAAATATTTATTTTGTTATTTAGCTATAAAATTAAGGATCTGCTTATACAAATCACCTATATTATAAATTTTAGCAATATGTTTTGTAGTTTTTGTATAAAATGCCTATAACATCGGACGGACGTGACGAAACTATAAAGGTTCCTTTTTGCCTTTTGACTCGGAACTCTAAAAGGACTATGTAGCGATCTCTATGTAATTTGTGCTTGTAACCTTTTATGTTTTATAAAAGTTTATATTTATATAAAAATCTCATAATTTACGCAATAGTATCTTTGATATAAACCACATTCAAATACTTTATCGTAACGAAACATTTTACTAACATAAATCATTCACTAACTGCTTTATTTACTTTATATCATCTTTAGGGCATCCATTAATTACGTGAGGCGATTTTGGTGATTTTTGACACCCCCTCCTACGGTAAGATTTGGCCTGAGTCCCCTTCCCTTAATCTTACGTGAGATTAATCAAAATTATCAAATATTTAACCTCATTGTAGTGGAAAAACATGTTAAATTTTATCCTGTTTTCTTTCAATTTTGCACTGTTTCTTATGAAAAAAACAATAAGTAATATTTGTCAAGCCTCCTCCACCCCCGTAAGATTGAATAAGATTCGGCTTGACGTGTGGCGCTTGAGGGGGCACAAGCACCTCACGTAATTAATGGATGCTCCCTTATATAATTTATGCTTAAAAATCTTTCAATGCACCCAATGTCTGGTACCTACAACAATAAATCGTGTAATACAAATTTTAAAATATTACAAAAAAAGCTTTTTTATATCGCGATCTATATAAGTTGTTATGCACGAATAAACAAGCTGACACCCCGGCGCGAGCGCCGCCGAAAAAACGTACAGTCGCCCCTCGAACCGGACCGCAAGAGGCGGACATATGTCGTTTCTGCTTCGGCGCGGTCGGGTCATGCACGCGGCGACCGCTTCGCAACTCTGTTGAAATATAAGACCGCGCTCATAATGCGCGCGCGCGCAAGCAATAAAAAACATGTACTTAACGTGCGTACCACGCTAGGAGAACGGAGCTTTCTAAGCCTTCAAGCTGAAAACAACATTCAAAAGAAGGACCAAGATCAACATCGATATAGGAACTACGAGCGGAACCGAGATAAGAGCCCCGATCAGAACTACAAGCGGAGCCACGATTGCGAAACAGAACTTGGTTTGGGACCGGAAGGGAAACTGGAGTCTGAATCGGGAATAGAAATTTATCGACAGATCGTTTAGGATCTAGAACGAGATCGGGAACACGAAGAGGGAAATTATGTATAAGTTGAAGTACGAGTGTATTCAATTTTTATGCATGCAGTTAATCTTGCGAATAAATTCTGACAAAGTAAATTTTACAGCAAAATATTGTTAAAGTTTATTTTCTAAAAGAGCAAAAAGTGCAGCAATAAAAAATGGATAACAGTTGATTTTTATACATATGTTTAACTAAGTTTCAATATGTAAACACGTGTAATATTGTAGGTAAGATAAGTGACTGCGAAATCTTACAAACTCGTGCGCTCTATGCGTCTCTCAAATTTTCAGGGTACTATAGAGTGACAAGAAACGGTTACGATAACCATCAGGCATCCACCTGTCTCAGTCTGTCATGATTTTAAAACTTTTATATGCAATTATGCACAATTATTCTTAAAAAATATATATATATAAAATCCAAAGGAACACGCCTCATAAGGCTGATTTAATTTTGATTAAAATCTATATTCTATTGCTGTCTCGTAAAACATGGAAGGAAAAATAAATATCATCCTAGAAGATTGTTAAGAAAAAAGAATCCAAAACAAAACTTTAAAGTACTTACAGCGACATCTGCAAGCACTGAGTGGAATTACGAAAGTTTAAGGTGACACAGCGATAAACTGATTAATTTGAAGTGGAATATTGCGCATTGCAACCTGCGCACACCGCGGTACTGCATACTAAAACACGCGCGTTTGCGTTATTTTAAAGGCCCTTAGCAACAAAACAGTTTTTTAGTATGAAATAAAACCGGTGTCAATTTTAAAAAGTCCGATTATGAAGTGTTTGTATAAATTAATCTACGCAGAAAATTTGAAAGCTTAAATCGGTCCCATTTGCATGTATGTCTGTTCCGAAAAATCTTTGATATTTTTCGCTGTTGTAATTGTTTAGAAATCGTATATGTGCAACGGACAAATTGAATTACATGAAAATCGGGTAACGATATATCAAATGTTTTATATTTTCTGAGTAAAATCAAGATACTTACCACCACAATTGCCAATTTATCACTTTAACTAATATAAGAAGTTTATATCACTCCAGTCAAGAAAAAATACGTGGATATCATAATAAACTTAATGACAAATATAATTTTATAACAGGTCACACCGACTAGGGTAATGATAATCAACACGAAACTACTCGAAGTTGATATCGAAGTAAAGCTAATAAAGAAGAATGGTACAAATACGTGAAGTTTTCGACCATTATCGTGACTACATACAGGATCCATAAGCACAGATGTTATATTAACTATTATAATTGACTTGCAATTAAATTTATTTTGATCAATTTTTGTTATATATCAAACGGAATAAACATCTTTTCAAATTACATTACGATAATGGTAGTGTTTTTTAATCGCGGGCTTTGAGCGCGACCCAATCAAGAAATTCCGTAACGAAAATAAAACCTAACACCCCCCACTCCGCCTATCATGTAACTCGGCCGAGCGTTCGCTTAACACGTATGTATATGGTACGACTGTACGAAGCTCGCACGGATCGAGACGAGCTGCTCCGAAATCGGACGAATACGTAAGCAGCTGTTTGTGATAAAGTATATAGGTGTATAGGTATCTATCATATCTTTATAACGCCACACTCACCGCATGTGCCCCGTAAGTATACATGTAGGTATATATGTATACATGGGTGTACCTATGTACAACAGTGAATAGCAGTTGCTGTTGAATAGCTATAATATTATAATATGTGTAAAATTTGTATATAAAGTGTTTTAAATATAAACAAAGTGCATTTATTAATGAAGAAAGTGATGGAAAACTTGAATTAATATCAAAGAAAAAAAATACTCCATAAATAAATAAATAATTATAATTGCATAAGTTAATAAAAAATGCTATGCAATACCTTTACCGAGGCAGTCCCCGAGTGGCACACGTTTATCTTGATACAAGTGTACTTGTATTATACTATAAGTGCAACACTAATATAATACAGACAATTTAAATGCATAAAATTGTTTGACTTTGACAACTTGAAAGAAAAACTTAATTCAAACACTTACCGTTACAAGGAGTGCAATACGCGAAATTTTGCACAAACGTATTTCAAATATATGAATATGTTTGTAAAAAAAAGCAAAATTTTCTTTTAGGTGTAACTTTCTTATGTGTAAAGAGCGCAATTTTCCGCGTTACATTGAAATGATAATATGGTTTTCCCAAACAACATAACATGGTGTTTTCTTACAATATGTTTTAGTTAGCCTACGATTTGCGTTATATGTGCTTTAACGCATACTAACTAACACGACTTTGGTCGCATGAGCGACTCGGCACTCACCTCGTGATTTAGGAGGAATAGTGGAGATTTTTAAGGAAAATTATTTTTTGGGTTTTTTATATGTACATTTTGGGCTATTAAGACAAGACGGTCAAATAAAATATTTTGACGTATCACAGCCGAAATTAAGTCAAAAGCGCTTTAATGAGTTTCATCATATTAATATCAACAGAATTTAGGTACATTACAGTAAATTCTTAAAATTAAATTTCTTCTTCTCTTAATTACATCAACCTTTGACATGTTGTGGGCCAGACTTTGGTGTGCAAATACGTTCACGGGCCGCGTTCGAAAGTAGGTGCATTTTAAAGTAGTGTTCATAATTTTCAGCAATTAGATATCAGACATGAAATATTTCAAAATGTCTCGCGGGCCGAATCAAATCTGCCCACATATGACCTACGGCATCCTACGCTGTCAATCGTCCACATTGCACTTTCCTGGTTCTTCATAGTCACCAGCAACGTAGCCCAAAAGCTTTTTGCATTTGCAAAACCCTTTTGTATAAAACTTTTGCAAACAAGCTTTAATAATGCGAACAGGATTAAGCGTTGATACGTGCGACCAAAGAAAACATACAACTGGATTTCTAACATAAATAAATTTATATAAGTGTTGTATAGGTACATATAGAAGTAGGAAAGCTCTCTGTGGTCTTGTGACGTCTTGGCCACAGAACACAGAAAGAAGAGTTCTCTGTCATATATAACCTTCGTCATGTGTGACAATAATTTAATTTGTCCTTTTAATTATCGGCTCACTTCTCTCGCTTAGATTCCTATACAAATATTGCACTCTCATAATTCTTGTGAAACGAGACGGAAGCGCGTTGCAGCGGAATACAAAATTTTGCTATTTTTATGGTGGTGCGCACGATCAATATGGAAAATTCTCGAAGTTTCAAACAGCCACTATAATATTTTGTGGCCAAATAATTTTCTGTTTTTTAAACTTTCACGACTTCGAATCATCGCTAAAGATAATGGTACAACATTTATAGATCACCAGTAAATAATATCAAAAGCCTCATTCTAGATCAGATTACCTTGTCTAATCGCATGCTTGTCCTGGTACGGAAGAGGCCAGGCGATGATCTCGTTTGCAGGTATCTCGTCGCCTGCGATCCTGTAATGATACCTCGCCACCTGTAACGGCATAGGCCGCCTTATTCGAGACCTACACTCGGAGGTGGACCAGCAATTTGGCCGCCCTAAACCTTGTAGTACGTACCAGCCGCCCCCTTCGCCTACATTTACTATCGTTTTATGTTCGAACCAGTATATTCAATCGCAAATGCATCACAATATCTGACCGCCCGTGGCTAAACCTAGTTGGCGTCATGGGAAACCCACCCCACCTACATATACAACCCATTTAAAACAACAGTTCTGAACATGGCTATATTCTGATTGAGAATACATATTAAACCTTAACCCGTATTGGGAATTTCACGACTGATGATACTGGTAAAGTTTCACTGATTGCAACTCCAACTAAAGATTTCCCATCGCTATCGGGAGCAGGTTCCAATTGATATTTAGAATTTGTGCACTATTTAATGGGTCGATATTCATTAAAGACCTACAATTCCATTGTTTTGACTTCTGCGTTATAGGCGAGCTTTTCCATAATTGGTCTATCTGTCTTATATGACAGAACTTTAGAATAAATAAATATTAGCCGTGAAGCTTATATAACGTTATCGTACCTGATCAGTATTAATATAATGGCTTTTTTTTTGTATTTATAATGAAACAATAAACAGCCGAAATACTATGAATTAAGCTTTACATCGGCACGAATTAGGAACCGGCGTTCGGAGCTACTTTTGACAATCGAAAAGATAATGTAATTGTATGCCATATATGTGGCCGTTTCCGTGGCATGACTTCTAAGCATGGCAAAGTTTAATGACTTATCAAGTCACCATCACCTGTAGACACCTCTTTAGAAAGTCATCAGGCATCCAAGGTGACGCGCCCGCACAGCGGACCGGCAGCGGCCAGTGTAGCGGCGACCGCGGCCGGCGACGGACGTATACTCTAAAAGGGGGGACGACCTCGGATCGGGCGCGTTCGATAAAAGGGGGGCATCAATTAAAACAACCCTGAAAGAAACGTGTTAAACCAACATAAACACCCGCACACACGCTCGACTCCCCGACGGTCGCCATCTTGTTTGCGCAGCTGTCAAAATAAGATCTCTTTTTTAGGTGCGAAAAGGACGATGCTAATAGTGCAACTGTGCTGTTGAAAAAAAAAAAGGCCGTGCATACGATACCTCTCGTCTTTCGGTGAGTGGACTCCTTAAATCTGTCTCATATATAATCATATTTGTCGCCTATTCGTTGACATTTACCTACATGGTCGTGCCGTGTGCGGTTATGACATCACGCGTAGAAGTGAGCGTGTGTTACCTAAACTTTTAATGACTTAAGTTAAGGAAACTTTTAAATACTTAACTTTAAAGTTTACTATCGTTTTTTAACAATGTCGCAGATAAAAGACAGAAGTTAGTGTTATAGATAAAACTTTTATGATTTACCATCAAGATTATAACATCTTGATCATATTTCAGATAATGATATACGGGAGTATTATTATTTATACAAATATAATAGATCATATCCAGTATTATAAACTTCAAGTAAATTGGTAATTTACATAAGACCTTGAAGAAGGCAAAACCGAATATTAAAAACACGATCAGCGTTGTTTTCCGACACTTATCAGTGTATAACTAGGTACCTATTAATGATGTAGACTTCTGGTATGCACTACATGATGTAACTTTTATCGTAATATGTATAGATTTTTTTTCATGCACTTACGCTAAATATAATATGACGTAGAATTTCTCTAATTTATAAATAACAACGATTTTTTTTCATAAATTCTCTATTGAAATCATAAAGCGAAGTTGATTATGATACCATAGACTAATATAATTACTTCGAAATTGATAAAGAATGTGTATACTTACTTGATAAGTTCGACCACGGGAATCGCTGGCTTACTGAATATAAGCTAAATATGTGATAGGAATCTGTTTGTCTGTCCCTATAAATAGTAAGTAATCTTACTATTTATAGGGACGGACAAGTAAGTTCTCTTTGAAAATATAAATAAGCTTTTCTATAGAACATTTCTACACACAAGCATTTATACAGAATATTTGTAATTTTCATTGAGAAAATATACAATCTTTATATATATAATATTTCTATATAGAATAAAATATATGGAATATATCTGTATAAAAGCTTACATATAGAATATTTCTATTTTTCAAGCTTTTATATAAAATATTAATATTCAGCACCAATTGGTTTCGGCTCTAAGGTATCTTTAAATTGTTTAAAATTCCGTTTAGGTTTCTAAAAAAATATTAACATATAGCGGATAATTTTTAAAAAATGAAAATTTATGTCAAAATAGGACGTTGTGGTTGTTACGGACCCATAATATTAATTTTTTTTGTGAAACGAATCAAAGTTCCAAAATTCTCTACGGTGGTCCCTTTATCTATGTGCGATAAATCACTCGGCTGAACAAAATAATGTTAACAAATTTTTATTATCCGTAATGGAAAATTCACTAAAACAAAACCTAAAATGCTTTACTTTGCTATCAAATTGTGAACACATAAAATATCAAACTGATAATTTGGCACCAACTATAGTTAAAATTAGGTTTTGTTGTAAAAACTAAAGGTATATATAAAGATTCAAACGGATGCAGTGAGTTTTAATTAGTTACTATTAACTAATCACTAGATTATTGTTAAAGTCAGGTTTTGTTACCACGACCGAATGTACGTAAAAAAAATTCAATCCGATACAGGACATTTTATTGTTGTACCATTAACTGATCACCACGCTATAGTAAAAGTCATGATTTGTTATGAAAGTTTAAGATGCATACCTACAAAGTTTCAAACCGATGCAGTAAGTTTCAATCTGATACTATTAACTAATCATCAGATCTTAGTCGAAATCTAGTTTTATTATCGAAACTCAATATCTGCAACTTATGTCATATCGGCACAGTTAACTGTAAAAGGCTCAACTTGTACGTGGTGGAACTGGACATTGTTAATAAACTAACTAATATTAATTCCTTTACGAATAATGAATATTTTATATAATAAACGTAGTTAACTTCTCTTCGCATTACTAACGCAATCGTAAGAAAAACATACGCACATTTATAACTCGCATAATAATTAAAAAATGCCTTTGCTATTCTTAACTCGGCAAAACCGCAGACACACATTTTCCCAGTAATTAAGGGGGCGATCGCGCGGGATCTCCGTAATTAGCTCGTTATTTACCAACCGAGCGGATTGGTTAATGATCCCTTCTTAAGGGGACACGATTCTCATACCTATACGTTAGGGTTCTTCGGGCAAACCGAAAAGAAACTTTTCCATGTTACGTTTGTTACTTCGTTCGCCGGAAAATATCGCCAGGGGGCGGGCATTTTTGTGCAATTCATATTCAGGTATTCCAAGGTACGACGAATAGTAAATTAAGGTCGTGAAAGGTTTTAGGGCAGTACAGTTTTCATAAATTTACCAGCTGTATTTGGCTTGCTCTTCTAAAATTTTTCTACGTTTGTTCTTAAAGTAACCTCGACGCTTCTTCCTTTCTTCCAGAACCGTTGGTAAAAGTCGTCGATCGTTTTCTATGGCATCGCCCATTGCGATTTTTGTACTTTGAAGTCAATGTACATCTCTGAACCCTGTCGAGGTGGACCTGGTAAATTCAGGTTGGCCGCCCGCTATCTCATTGCACGTACCACCTCGATGCACCCTACAGTCGCTCAGCAGACCAATTCTATAAACTCAAAACGATTCGATCGTTGTCATTGCGACGCCAGAATTACGTCAAGGTTTGCCGCCGTAGCTGTGACGTCACAACGACGCCGATGAATCGTGTCGAGTTTACAGAATTGGCCGCGGGCTCTTTGACTTGACCACAGTTATGGAACTGTGTTTTTTTTTTCTCATAAGTGGTTTATTTTCATGCCAATTGTTTGGCATATCTTCACGTTTTTATGTTTCAAGTTATAATGAGATCTTAAAATATGACAATGTGTAGGACAGGATACACGCGTGAAGTAATAACGAGAAATGTGATACAACGACATCAGAGTGGTACCCTGGAATTGATAAAAGTAGGAAATGATTGCAAACAAAGCGCTAGGAGGAATTTAAGATAGCTGCTGATGCAGAATGGATTAGGATAACGAGTGACAGAGACAGGTGGAAATTTGTTGCAATAGGTTACTGCGGTAGAGCGATACTGCAGCCAAGGTGTCTATAGCGTAGAAATGAGCCTGCTCGATCCGTGAGACACCACACCCTCATAGACAACGGACGTGTAGTAGCAGATTCCGTTGTCGCGTGTCGTCTAACGAGTGAGAGTTCCGGTGGCCCGCTCCCACTTACCCCCTTCCATTGACCCGATCCTCTTCCATTAGATATCCTGTTTCCTCCGAAGAAACCGAGAACGCACTGGTGACTGCTCTGGGGTTCCGAGTGTCGATGGGCGGCGGTGACCATCTTATCTCTGGTGACTCACCTGCTCATTTGTCTTCTCAATTATGCTATAAAAAAGTCTTCAGAGCAGGCGTTTGTCGAAGAACGAGCTGTTGTTGGTAAACATCGTGATTGCCAATGAATAAACGATAATAATTGTTAATGTTGCTAAATTGCAATAAAACTTTATTTTATTTAATTTGGTATATTGAATTGATTTTATAGGATTTTTTCTTCTAGTGCAATTAATGAACGAAACAAACACTAATTTGCCTTAATCTAGAGGAGGAGCATAATCTATACTTCCGAAGTATACACGTGACCTTTTATTTGTACCAAATGGAAGTGAAGCAGCCTAAGATGTGCCTCTATATTCTCATATAGGTCTAAAGGGAATGCCTATTACCTACCTTGACTATTCCGCCACAGAGAAAAGCCTACCATAGACTACTTAAGGACTGGAATATGGAAGCAGAGTGTAAGTTAATAAAAGAGAAGATACTTGATATCACCGGGGAGCATCCTTATGGACAATGGAAGAGAACACTTAGGGTTATTTTCTAAATCCTTTGGTTAACACCGCTACCTGTCCCAGATTTAACCTTGTCGATTCAAAAAGCCCGTACAAGTCCAAAGCTATAAGTCGATTTTTTAAGGTCTCTACGGTGGGACAGCGACAGGTTACCGTCTAGTGGTAGAGAAGTAGATTTTCGATGTATCATAACTGAACATACAGTGTGATTGCGACAAGTTTACTCAAAAAACACACACACACACACACACACACACACACACACACACATCCGCTAATATGTGTGAGAACACATTCAGCAATTCTAAAGCATAAAAACACACGTACTATTATTGTACTCTTGTCACAGTTTAGGCCAGAGTGACCTGTTTGACCTTTTGGATAACTTTTAACGTGTTCGTAGCGATTGTGTTTATCAAGTCGTATAGTAGTTAACGGGAAGAGGTTCCATCAAAACTACTGACTGATTTAAAAGTACACAGTTAGTTTCCTCTTAATCTACTGGACCGATTGAATTGACATTTGATATACAGACGTATGTGTGTGTGGCCGAAACACAGATGTGTGTTGTAAAAAAATAGAAATTTAAATACAGGGTCACGTTTGGGGCTAAATTAGAAAATTAATCGAGAAAAAGTCTTGTGAATGGGATGGGATGTATCAAATGAAAGCGTGTCTTGTTGAGAGTTTGTTTATAATTTTAAAGTAAACAGTGTTTAATTTAAGTAAGAAAACAGATTAAAGTAGACCATTTCCCTTATTTTTGATACATTTTTTCTTAAAAGTCAAAAAAATTCAGAAAATAGTTTTTTACAATAGTAATTAGGTTTTAGGAATACAGAAAAATTATAAACGTATATAATTTAGTTTATTGTGGTTCGTGTCAACGTTGAGTATAAACTAACAATCACCCAGTTCGTACTCATCATATACTTAGTGAGTGTCCGATCATAATGGGCTTTGTACTGTTGCAAGGCAGTATCAATTTTAATTAATTAGTTCATTCAGTGTTAATTAAGGAGAAATCAAAAAATGAAATATCAAAATACCGTCTGTCACTCGGTCTCAATCCACCCATTCCAAAATATACGACAAGACAGAATTCAATAACAGGCAATGTATTCAGTAATTTCCCGCTACTTCCTGTGCATACATACTATTTTTAGTTACCACAAACAACTTTGAGTCAGATTAAAAAATATGATAGATGTTCAACCTACGGAACCTTCAACCTCCACGCTAGTTGAAATCGCACTTGTCCAGTTTTTTTTTATTCTTCTTTGAAGGAAAAGAAAATATTAAAAAATATGACGCCAGCGCACGCGCACGACCATGCCCATAGATGGTGTGGAAGTTGATACCGACTAAAACTGTTTTTCAATTAGATTTCAATCATCCATTACTGAGGCACGCCCTCCCACAAACTTCCCTATTCCAGATTCACCGGCTTTAAGCCCTCCACGCTTGACTAGCGTAGGTCGGGGGCTGCCGACGACCGCCGTCACCGCCACCATGAGAATGTCCGCGACCCACGGCTTAACGTGCTCCCGGAGGCACGGAGCGAGCAGTTTAATTTGACTCAAATCAAAAAAAAGCTCATTGTTCGATTCGCCAGCGGTCATCATTGAACTCAGTACTTCCTAGTTCGGAACACCTCAATTAACCAGTGACGCGTCACCTTTTTATTTAACTCTTTTCTGATTAAGCTACATACCAAATGTACCAAATACTAGCTTTTGCGTCTGGCTCCACTCGCATAGAGATAAAATGTGATTTTTTTTTTGTGTAAGAATTACGTAAGACCCGTTCTCTGTGAGTGCCTACGTCCCGTAATAAGTAACCATGCCAAATTTCAAATTCATGGGACACATAGTTTCGGAGATCTCGTGATGAGTCTGTCGGTCAGTCATTCTGTGGTATTTCATTTATAATATACCAAATATTAGGCGTGTCAAGGGACCATCCATAAATTACGTCACACGTTGCGGGAGGGGGGGTCACCGAAATGTGCCAATGCGCGACAAGGAGCAGGTCAAAAGCTTTGTGACGTCAGATCCGAAATACGAAAACGGAAAAAGGATTATGTCTTTTGTTCTGTCCAATATATAAAGCATTTTGAACAAAAATTTGTAAAAATTGTTGTTTTCATTTACGTGTGACCACCTGTGACAAAGGTCAAAATCTTATAATTTATGCGACGTAATTTATGGATGGCCTCTAAGCTATATACATATCTGCTTAATTTTTAAATAATATCTCGATAATAATAGAAAACAACAGCCAAATGTCTTTTGGCAACAATACCAAATGTATTTTCCAACAGGGCATCGAGATACCAAACTGGAACCACATAGTTAAAACTTTGTATTATATCTGCATACAGAAGACGCTAATATTTTTCTATGTTACTGCGGAACCCTTCTTTAGAAATGTCACAAGCTCGGCTGGCTTTTCGAGGCTACACAGACAAATAGCCTAGGAAACGATCGTGGAATCAGTAATTCGAGTTATTATTTATGGCTTCCTAATTAAATGGATACTAAGTCACGCTCAGGTAAGCTGCGCTGAGCTTAACGCTTCAGCTATAAACACACAAGATATATGTGGGTATCTATAAATTATTACTGCTGGCATCGCAGTATTGCATTGTATTAGTAGGCAAATAATAAAAAAAGTCCACCGAATGCATCGTCATTTGTATCGATGTGTCTTTAATAGTATAAACGAAAACTTTAAGTGAGAAATTCTTGTATGTATAAATTTATACATTGATGTATCGAGAACGAATGTAATGATTTCAATGTAAATTTCTTGTTTAGTATAGTTTTGTTTTCCAAGTTTATCTGTGTAGATGCGTTTTTTGGAAAAATACCATAAAACAATTCTAAATGTTGCTTAATAGCGCCATCTAGAACAATTTTTAAGCAATTGCATTGTAGCGTCTAATACTGTTAGATATGGCGCCCAAATACCAGTGGGCTTAAAGTAACTTTCTCAACAATAGATGGCACCACATGACATTACTAATGTGATAGCGGCTAAATTACGACTGTTATATAATGTATGTACATTATTTATCTAAATGTTTATTATTAGAAATATAGGGAACTTTTCACCTCGGAAGTTATCATACTAAATAATAATTATGAATATTGAATTCATAATTTATGACTGAAATTCAGTTCATGAAAAACATATTCAGATATTTAATATATATTAGTCGTATCACAAAAAAAAATCCATTAAATATATTTCTCACGAGCGTGTTGGAAAGTTGCCTTATTATAATTTCGCGCTTCGGTGCACCGCTCTTAATAATGTACAAGCATTTTGTCACGACAACCGAGTATTTGAACACGTTATGTCGTGACGTGTCGCAGCCCTTATTTTTCCCGTATCGTATTATCGAATTATCGTAAAATTACGCGATATCGAAGAAGATGGTTAGGATAGACTTTTTTTTCTTACCATAGTCGAGGAGCAAACGAGGAGCCATGCCGTCCAAGAGTTGGTCACAGCCGCCCATGAACACTCGCAACCGCGGAGGAATCACCACTGCGTCGCTGGCCTCTTCGAAAGGAATAGGATATCTAATGAAGGGGGCTCGGATAGATGGAAGGGGAAGTAGACCACCGGAACTCTCACCGGACGAAAAGCAACAGCGGAAGCTGCTACCTCGTCCGTATTCTGTAGGACTGTGGTTATTCACCGATCGAGCAGGCTCATTTTGGTGCGTGAGTTCGATTCCCGTACAAGGCAAAGGTTTATTTATTTCATTAAAAATTAATGTTTGTCTCGAGTCTGGGTGTTTGTGTGTGTTGTATGTATATATTTACAAAAAAAAAAAAGTATATATGTGTTCTCTGGTACCCATCAACTATCTGGTACCCATAATTCAAGCCAAGCAACAAGGTTTAGTGTGGGACGAGATGGTGCCGTGTATATGTCTGAAGATACGAATATAATTTCTTTATATTTCTCCTATACTTGACAAAGTCGGTTTACGGAGTAGTCACGTGCTTATGTCAAGTATCCTACTTTCGATGTGTTTAGAGTCGTTTGTGTGGTATGTTGTAATTGTGTGACTAATGTGTGTGTATTATTTTGGTGTGGTATTGTTGGGTCAGCCGGTTTCTTCGTCATTGACCAGGGCTAACGACGTTGGATTTAGGAAACGGCGAACTATGAAACAAGTGTCGAAGGCTACTGACTTTCGCATGGTTATGAAGGTGTTTTCGGGTAGCTGTAGCATTTTGAGGGCTGTTTTCAGGGTATTGGGTATGACACCAATTGATGAGATAATGATGATGATGACTATTATTATTATTATTATTATTATTATTTGTGCTACAGTCAAGTTGGCCACAGCATGGCTCTACCTGAGTGGAGCCACGCTGTGGTATGCTCGATGAAAAAAATATTGATAGGAAAGAACGGTGACGCAGAGCTTGAAGTCCTTGAGATGCCCTTGACAATCCTCAACTACACTAAGATGTATGTCTTGCAATGTGAATAAATTATTTCAATAATATTTAATATTCTAATGCCTCCCATCACATCGCCATATATCTTCGAAAATGAGGAGAAATTATTTTTACAATAAACAGTAAGTGATATATCGTGATTCGTACAAATATCTTTAATGTTTTGCAGAAATTTGCTTTATCGATTAATACGAAAATCCGTTATTTAACACGAAAATATATATATTATTTGCTTAAATAAAAAAATAATATTTTCTTGTATCCGAAGAATCGTTATGAGTTATGAAAACAAATATTCTTCGTGATAAAAAGGAACATTATATGTTATTGTTGTCTAAATGCTCATATTAAAAGCGTTCTCCGTCACCTTTTTATTATTCTGTTAGACTTATATCACTTAATTGACCTATAACATCACAATAATTTTTATTACCAATTGAGGCCCTTCAATTTTAAGCCCTCCGCGCTGGCCCGATGCGGACAGAGCTCCGATAACGGCTGTCGTCAATGAGAGAATTAATGTAAGTTGAAAACGCGTTGGTTAATTTTCCGATCAACAAAATCGAACCCAGTAGGTACCTTCGGGCAATCAACGCCGGCTTGCTAGGCGACGGCTCACGCCGCGCGAAGCCCGAGCTGGTGGTAGTATGGTAAAGGTTGCGAGGGTCGTAAGTTCAGGTGGCGAAAAAACCCTTTACTTTTTCTGTGTCGTGTATAATCTGTGCCCTATTCGACGTTTCACTCAGACTGTGTCAATCGCTTTGTGCTGTCGAGTGCCGAATTGCGGGAAAAGTTAAGAAACGTCTTATTAAGATGTATTGGCGTATATATGTCTGGATTTTCCAATACATGCAAGTAAAGTGAACATACATGGTGGTATAAAATATTTTTTTAGTGTTCCGAGAGCCAAAATGGCAAAAACGGAACCCTTATAGTTACATCATGTTCGTACGTCCGTACGTATGTCACTGGCAATTTATTCAAAAACTACAAGATTTATACTGATGAAATTTATAGTGTAGGTGTCTTGTATATGCCGCTACTTAGTTTCATTGTGAAATAACAGAAATATATATTTCTGGGGAGGTGGGCACTCCATACATGTAACATAAGTTGAAAAAGAAATTTTTCAGCAAACATCAACGTATTTCAACAATTCTTTTATTACTGCTTATGTGAATGATTTTGAAAAAAATCGCTCCGAAAGTAGCAGAAATTATGCCCCCCCCCCCTTTATTATTTAAACCATATGTCCCAAAAATATGAAAAAAATAACACTTAGGTAACGCCTAATAAAATATGCTTTCAACGAAAATTATTTTCAACGTTGCCCAAAAACTGCGCTTCTCAATAAAAGGTCGAAAGTGCCATGATCTCTTTTGCTTTTGCCCTTAAATTGACAATATTTTAAGAATAATATTCAACACCTATTTGTTTCTCTCGTTATAGGTCACTAAAATGCTTATACCTATTATTTGCGAAAAACACGGGAAATGTGAAACTAATTATTTCATTAATATACACGTAACGATTCTACTAACTAAATACTATATTTATTTACTGGCAATCCTAGATTTTTTAACGTTCAATATTTTATGTTATCGATCAATGCTCGGATCACATTTTTTTGTCAATTTATGCTAGCTCTGACGCTCTGACTTTCATAACACGGATAGCGATTGACTTTTGTCTAAACTTGGCGTCTGCCCAATAAAACTTAAACTGTTGTCCATATTTGTCATACATGACATTCGGTTGACGTTAAACCTTCTTCCGAAATTGTTAGTGACAGTTTAATGATTTTGATTTCTACACCGTTAAAGTTCTACATATTATAGCAAGTTCCGTAGTTAACTAACACGGACTCGACTGAACCCAAGAGCCATAGGTCGCAGCCGCTGGTGTGCGTTTACCGGTCTCGGAAAAAATCGCTAGTTAGTTCTTATTTACGCTCAATGCGTGGGGTCGCTCGCGATGTTTTCGTTCGCCATTAGCGAGTATTGTTAAATGCGTAAAGGTATATTTGAGTGTACAAATGTACACTTAAGTTTATAAATACTCCAGGCAGTGGCGTAGCTAGCCTGGGTGTCACCCGGGGTGGATTTGAAGTGACACCCTAAAAATTAATACTGTTAAGTTGAAGAAAAATTCTAATAATAAACTGTGTCTTATATTTGATTGTGCATTTTTGTGAATCAAAATTTGTGGTCGGATGTATTCGAGTGTCACCCCTAAACGGGTGGCACCCGGTGCGAACCAACCCCGCCGCCCACCCCTAGCTACACCCCTGTTCCTTGGTAAATATATGCGATTGAATTCACGAGATTTTAGATCAATATTCGAACCTTCTGTTAGCCTGCTACTGCTAATAGTGCTAAAATAAGTTTTGTGTCACAACTGGAAGCGTTATTGAGAACCATAGAGATTTAAATTCTAGCATTGTACTGTAGCAGACATCGCGGACAAAATCGTAATATATATACCTAGTGAACTATAGGCCTAGTTAACTATAGGCCCTAACCTATAGTTAACAATTCCAGTGTGATACATTTTACAGTGGCAACGACGTACTAGATCTTATAAGTTTGTGTATAGATATAATGCCAATTTTCGTTCTGTAATTGCAATATTTATATTTCTTTGTCGTAAAGGTTACATAGTTACATACCCATGACCGGTACATACCGTCTAAGCTACAAAATCACGTCAATGTGTTAGGTCAAAATCGCTTCAACACGTGTAACGTCTTCCCAGACTTTTATTTCAGATTTCATATGTGAGTTATTAAAGCTTGCCTAGTACGGATCGCTTACTACTAATTAGTCGTTGTCACCGGTAATATCGTCCGGGTCGGACGGCTTAACCTGATAAGATTTCAAACTCTATAACCTCTAGTCCAAAGGGTATCATACTAAAATCGCCTAGCCGCATTTAACCCTTATTGCCGAATGAAACTACTGTTTCTGGCGCGAGTCACAAAATGCCAGCAATCGCTTTATTGCCCGATAATAATTCTTTTCTCTCTAAACTAACATTATAAGTGTCTTTATACACAAACCGTTTAGGAGGATTCACTAAAGTTATAAAACTTTTTATGTATATATATTTTTGTATATACTAGTCAACATCGACGGCTGCTGTCTTGTGATTCACGTCACTGTGTTTTTCTGCGGGCCTCTATTATTTTGATACATGTTTGGAGTATACTCTTTTACCATCGATTTTCATTCATATATTTCCGTACATACATACGCGAATTCGATGAGTAGCGACGTCGAGCGTTGACAAAGAGTGAAGTCGTTGTTACGTCGTCCCTCCGAGCGACGTATCCGTACGTCTTATACTGAAAGGGTGTATTTTTTCTTCCATTGCTGATTTATAGATGTTTCATTTTTAAGGCAGATAAATTAAGCTTTTGTGATAAATATCATTGTCATTGTTAACGATCGTTTAATGTCCCGTTTTGGAGTTTCAAAATTTGATGTCATAACATGATTTATGTAACATACTTTATTAAATCATTATTGATAAATATGTATAAAGTGATATATACACTCTTAGTATATGTACCCCTTTTACCTATTGCAAATATTCAGATATATTTCATATATTCACGTTCATTCATTTCATGTTCGAAGCGATATATTTCATCCTTGAGAATATGTTCTAAGTATTCTTAAGAAGTGAACTCCAGTCACACTTAAGAGCTGGCACGCATCATTCATTTGATGCATCAGTGGTTAGATAGCTATACTTGAGAGGCGTTCTCATCATAACCCCGATCTCACAAACGTGGCTATTATCATCATTAGAAGATAGTTAAATTTATTAGAGTTAATGCCTTCATAAGTTATGTTTCCTTCGTGTTGTTATTTTCCTAATACCATCAGTATACTTTTGGCAGTGTACATTTTGATCAAATTTAGAGAAATTTATTGTATGTGACTTGTAAAAGTAAATATCACGTTTTGTTAACCGTTCGATCTGTTTACAAGTACGGTCAGAATAAAAAGACTGGACAAGTGCGAATAGGACTCGCACTCTGAGGGTTCCGTACAAATGTATTGTGTATGTAGGTAATCCGTACGTCAAGAGTCACTACGATTTTTACATATTTTCGATACCGATCTGATAGAGATATTAGCGCTGTGAATTTCTAAAATTTGCATTTTCTTCAAAAATTTTAAAATTTCTCTTAAACGTTTAAACTTTTGGAATACTTTAATTTTCATGACGGAATTAAGAAAATTTTGTATCATAATGTAGATGTAGACAAACATCATGGTTCATACAAATGCAAATGTATGTTTGTATGCAAATGATAAAAAAAAAAACATACGACGTAATTATAAATTGGCAATTTTCGGACTTTTTACTTTATTCGTTATGTGGGCCCTTATTCCTTGCTTATTCTTTAATTTCATGATTCTGGGTCAACGAGAAACAGCCTATAGGTTTTGACTTATTTGCGACTGTCAAAATTTAGCGTCTTAAAATTTCGCGTAAAATTTAAGCGGTATTTTTATTACGTTCATTCCAAAGCTCGATACAGTTCTAAGGGGCAAAAGAACAAATATTTGAAATTAATTTCAACCCTATACTTCTACGCCCTCTTATGGAAAATGGTCACGACAGGCGTCCATCTGTCCATTTGTCTCTTTGGCAGGCAGGCGAACACCAAAGCGATCCCACATGGGTTCCTTCTTTTTTCCTTTCGCGTCACGGAACCCTAAAAATTTGCTCTACAGCTGTGGGTCGTCGTGTTCCTTCGGATCTTGGAATGTTCGGTTTTGCCGAGGTTTATGCAACGGCGCGCCGTTCGCCTTGCTTCATCGGACTCTTCTCAGCCGCGTTCAAAATTCCGTTCACGTGCATTTCGCAAGCGCCCCGCCGCGGCGGCGGGAGGTAAACATCACATCTGCTAGTGACGATTTCAACGTTCGCCTTCGAAATTATTCTGAAGCGGCGACACCGTAACACGACAGCGCCCTCTCGCGCGTCAAATGTTACTTTGTCTTTTTACTACGAAACTTATAATGTAGTGAGCGTGTAACGGTGCGCAGAAGCGCTCCTGTGGGAGAGTATTAAAAAAGTTGGTGACGATAAATCAAGGACTCGGCCGAGCAAAGGGAGGCACTGCCCTCCGAGCGACTCATACCTACACTCCTCGCTGGTGCTCGAACTCGAAACCGAATCACATTATTTCCTCTCAATCCAAAACAGAGCGCATGAACTGTTATAGTTATTTATACCTATATCTATACATATATAACTTTCTGTGCGTCTGTTGGACGTCATGTATGTTCTTAACGACTGACAGCCTGTCGCACCAACGCAATTCATAATAAAGCATAAGTAAAACGTAAAATTAAAAAAAAATCGCGTTGCACCGAAATTCTTGCCTTCTGTTACATTTGCGCTGTATTGGCGAGCCCCCTCCGCCGCGCCCTTAACACTGAATAATTATAAATAAAATTGTGAAGTTTGCGACGTTTCAGTCTGAAACGGTTTTGGTATGAAACCGACCGGTTCTTCTGATAGCTGATAAAATTTAAATCCGTAGTGTGATAAAAATAAAATTGGATACAAACAAGTTCAAACAACACGTATTTTACGTCGCGAGTGACGGTCCGATGTCAGGGACACACACTGCAGTGATAAATATTCATTAGGATGTTGCCAATATTGACGAAATTTTGATTTTTTTCCCCGCCAAATTCATGGGACTATATTCCGCTATAGAGAGGGTCACCCACTGTGGTACTACTTTGACATTTTATTAAGTTCATCTCATTAAGTGCAACCCGATTTGTTGTTTCATGTACATATAAAAGTACGCGGAATTTGCCAAACAAGCATAAAATATTTTGATGCAACCGTCCGTTAGACACAAAATCACCGATCAGTGTTAACAAATATTAGAATCTTCTCATCCTACAAACTGGATTTTAATTGTACTTTAACAGCCCGTCAATATTTGATATTGGTTGGTGAAATTGGACTTTAGTTATAATCAAAACGACAAACCGAAGTGACTTATATTTGTACAAAATGTTCGTAAGGTCGACAAAAAAATTTAAACAGTTTACAAGATTTTTGAAAAATATGCTAATCCTACACGCCACCTGTCGGACGGTGTACAACCTACAGGGTTAACTGTAAAAACATTTAGGTGAAGAAAGTCTACGCATCCGCTTCCGTGATCGATAGATCACGCTATTTTAAGATTAACGCTGTCATCGCGCACGATAACATTAACGCAAGATAACAAAGTTATATTGTATAAACTCACTGCGCAAACCCTTTATAATTGCACAATTTCCGAACGATAAGTGAAACGCGAATGCACAAGCAGATGGACAAAATGACCGAAGATATTCCGATGATCAGTTGAGTGTTATATAGACGAGGGCTCTGGTACTGCGCTCGCCGACACGTCTGCCCAGCGTATCGATATATTCTAAACTAGCTTTCACTCGCAGCTTCGCCCGCGTGGTCATAGAATGTTCTTGGCTGTTTTATATCGATTCCATAGGCTACGTCAGCCACGATCTCGATCAGAACATTATCTCGTCTCAATCTTAAAATTTGCAATAAATAGAGAGTATGAAGTATTTTAAAATCGTACAGACGCGAAATTATAAAAATGCTTTCTTATGTTCTGTTCAAACTCTCAGTTTAAGGGAGTTCATCATTTCGGCTTCAAGGTGGTATATCAAGATGAAACGTGTTCTATTTTTAGGGTTCCGCAGTCGAAGTAGGAACCCTTATAGTTTCGCTATATCCGTGCGTCTGTCTGCCCGCGGCTTCGTTCAGAAACTTAGTACTAGAAAGCTATAATTTGACACAGGTATGCATACTAATAAAATAAAATGGGAACTTTTTTGTCTCGTCTTTCTCATGATGCGGGATATCGTTGGATAGCTCATTTCAAGATATTGCGGGTACGTGGAAACCATTGTTCGATTTAGGGATCCGTTTGCGAAATATTGAGCTTTAAACTGCTGCTAATTTTTATTGAAGTCAAGCGTCCGTCCCCCCTTGCCAGCTAAATGGTTATTCGTGGATATGTGAATAACGAAATTAAAAGGAAAACTGTCACAGCTCGGCAGGCTTCACAAGTTAACGGTTAACAGTCAACCAACTTATAAAGTATAGTTGAAGAAGTAAAAAAGAGAATTTGATACAAATTTCTTAGAAAATTACTTAGATGACGTTGTTAGTTGTGTAAAACAGTCAGCAAATACAAGTTTCTAAACCATATAAAATTATAGAAATATAAAATCATATCATCAATTCTTAACTCTCCCGTCCTGTGTGGGCCCGTTTTTAGTCATTATTAGCCGCAGTGGCGGATTTATATTTTTTTATGAGTGTAGGCCACTTTATTTCCGCCGCCCCATGTACTTTTCTAAAATAATAATTTCCCGAAATGTGCCGCCCCTAGGACGCTGCCGCCCCTAGGCCGCGGCCTACACGGCCTATTGACAAATCCAGGACTGAATAGCCGTCAAACCGTCAACTCAATTAATAGGTTCATAGTATGAAACAAAAAGCCCCTTCTAAATCCGCATATTGTACCGGTCAACTACGAACCCTACACTGCGCGTGGCCGACACGCACTTGGCCAGTTTTTTTTTTAAGTTCGACTTCAACAACACACCTTTGAAAATCGCATTCAATTATGTGTAGTAGCTTTTTTACGTGATGCGCATACAGACAAAAATACATTCAGATACACGAGAATTCTAAAAATTATGCTTTGACTTTTAATACACTTAAAACCATCCATATAGGATATTCGTAAATATTTCCCAAATACAGACATTAGTTAGTTTCATTTTTTTTTATTCATTTAGAAATATAAAAATACTATAAATATATCATGGATACCAAATGGTTGGCTATCTATACTCAACAGTGAAGTGATCAATCATATATTTTATCAAATGTGATTTAAAAATTTACACTGCCTACATATGGACATGCAAATATTGAATTTATCATTATCACTATTGAATTAAAATTGAACTTGTGCTAAATTAGTGCCAACAGCTCTGTTAATGAACAGTGCCCACCTGTGCCTATAAAATGTTTAATTGAATTGGTGTTTATACTCTTGTGTAAATCCAATTACACATGCTAGCTTCTTAAAAACAAGAATTTAATGAAGTTTCAGTACAGATTATTATATTTATTATTTATTTATTATGGTGTTATGTAAATAATGTACATTTATTTTAAAAAGCAATAGAATTATCGTTTTTTATTTTCTATAATGGCGACACTTGCTCACGTTTTTTGTGTTTAAGGTGAAAATACCATGCAGTTTTTCTATAAATAAATGCATAAAATTTTCATTTTTTTTTTCTCAGCATCCATTTTCATTACGCACTTATTAGTTCTTTTTTAATGCGACTAGTTCCGTTCCTACTTGAAATATAGCAAATGAAACCACTCGCACAGTGACAAGAAGGCCGCGTGAAGCCGTCAGTCACGGACTTATTGTCATCGCATCGGTGACGTCGGTCGCTGGCGGCCCCCGACCGGTGTTCCGAAAAGGTCCAACCCCTCGATTTGAACCCAAATCGAGGGGCCTCATCAGCAGTTGGCTGATGAGGACCAGAGAGGACAACGGTATAGCAACACAGATACTCGCAGCAAGACGCAACGAGTGTTGCATTCATCATGTCTTATTCACATGCATAACACCAGAATATGATTTAAACTCACCTTAAAGCTATCAAAGTATATTCTGACGAAACTCTCGCCTGCGGCACCAATTCCGCGGACTCAAAACGATTACATCACTATCGTTATGACGTCAAAATTACGTCAGTCGAGGGCACGCGGAGGCGACCCCCCTCACCGTGACGTAATTTTGACGTCATAACGATACCAACTGAGTCGTTTTAAGACCACAATCGGTCCGCCGGTCCGTCACAAGTTGCCACAACTAAATACATCTTTGTCCCCCAGTAAAAAACTACTTAAATCATGATTTGTTTCATAGATATAGGCTACTATCTGCTATATTATAAACCTTTAAAGTGGTTGGCCCTGCAGGTCATCCCTAAAACTTCCCACTATGATATTTATCGATGTGTTTTTGAACTCGTCGAGTTCAAAATTATAGTTGCCTCATAGTTCAATATTTATCTTTTAAAGTTTTCGAGTATAAAATTGGAAAAACGGCTAACTTTATAGGTCATTTGTGAAACTTTTTGCTAATTTCGAGCTCAGAGTCTTCAAAAATATAGCTAGCAATAGGTTATTTAGTTTGAGATGAAAATATTGATTTTTGTGTTTTTACAAACTCTTCGAGCTCAAAAACATAATATTGTTACTTTTTCAGCTATTCGAGTTCAAACATCAAACTTTATTTAAAAAAAAAAGGCATTTTTTTTACATTTTAACTACGATATCGTATCTTTCGAACAAGTTTTACGATTTTGATCTGCTTTACGCCATTCGACGCGGTTTTCTAAGTGACCGAGTACCAAACATCAATCCATCAAGAATTTCATGTTATTTTGAAAAAACTCTGTTTTTCAAATTTTCATTAACAACATATCTCGAGCGAACCGATCAATGTTGATAAACGTCGTTTTATAAGAAAAAGAGTTTGTTAGATTTTGAAATTTATCAGTAGAATTGTGTTAAAAATATCGCAAAATCCTCTATTTGAACATTTTTTCTGCGACACACCCACACACAAACACACCCACACCCACACACGCACACACACGCACACACGCAGTTCAATAAATAACATCTATCTACACTTCATATGCGGAAAGTTTCTCGCCTGATAGGACATATTATTAATAAATAAATAATTTAAATTTCGGTATAAACAGCTCTATATATAATAATTTAATCATAATCTTGTTAATAATAACGTATTCATTATTTACATTTTTACTATTATCTTTCTTTTACAGATATATTATTATCCTATTTTCTTTCTTTTACAGATATATCCAAAAGTGATGTGAATTAGTTACATTTTAGCAACGAACCACAACAGTTCACAACAAAATGGCGCCGTTCGGGTTTTTAATATGGCTGTGCGTTTTACATTGCGCCCTCGCTAAAGGTGAGTATCTTTTTTTTTAAAATTAGTTCCTAAATACTTCACCGTGGTTAATGTACGACGAACTTATGGTGAAACGATTTCTATTTTGTCTATGGAATCGTTTACAGAGGGGTATTTAAAATACCGTTTCAGCAAACCGTTTCTAAGAATCCCTTTCTTTTTAATTCTCAACACGCAGGTAAATAGGTTTCTTAGTAACGGTTTGCGGTATCAAATCGAAATTATTATCGAATACTTATTAAGATTTATGGTCCCATTTAATTAGGCGCCGTCCATAAATTAAGTCACACCTTAAGGGTGAGGGAGGAGCCAAGTGTGACAAGGGGTAATAAGTAATTTTGGTTCTTCTACTTTGTCTTTGATTTTTTTAATGATCACAGCTCTTAGCGCATTTTGAAGTCTTACCTAAAACATCTAATTACGTGTATGGCTATCATGACAGCAGAACCTTATACTGCACGTGAAACGATACGCTCTTAACCTTTTTGTTACTTAATAATCAGTATTCTTGCTGATAGAGAACCTATAATGATATCAATTTCCATCCAATCTGAGATGAAGTATTATCTGACATTAACCTATTAAGATAACCACTTAAGAGCCTTTTGTACGGATGCTAAAGAATACGAGTAACATTGGATTGTAAACCCGCCTTAACGTACTACAAAATCCAAATAAAAAACACGTCTAAACCCTTCTAGCTAGCTACGAAGAACTTCTAGAAAATGGGCAGAAAGTATATTCAATTCCAAAAATTATTTATTTAGATTTCCGTAAAAAAAATTATTCCATACCAGACGGAGGAGTTCTGCATTTAGTTTTCTACTAAATATTTGTAACTAATCTATCCACATAATATAACTTTATTGTAACCAATGTCTGTAATTGAGAATTTTTTCTTAAAAAAAAAAACTAACTTATGTATTTATAAGTACATTAGAAGCCTAAACGATTATTTTTAGAATTGTCGTCTGTCTGTCTATCTGTGATTGTTTATGCAAAAAATACTGTACGTAATCGAATGCTATTTTGACAGACGTGTGTTGTTGGAGGACCAACTCATAAAATGGAGCATGTTTCATCTTGACGCAACGCCTAGAAGCAGATATACATGCTAAGCTCTCATAAGCTGGGAACTTTAACTGAATATAGGGAGTTCCTTTTATAATATCGCATGTCTATGGTTTTGAATCACGTTATAAGCTCTTATCGTCATAGACTTTAGAGACTGAGATGAGATCATGACCGGTATCGAGATCATAGTGAAGCCAGCGCCATCGGTCGATGCGAAAGATGAGGGAGTTCACTCCACATCCACGCGGGCGGAGCTGCGGGCGAAAGCTAGTCAAAAATCCTCTCCCGCGTATCGAATACCGTCGTGTATAGAAGTTTTGTGTGTGCTGACTGTTCAAAATGAAAAATGCTCACGAAGAGTAACCGATCAAATCTCTCGAACTATGAAATAGTAAATTATTAATGAAGTACATGAGTATTATTCAGTTTCTAAAATAATATATAAATAAACTTACAAATATCACTATTTTTATTATATGTACAAATATTATTGCAACTCGTCGAAATTTGTATTGGGGGTTAGCTCTTAATATTTATACTTGACATTTATAATTACATTTATGTCATCTTTTACTTTTTTACTTCTAAACGCGCGAGCGAACCGGATCAACTTTATATTACTTATCGCTGAACAGTGGCGTCTCTGTATAGCGAGACCTTATAAATATTCATGAACTTGCATCAACTAAATCATGTGTTGTTCATCTCGGTCGATACGAGCGTACAGCGCATGCGGAACGCGGACTCGCTGTTGGCGGGGTTAAGGGGAAATCAGTTATACGGCCTGCTATTAGTCACGGGCCGCGGATTAATAACACGGCTGCCCACACGCCGATGACCTTACAATACCTTAAAGAGATAAGGCGGGCCGCCCACGGGCGCGGCGCCGCCCACGCGCGGTGACTGTCAGCTTGCGAAACGGAAAAAAAAACGTCAAGCGCGATGAGAAATAGCGCACCGGCGGTTCCGTGCAACCTATGATACATACGAGCTGCGTCGACGGTCGCGGGCTTTCATCCAAGATTTTTGGTGTTGAACCTTAACGGTGGCTAAACAAAACTATTATTCCATTAGTTAGGGTTAATATAAGAAAAAAAATACTTTCTAAGTAATAATCATTTTAGTAATTTTTATGTTAGTTGTTAATTAAAAGTAAAATTCAATAATAAAAAAAAACAACACTTTTAAGCATCTGAAACCGACAAACTCGCTTGAAACGATTGATTTTCGTTCGCGGATCTTCTATACCCTTTTTGGAAACGCAAGCGCGGGACGGAGGACTTATTGGTTGGCTCATGCCCGGGCGCCTTCTCGTCGGGATACGACCCCGACGGTCCAGTGGTTATGGCCCCATTTCGGGGGTCCAAATCTTAAAATTTCCCGAGTCAGCCTGAGATCCAGAGGAGTTGTCAATGGATACACCATCATCTTCCTCGACCGTCACGGCCGGCTCGGAGAGTGATGTTGATGTGGTGGGTCGCCGCTCCGTTCGGACCGGAGGAACTCGGTGATCACTCACTTGAAACGATTGATGGATGTCCGTGAAGTGAGAGATATGCAAAGGTCGTACAGTGTAGAATCCAAGTCCCTGCCCACCCTATTGAGAAGTAGACGTGAGTTTACAAATAAAATAAAAAAATACTTCAGTCATATAATAATTCATTAATCATATAAAAAAAACAGTTTAACAGACGTGATTTTGACCTCACAGCGATATCGACCGAGTCCAGTTCACAGAATTGACCGCTGTACGTCTTCCCGCGACAACTGTATTCTTCTAGAAGTTAATTTTAAGTCTGGACTGCTAGAATTTCGAATCATATATCCTGCTATCATTAGGAAAGGATTGTGTACGTAGTTGAATATAACAGGCGTGGTGGAGCATTTTTTAGGAACAATAAAATCGAATATGAATACAATGATAAAACGAAAAAGTATACATTGTGTTGGAACCCCGTTGCGAGAATTCGCCCGTCCTGTATGTGTATTTAAAATAATATTAAAATCTCGTGTAAGAAGAATTAGGGACAAGAATGATAGAGCAGGCGAATTTATCTTCCGTGCGGCCCGATCGTGATTCGTCAAATTCGTTGCTACTTCGTTTTTACTTCATCGTAATCGTCGGGTTTTAAGAGTTTGGAAAAAATTTTAAAACTTAACATCATAGGCATTCCCTAATCGTGTATTTGATATTGGATATATCATTAAAAACCGTTTAATGCAGAAAGTTGAAATTTCCAACCATTATAGGAAAAAAAATCACCCAAATAAAATACATTAAGAAAGAACATTGAACATGTTACCGATTTAAAGGTATTGATGTCGGGCAATGAAATGGGAATTTAAAAAATACAGTATTTTAGCTTGTAATTGTATCAAATGAAGCGTGCTATAATGTGATTATTATTTTTTTTCTTTAGCGCAAAAGCGCTAATGAAAAAAAAATAATGGGATAAAAAAAATACTACAGAGTTCTTGCCCCCGGCCCGTCTCTAAGTGTTGCGCAGAAAAGTTAAAAAAATATAGCTCACTCGGGAGGAGCTCAGCTCTCGGTCCGAAGGTCGCGAGTTCGAACACGAAAAAATAAAAAAATGTACAATACAAAAAACAGCCTGTTCGGCTGACGTTTTTCGTTATACAGCGTGTTGTTTATGTTTCAATGATTTCTATTAATATCTTTGCATTAAATACTTATTTAATTACTGCCTAAAAACACAAAGTTGTGAGCATTCGAAAGGTTAATATTGCAATGTATATTGATATATCATGTATATACATATAAAACATTTTTTTTTCCTTTTCTAGACCTTGATTAAAAATTAAAATTAAAATCGGTATAGGATCTCCAATCATTTTGCGTGCAGTCGTTTGTAAAAGGTTTTAGGCTATCTATTTTTGTATTGCGTTTATTAAAATTGTATTGTATTAATACATCTTTGTTTGTATTGTAAATAAGAAATTTTTGCACCAATCGATGTGTTATTTTCTGTACTAATTTCTAAGCGTTTCTCTTAGGCCAATCGGACGTACGGTGGCCGAGTTATATAGTATAAACCTATTTTCCTTTGCATTGCAATAGCTCCATAAATACCATACAAATTTTGTATTGAATTAACCAACCTATTGCACACCTCACAAGCGGAGCGTTGAGGTGGTGCTCTACTCTCGACATGTCAAAAAACCCAGTCTTTGGAAACTTAAATGACTTTTTTTACTAATATAACACTTATAAAATAATATGAGTGCACTAATATCAAGTTAAATAATCTGTCTAGCACATATGGTATATTCTATAAATAATTATTTTGTTTAATATAGTAAATAATAATTTTAAAATCAATCATTGTTGGACATCCGTCAGTCTATGTTTATGGATCCATGTATGTGGCAGAGAAATTGGTCAAAAATGTATCTTACCGGAATACTTTTTTTTTATTATATAAAGTTATACTCTGTGCTGATTCTCGTTAATATTAGCTTTCTAAGTACTGTCGTTTAATTATAATTTACAAAAAACTAAAAAACGACTGTGTATTGCACGCCTCACAAACGGAGCGTTGAGGTGGTGTTTGTATATCTATATTTATATACAAATGACGATTAGCCTTAAGCTATATGTGAAAAGTTGAGATCAGCGCATGCGCCATTATAAATATCTCACGAAATGGCGCGA
This sequence comes from Eumeta japonica, assembly GCA_005406025.1. Lineage (NCBI taxonomy): Eukaryota > Metazoa > Arthropoda > Insecta > Lepidoptera > Psychidae > Eumeta > Eumeta japonica. The sequence continues at coordinate 58,929 of BGZK01000224.1, forward strand.
AATTTGAATTTGATAATTTTTTTTTTTAAATTTCATTATCAAAAACTCTATTGAAATTTTTTATTTTAGAAATTAATGACCGCGGTGAGGCGTGCACTTTTGGATTTTCCAAATTTTGTGTTATACACCTTTTTGCATAATTCGATAATTGCCTACTTTCTTATCGTTACTTTAACGATCGGATTTTAAAAACTGATTTATTACTTACTTTGTTAAATTAATAAATTAACAATCGACTTAAGAAAGTTAATAATAAATTAATACTCTAAACTCTATGGTGACAGAAGTTTTCGTTCTAAATTTGTCTGACTGCACGTACATGTGACTCTCGACTCCAACTCCATGCCCCCCCCCAAACCCGCACAGCGGTCGTGCTTGCGAAATCGACTAGTCATCGACCATTTAACGCCCACTGTGCTAAAAGTTCGAAGCGAGCCGAAAAGAAAAAAAATTCGCTAATGTGTGCCGCTTTGGTGAAAAAAACTCTCGTCAAAGGTCCCTGAACTAGATGGATGTCAAAGAACCCCGACTGACAGTCGTCGGTGAGTAGCTTTGAATTCAAATCTAGACTAGCGTCTGGATCTGTCTCCTTTGCACTCAAAGACCCACGGCTCTATGGGTTGGTAAGCCATTCAAATTAGTCGTTGGTTAGCGTTTTTTTTTTTAATCACCATTGTTTCGTCACACGAAAAGGGCCATTTTAATAGTAGATTTTTTTCGAAAAAACATTATGGCGGCTGCCAAATAGGCTCTCGTAGTGAAGTCAAGCAAGCAATTTATTAAAATACTAATATCAATATGGAAACTGCACAATTTGTGATACACATTTTAAGTTTAAAAAAATTTATCTGTTTATGAATACACCTTCATGTTTAATGGATCTTTATCATAAATCATATGACCTTAAATTTGTAGGAAAAAATTAAAATACTCATAATTTTAACTTATAAAAAACGCGGTGCTAACTAATTTAATTCAGTTTATCAACTCGCTAATCTCCATCAGGCTAATTATCATACAATTCTAATGGCGTACGACATTATATGAAAACTAATTACTTTTAAATAATATCATTGTACTTGTTCTATTTATTTTATGTTATTCCGCAACTTTGTTCACTTTTTATTTATTTTTATAATTACATACATTTTGTTTTTATACAACACACATCCATATTACTGATAAAACTTTAACAGTGTCGTACAAATTTCTCAAAACGTAATAATTTTAATATTACACATAAATTTATAGTATAACAATATAATTAATAAGTATTAATGTTAATTTCGAGTGCGATAATTTCCAATCACTGTTTCTTATTTTTTTTTTTTAGCCTGTCGTTACTAATATTTATTACATACAAATCATTTTTTTTTCTTTAGAAAACCGCTATTTCATTAAACAAAATAACAACAGATGGTAACAAATAATTTATAACAAGAAAAACGTCTTTACTATTCGATAAGAAACATTTATTTACCATCGACAATAACAATCGATATCGATGATTTTGTGTTATCGGCACCGTAGATCGCAGATATTTATAATTTTGTCTAAAATGTATTGGTAACTTTTGTACCATACAATAATAAATACACTTTCTTTTCACTAATTTGATAGGGCATAAGATGAACAACTTTCAACATGTGTTTTTTTTTTACATCCTCGCTTCTATACTTTAAATATGAACAATACAGTTTTCTTTCAAGCCAAATATTTTGTTACAATGTTAACCTCGTGGCGGCCAGTGTTTCTCAAGTTTTGCTAAATATTTATTTTACTAAGCGAGCTTTTCGTTCCACTTTAATGCTTTCTGAAAACTTGCAAATTTTATGAATTATGATATGTTTTCCTTGATTCTTCCAATCAAAAAATAAAAAAAAAACCCGACTACAAAAATCAACAGATAAGTAACGTACTAAAGACCGAAACAAGATTGGAAAACAAACTATTAAAAACGAATAAACTCTACTTTGGTTAAACAGACTACATTATGAGCTGAAAGCCCAAGTTAAATAATTTACATTATGTTTGGTAGAAGGCGGCACCCATTAATTTTCTTACGATTTATAATTTGCAAATGGGTGGTATTTATTTATTTTTTAATTATTTATTTTATTTTCGACCTTTTTTATTGTTCCATCCGGCACATTTCTATGAAGGAAAGCGTGTGCTTTTATGAATTTTATAAATCGGGCAAAATTTAGAGATGATTGATAAGTACCATTGATAGCGAGTCAAACAAAACACAAATGGAAATTGTGATTGATGTAAGGCGGTTCGATTGAGTATACCGGGTATGTAAAATGCGTAATACGATATCCAACACACAGTTGGCCGATTTAAAGCCAAAATACGACCATATGAATGCATTGATTACATATTCATTCGAATGATCGAGTTAAAATGTTTGCAATCATTCCTGATTGAATTTAAATATATGGAATAGGTATATTTGGTAATCTCCTTTTAATTCTTTTTTATTTTGATACCCTACTTTATAGATTTGGTTAAAAAAAAATTTAAACTACTTACAATTTGTCGTCAAGATCCGCCATTTTGTTTTTTTTTAATACTTCTCTAAGGACACTTGATTTTTTGAGAAAAATCTAAGGATACCTTAAATGTCGAAATCCATCCAGCCGTTCGGGGGATACGTGGCAATAAAGAAACTTACAAACAAACATACCAAATACGCGCGAAAAACAATACCCTTCCTGGGCGGTCAGGTAAAAAATCCTTGGACAGCGTAATTTTACTTCTATCAAATCGGGCTTCAAAGAAGAGGAATGATTTAAATCAACAAAAAATATTCATGTATGTGGCTTGGCCATATAAAATAAAAAAAAAAAATTGGTTGCCTGTAAAGTCGGTATACGGGCGAAAGTTTTACGTGACAACGACTTTGAGTGGTAAAATCATTTTAATGTGAATATTCATTCGTATAGTAGGAAGAAGGATGAAATAATAGTAACAATTTAAAACATTTATTTATACAAAGAATTATATTTAAAACATTAATTTATACAAAGAATCTCGCACTGAATTTCATATTAACAAAATTTTATTTTTACCTTTACACATACATACGTATTTATATACAAATATACATACAATAACTTGCAATACATTTGCGTACAATGAAACAGCGTTTACTACAACTTAACTTGTTCCTATCTGAGTGGAATGGACGCGTGCCTTTCACTTTTTATGTCTGTCTCTCTCGCTCTTAGGCGGGCTAACCATGCCCGAGTGGAAGGGACGCGTGCCTCTCACTCGCTCTCATTGTGAGCGCATAACGTGAGCGGAGCGTAACGCAGTTTCTTGAAGTGTCACCCGGCAAACCAATTTATAAGACGTTGTCACGTCAAAATGAATGAAAAAAGATTAATAAAGGAGATTAGTGAAGCTAGAATAAAGAGAAATACCGGAAAATGTAGAGCAAAACGTACATTTCGTGACCGGATTAAGGCATTTTCGAACAAAATCTTGAACGCCCTCGAGCAGACATGATAATATCAATGAAAGCGGACGAAGCAAGGGTAGTTTGTATGATTGTAGCATGCGGAGGGATGTGGTCACTTTCTACCCCTTCGGGACAAAGGGGTATGTATGTATCTATTAAATAATTCAGATTTGCAATTAGTGAGACATTGAAAAGCTAAAGGAGATAAGCCTCAAACTCGAAATGAGCTTTCTTTGACATTTTTAAGAAATACTCACTGGGTGATGTCATATTTCAAGTATTACATTCATCAGAACATTCTCATAACGGTTTGTACCATATATTGGTTTGATTTTTGTATCATAATAATTATCAGAATATGTTTGTTTAATAAATAAGTAAGTTAACAAAATCAATACACGATATTAAATAACAACGTCTCGATGACGATTTACATATTAGTGACCGTCTCTGTTTGAAAACTTAGTCATTTGGGCAAAAAATTGGTTCGGAAAATTTGCTCAGTGTTACCAGACGCTGTTCAGTCGAATTAAATTCTACGTTTATCAAAGACCGAATTTGTTGAGTTAAAATGATGCACAAATGTCGACTGTGTTTGGAGATTAGAAAAGGTATTTTATTAAATCGATACAGTACTCTACCAACAGAGCTTTGCTCGGCGTTATTCGATTTTTCCGTGGGAAAGAGATATCTTGCCTCAGGAAAATTTATTATGTTCATTTCTAATAACAAATATTTAGGTACGTAATAACACGCACAGTGCCATCTGTACTTTATGTCGTATATTAGCATAATTACTTACCTCCAAATGCTGCGAAATGGCGCTAAATAAAGTAATGTTTAAATTTATTTACGTCATTTTGCAGGAAAGACGTAACTATATAGATGCACCTTTAAATTGAAATTATATTACAGTACAAATAATCACTAAAATCGATATTTTGGTATTATGTATATATATATATATATATATATATATATGTGTGTGTGTGTGTGTGTGTGTGTGTATATATAATACCAGAATTGCTCACTTAAAATAATAAGTTATTTCTAGAGTTGAACACAAAAACAAAAAGGATTGCTTAGAAAATGTTTCACGTAGACATCTTCGTTATTCCGAAAGGTGCACGTACTGGCTGAATAAAGGAAAATGGGTTGCGCGCTCGGAACGTGAAAACCGCCGGGGACCATTACCATAGACCGAATAAGCGTAATGGCGGGCCACCAAAACGCGGACGGATTCAGAGATTATGCAAATCGGGCGTAATTCATGCGCATTTTCCCGCCAATTAGGCTGTGACTGACGTTCGGCAGGCCGGCCGCCATAGACAAGCGTGCAACAATCACGGCTAACGGCGCGCGAGTTTCAAGCGTATATCATTACACACTCTCACGCACCATTTAGTTTGACACGAAATTATAATTTCGAAGACCGCTCTCGACATCCCACACGTGGAAGGCTTTGTCTAAACTTGTATACGGTATTGAGTACAACTGGTGTAAGCTGTTATTTATAATAATAAAAATAAATAAATAAAAAATATTTCTTCAAAAGTATTTTTATGCAAGGTTTTTTATCACCCTTGAACAGACCGTCCCACGTTTTGGTTTTTATTTCGTATTTAAGAGCTTCGACCTTAAGCCGCCCTCGCCGGTTCGCTGTGCGAACTTGAAGCCGCCAATGGCCTTTGACATTTTCAACAATACGGCAACGAACTCCAGTATCGTGCTCATTGTGCCCTTTGGGACACAAAGCGAGTGATTTATCTTGGAATCAGTTGATATCTCCTAGGTCCTGGAAAAACGAGATGAAACCTATCTAAATGTTTAATTCAGCGCCATCTCGTGTTTGTTTGAAGAAATTACGTTGTTTCTATATTATTGCTTCTCAACAACAAATCGTACTACATAATTAAAATAAATAGGTCAATTTATCGTATTATTATACTACATTATATATGAAAATGTTTATTGTTAGAAATGAACATAGGCTACTTTTCCTGTCGGGAATCATCACATTCCCATCTAAATCATGAAAGGCTCCGATCAAAGCTCGTTTGTCCAAGTATCAACGTTTATGTAATGTTATAATACACATGTGATCGCTCTGCAGTACATAGATCCTCCTTAAAGAAGTGACTGGACAGGTCGTTTATCCCAAAGAGGTGACGAAGTAACGAATACACGAAAAAGGAAGCTTGTTTGACCTCAATATTTAAATATTCTAACTCACGCCGTGTCAGATTGTTATCATCTCTCTGTTTAAGCATACCATTTTCCGTTGTTTATATACAATATATATACACAGTTGACCCTCGGTAATCCGGTCCCCGTCTAATCCGGCGCCCCTTGTAATCCGACACGCCTATCACTGTTGAATGTAGAAACTCAAACATTATTTTGACAAATCTTCATTAATGCCTGATTAAACAGACTGCGACTTGTACGCGCCACCATTGCACTGTATTGTACTCGACGCTCTTTGTTTTGGTTTTTATTGATCAGTTTGAATTTGACTACTATATGCGAAATACATGTGTAGTATAATTTGTAGTTCAGATAGAATCTTATTATTTTGATGTGTAATTTGTCGGATGGTAAGGTACTCTTTTTCAACAAAAATCCGGACTATAAGGGGTCTCAGGCAGTACTCTATAATCCGACAAATTCGATAGTCCGACACTGTCCTGCAAAACGTTTGTCGAATTACCGAGGGTCTACTGTATATATAAGCGAAATAACACTGACTGACTGACTGACTGACTGACTGACTGACTGACTGACTGACTGACTGACTGACTGACTGACTGACTGACTGACTGACTGACTGACTGACTGACTGACTGACTGACTGACTGACTGACTGACTGACTGACTGACTGACTGACTGACTGACTGACTGACTGACTGACTGGTGACTACATCTCACGGGATCTTCGAAACTATAGGCCCGATTGACTTAAAATTCAACATAGTTTCTCTTTCCGGGGAGTATACGCTCACTAAGAACGGATTTTACGCAAATGCTATCCAAAAAAGGAAAATTCATTATCTTAAGTCTTCGCGGGCGGAGCCGCGCGCGGAGTACGTATATATGTGTGTGTAATAAAATGTTATTGGTGAAAACATTTCATTGCGCGTAGGGAGGCCTACATCTTAAGCCCCCCGCGTTGGCCCAGCGAGGGCGACTGCGGTCACGGCCTCCGGAAGCGACGGCTGGGCGTGCCCTCCGAGGCACAAAGCTGCGTTATAATTTGATTCAATTTCAAAACTCATCCGTCAAATTGCACAAGGTCGATATCGACCCTTAGCTTCTGCTCGGAAGGCAACATTATTCACCACTGAGCCAGCGTCGCTGACTAACTCACACGGCGGCATATATCTTTTCTTGTCTTCCACGAAAACATACGTCTTGGGAAAATCTATATACCAAAGAGCACTCTGTACAACCATCATCGGTGTGAAAATTACATGTTGCACTATATGGTTTTTTTTTATAGCGTCTTAAAAGAAAACGAGCACGTGAACCGCTAAAGACTGGATAATCACCGCCGCCCATGGACGATCACAACCGCAGAGGAGTCAGTAGTGCGTTACCGACCTTTTAGAAAATAGCAAAATATCTGATAGAGAAGAAAATGAGACACCGGTACTTTTGAAGAGAAAAAAAACCTAAAAAAAAGTTGAAAAAATTCCAAAAGAAATATTCCTGTGAAATTAGGTTTCGCAAAATCAACAGTAAAATAATCTACACAATATCATACGTGTACGTTGATATTGTGTAAAAATATTTTTTTAATAATTTATATATTTAAAACCCCGGCTTTACCTACAATCACTCGCTGCGACAGTCGCCAACTGCGATAAGTGACGATTCGTGCGTCGAAAATCGTCGCTTTTGTTTCGACGCGCGTTCCGAGTAGTTTTTTTTTTTTAAATACGATCCAATTTCACGGACACTTTAAAATTTTCCAGCGAGTTAAATGAAACTTACGAAATCAGAGTGAGCTGCAACAGTTTCGGTCTTAATGGCGGCAAAGAACGGAACATTGCATCGTGAGAGGCTTTTAGGGCAGCTTAAAACGGATACGTATGGTGAGTTTTGTCCGATGAAAGTCGAAGCCTTCGTGACCGCGCCGACGCTGTTACGAAGGCTGTGCGGGTTGCGAAAGGTGAACTCGAAAACTGATGAACCGTTTCAAGCTGTTGATCGATTTTCGCTAAGACGAATCGCGCCAGAAATCAGCATGGGTCATGAGTCAGATCGAAATCGATATCGATATGCAATCGCGCCCGCGCGGCCACACTCCTTATCCTGACGTGATTTTGACGCGATAAGAGCACCGACGTTTTACATTTATATAATGAACCGGCGTGGGGGGCTTAGGTGGAAGCGTGCATGCGTGCGTGCGTGCATGAGGCCCATGATATAGAAAATTAAATCCCACTACACTCACGAAATGTGGCGATTCTGCGAAAGTTGAAATATAAAAATGAATTTTTGACATAAATCCATGACGCGGCGCTAGTAATTTGGAATTCGGTGAAGTCAATTGTAACTTTAAACGACTGTGAGGACCCTGATCCGCGGTAGCTATGACAGGGCGATAAGGAAGTGTGAAGTGTCGGTTTGCATCCCTACACCGTGTCGATTCCTCGCTTGTTTAAGGGTCGACCAATGGAGGAGCGAAACACAGTTTTATAACCTGTTACCATATTCGAAGCTTTTATTGAACTGTTTAGGTACCTGTCCAAGTGAACGCTCGATAAGTTATATTTTGCGACACCTTCCATACATCGATAATATAAGCGATCTCGTTTAAAAAGACCGGTCAAGCGCGCCGTACGATTTAGACGTTCGTTGGGCTCGTATAATATTCGCATTTATTTCTATTTCTTATGTGCGGATTATGAGAAACAGTAATTTTAATCAGATAGCTTATGCTGCCAGTCGTAAATAGCAGTTGTGTTAAGTTGAAAAGGCACTCCGCAAACTGGTCACTTGCAAACGGAACGAGTTCTTAGAATAACCTGACTATGTAATTCACTTATTAGCAATTCACATTAATTCAATGTAAGATATAAGTATGATTGCAAGATAAATCTTGCAAATTTAATGTACACTCCCATATTTTTTATATGACACATGAAACGAGAATTATCTATTTTTTCTCTCATATTTTCTCCTACATAATTAGAAAATAGAACCAGTTGCATGACACGGGTGCCTTTTAAGAACCGCTTCTTCTTCTAAATCCTAACATCAAGAAGTAGTTTTTATGTTACATGTTCTATCAAACATTCTTATGAACTCTCTCGGTCGCACGGCCAAGCCCGAGGGACCACTGTACGACTTGTCGGTAACTTATAAGTGTTCAGATTTTGCGTATTTAATCAGCAAAACTCTCGGCCCTTAGTAAAGAAATGTAAAATAAAAAGTCAATAGATTATAAAGATTCGAAAGTGGCTACTTAATTCATGTCTCTGGATGGTTGGGCCACCTTGTAGCGCAATATTCCTCGAGTGACACATACGTTATTTGTTAGTGCCAATATTAAAAAATGAAAAAAAACATCGAAACGAGGACAGCATAGACAGATATGAAACTGTAAATAGATAATGTTTAAGGTTGTATACGTCTTGCTTTAACAACACATCTGAATTGAATGCATCCGCGTTATGTGTTCATTTGCCTAACTGAACGGATATGATTTTATTCTGTACTAGCTTATGTCCGCAGCTCCGCCCGCGTAAACTGCAATATTTAGATTTAGAAGCGCTCGTAGCGTTTATTCATATTTTTTCCCACACAAACATTTTGAATGACCTCCCTAATGTGTTAAAGGCAATACTACGGAGAGGTCGAGCTGTATCTCTGGTTCTGCCCAACCGAATTAGATGAAATATAGCTTATATATTGAGTTGGATCCCAAAGTACCAAACTGTGAAAATTTCATCCAAATCCGTTCAGTGGTTTTTGCGTGACGCGGTAACAAACATACAGACAGACACAAAAATTCTAAAACTGTCGTTTTGGCTTCTGTTGCCTTAATAAAGATCTCCCCGTATCAGCTTTTTTTTTCCTTTCTTTAATATCCATAATGCACAGACAACGTTGCCCGTTACAGCTTTGCTGTGTGTATACATAAGGTTTATTAACAAACTAATTTCCGCCGGCGGTTATATCCGCGTCGACGTACGATGAATAGCTTCATCGTTTACTTTTGAGCGATCTCTGTTTTAAGCGTGATCCTGACTCCTGACCCGCCCTCGATTCTGATGCCGATCTTTACTACATCAAATACACGTCCCGCTACATGATATCTATAGGCCTACCGTCATAAAAAACGAATTGATACATTGTAGATCCAAGCGAACAGAGCCAAGGGATGAAAGTGGGTGTTGGTATCAATGTATACCTTCTATGGTACCGTCATGATAGGTAACGTACATGTACATATGGTATCCTTGGTATGTTGAAACCTGTTCAGATAAAGTACACACATACTAAAAAAAGAATAATGTAGATCTGACCAGTAAGACGGAATTGACAAACAGTAAGACGGACAGATAGACATTATGTTTGTCTATATATGTATGGATGTATGAATTATAAGAAAGGTTGCAAATACGTATTGATGCAATTCATACCATTAACACCACTGATCGTCATACCTGTCAATAGATGTCGTAAAGTAGCGATAGTACTCAATGTCTTCTACGAACATCAAATACTCCATCTGAAATTTGTCTCATAATAGATGGACGGCATTGTCACGGTTTTGAGAGTTTAACAATGCAAACGTCCACGCGCCTGCCCTGCGTAGCGATTAGGATCACCCCCTCAAATATCATAGAACGACCCTCCCACTTCGGATCCCACCCTGCCTGATATAATAACATTTGCGTCAGTTGACTTCAGAAAACGATACACGGCTCAAATTATGCAAGTAGGAATCTAAGCACAAACTGTATCCTTTTACTTGACGGATCAAGCTGAAACGTTTTTGTTTAGTACGTATCATATTATAGACACATTTTTATACGTGTATATAAAAATTGATATTTATACACACACATATATAGTTGCAACCTTTCTTATAATTCATACATCCATACATATATAGACAAACATAATGTCTATCTGTCCGTCTTACTGTTTGTCAATTCCGTCTTACTGGCCAGATTTACATTATTCTTTTTTAGTATGTATGTATTTTATCTGAACAGGTTTCAACATACCAAGGATACCACATGTATATATATACATATGAGATCGTTAAGCTCCAACGTCGTTTGACCAATCGCCCCCAAAGTTGGCACATCTAAGTGTTTATTCATGGGGAAGTGGGGAAGGATTTTGTATTACAAATAATAACATCATTTATTCCCGACTTCGTCGACGTTTTCGTGCTATCGCACCGAACCATTACACCGATATTAAAAATTCTTTAACTAACACAAATTTTTGCTATCCCCGAGTGATGTGGCCTATATATGTTATTTCTATACTATAACGTTCGCTCCAGCTTTGTAGAAATCGGACCCGTATCGAGATCGAGACGGAACAAAATCGACAGTCGGAACCGGGGTACACGCTTGTATCAGAAGCGTGACCGTTGCGTTGACGGCAACATCGATCAATGTAAAGGAACGCATTATATGTTCATGCGAGCGAAGCCGCGGACAGAAAGCTGTTTTCATAATTCAGTCAAATGGTAAAGTTTCGTATATTACCAAATCCCACCCTCTATGTGCTGCGCCATACCATTTTAAAGGGCTGCCAGATCTGCTTTTATCAAACTTCCAGATTAATATTTACAGTCTGGTCTTCCAAACTGTTTAAAGAATTGTCTATTGTCGCGCCCCCTTTGTAAAAGCGAGGGCGGACAAGGTATTTCATAATGGACTCATTACTTGTGCCCTTAAATAGAATACTTTGTACGCAATGAAAATTACACTCTATGTGTATAGAAATAGGTTTCTTTTTAGTTTATGCGGAACGTTTTGTATATCCTAGAATCTGATCTTGAATTAATATACTGATTGAGATTGTAATGCGATTAAATTGCTCGTTGAAGGTCGCTAATCTGATTAACATTGTCGAGAAATATTTCAACCAATTTAGACCGTTTTTAATGTGAGATTTTCTGTAATTTTTTTTGTGTGTGAATATTTAAATTGATTGATTGAAATGTAGAAAATCACTTTATACATCACGTTCATGTACTTACTACTTTGTCTGCAAAATTTTGGAAAAAAGGTATTATTACAATTTCAGACAAAAACAGTAGCAGGCTTTCGAACGGTATTTTTTTTCGTCTACCCTAGGAGCACTAGATCAGTCAGGTGTTTGTTCGTCTGTCTCAGTCAGCTTTGGCCGATGTCGTTCGTCGTGAAAGCTAAAGGCGTTCGGCAACGACATTAGAATCGGCACCCCGATCGCAGTAGCTTATTTTGAAATGATGTGTGAAAGAATAAAGACCAATTTCATTCAAATCCATCGTGTCCGGATTGTTAAAAAGTTTAGCTTAAAGTTTGAAAGTTTTAAACGTAATTATGTCACTTCCAAAAAATTAAACATAATAATTGCGAAAGTTTTAAAACTTAATTATGTTACTTATAATAATTATAAATAATTAATATAAATCTGGGCGCAGGTTATGCAACCATTGTGTATTCTACTTGCGTAAAGTATTTAATATCAAAAAAGGTCACCAAAACCGGTTGTTTCTCGCTTTGTACCACAGAGGCGCATCTCAAAAGGATTCACGTTAAGTAATGAATTATTTATTGTTTAAAACGTGTGTAATTGTTGTTATAAGCTGTATAATTATCCATTACTGTTAAATAAACAATTCTTCTCTCTAAGTAAATCGAGACGATCTCGCATACAGCTCTAACGATTGCGGTAAACATTTTTATTTTAATAAACACTCCCTTTCCAAGTTTGTCTAAATAATTCTCTTCTCTAGAAAAAATTGAATATATAAAAAAATTATCTGAACGTCGCTTTGTAGCACCAAGTCTTACGATTTTCAGATAATCGCACTGGCTGGGATTTTGGTGTTCAACAAAAAAAGGCATTGCGTTATATAGACCATAGATAGCGCTGGATAAATAAAATGCGTAGGTGAATTTTGTAATCGAATATCGACAGAAATGGACATACATATATGCAACTTTTGCATATATATCCATTTCTGTTACGTTCGTAAAAAGTTGCATATATGTCATATGCAACTTTTCACAAACGAAGTCATGCCCGCGGCAAATGCGAAAGACTCCAAGCAAGCTCGGTTGCTCAGGCATTTCAGTAATAAAAAAAAATACTGTGCCATACAAAATTACTTGCAGCTCGACTGTACGTCGTAACTTATTGGTAGTATATATTGCTATTACTTGAGACGAGAGCCCTATCAAAATACGCATTATTTAATGCAAAAAAAAAGTACGGAACTCGAAACCCGGGATTACGATTCGCACTTGCTTTATTATACGTATAGTAAGTTCAACCGTGACCGCGGGCGAAGTGACCGATGAATTTTTAGCTCAAGTCGAATTATACCGCACGCAACGCCCCTCGGATAGCTCATTAAGCCACCGGCCACGGACGTCGACATCGTATTTATCACGGCGCTCGTTATCGACCATATCGTCTTTGTCGAGGATCGAACCCGACAACTTTTGGTTCGAATTGGCATTCTTAACCGGTGGACCGTCCCCGATTTTCGACAAATGTGTATTTGCTAAGACTCTGTATTTAAGTAAAATGAGATATGATAGAAAAATATGCTATTTTATTCTATACCTAATGTATTTATTATTAACTTATAGTCTTCTGTAGTGTTTGTATGATGACCTGTTCGCTGGCACATTAACATTTGCACCAGCACCTGAGCTTTAATAGACGCGGTTCGAATTTGCCATAGGAGATGATAACTGTTCACAGGAAATGTGGTTTATGTATATTTTCAACAGTAAATATACAGGTAGTCCATAATGACATGCGCAGTGCCATCTGTAGTCTGTGTCACGCACCACGACATTTGTTGAGGAACGATGTAATTGCCTGAAATTTCAGCGAACGGCGTTAAATAAAGTTTACACATTTTTTTTCTTATCTCGTTTTCGCAGGGAAGACGCCCATATAGATAGGCTCGAGAAGCGAAATTTTCTGAAAATAAAAATTTTCGCTAATCTTAATTATAAAATGCTAATCAGATTAGATTTTCATATAACTCCCACCACCAGTCTAATTACTTCAAAATTTGAAATTTTAAAATTATATCTGATGCGCTACTGTTTTACGTCCAACTGCGACCACCCGCAAAGTCAGCGAGGCATTTTGGACAACCTCTAACAAAAACGTTTACAAATAAGTTGATGTTTTTAAAAATAATATTGACGACATTAATATCACACAAAATCACGAACTCATTTACTTTGGTCTGTGCACGCACGTTCAATAAGGTCCCTGTGGGTATACAAAACTTGCCCTTAAATATATTTAAAATCATTGATAAACAATTGCTTAGTAAAAAAGTGTATCATAAAATATCCGATCATTTTGAAGACAAAATGTCCACGGACGTGACCAGCTCGACTTCATATTGGGTTGTCTATTTCTATAATAATTTTATTTATCACTTTATTCGTATATGGTTAAATTTGAAAAGGGTTATAATCGTTTCTTGCTCATACTTCTTGAAGAATAACTGCCTTCCGGACGATAGGTAAATTCACACTATAATAACATATTTCAACAATTATATACTACTAAATATAAAAAAAAATATTTTAAAATTACTAAATATTTGTTATATCGTTATTTATGTAAGGCCTGGAGATGGACCCCTCTTATAATAATTTATAATTTATTAGAATTTATTGTAGTTCTATCAAAACATTTTAACAGAAATGCTTTCGATTTTATATATATATATATATATATATATATATATATATATATATATATATATATTGCAACATAATCGCGTATTGAAGCTAATGAAACATTCCATCGTGATATTTTATCAATTCAGAATCTCGGTCGTCTCTTAGTCTATAAGGGTACTTTGAAAATAGAAAGATCATATATATTTTTTTTCTATAAGCAACATCATTAACATAAAGCCCAGCATTTACGAACGAAACAGACGTAAGGCAAAGGTAATAAAATTTACAACCTCGTGAATGGCTCCCATTAAAATTGAAAGCTTAAAAATAGCTCGAATAGCATTTCATTAAAATAACGACGCCGTAAAGTTTTATAAAGCGTTTATCGTGCGCTCGGTGACTTAGTTAACGAACACCCTCGCGATTAAAGGGCATTTAGTGATGTCAACAATTGTTTATCGATATGTTCATCGATATGTATATATATAATTTCCTTTAGTATATATAATGGTTGATGTATGTATGTTCCTCTTAGAATCCAAAACGGCTACAACGACTTTAATGAAAGTTTCAGGAAATCTTCAAATGAGTCAAACGAGTAATCCTGTGAAGTTTGGCAGCGATCGGCACAATAGATTTTTTTTGCCTTTTATTTATACCATTATCGAGAGACAAACGAGCATGCAAGCCATCAGAGTAGTTAGGTGGTCATCGTCGCCCTTGGACATTCGACATTTAGAAGGCGTTTCTAGTACGTTGCCGAATTCTCGGGTAGGAATGTAGATCCGCAATAGAATATAGCAAGAGGAAGAAGTGGACTGACCAAAAGGAGAAGGGCTAATACGCAACAACAGGCACTGTTATTTCACGCCTGCATTCTATAAGAATGTGATATTGAATCTTTCGACACGGGCCCATTCACGTGCTGTACTCAAGTTCGCGGTACCATGGTTCTACCACGATAAATGGCAGTTTATGTCATACATTGCCTAAAAATTAATACTTTTTTTCGAGCATAGCAACGCACTGTAAGCATTGATATCTGCAGAAACTTCGTCACATAACCGCTTCTATCTTCCACCAAAAGTCATCTGGCTATAGATGATAATAATTGCTACCCGAGCAAAACCGAGGCGGAGTGCTAGTTAAATATATTTAAATATATATGTTACCGTACAAGTATATATACCCTTCTGTGGGTGGTCTAAGTTATTTTCCGAATATAAACAAAACAATAATTTTTTTATTAAAATAAAATGACATGTTACATCTGAGGTAAACAAAGAAGATTTACATATTCCAGAACATTCTAATTAATCGAAATGTTTAAAGATGTAAATAAATACCCGCTTATTCGAGTTAGAGAATATCATGTTATTGAGTTATTCCGTTTATAAATGTCATTGGCAAAACTATTATCGGATCGTTATCGACCACGGCAATTCTAAAATTTCCACAAAAAGTTACATAAAAAAAATCGTGTTTACTCGCTCTCGTGACAAGCGTATGCATGTGAGCGTCCATGTGTGTATGTATATGTGTCTAAGGCATAAACATAGTGATGTACTTTCGAAGATATTTTAGAAATGGAAAACTATTAACAAGAATGTGTACGCCATATTCCCCCTTAAAATTGTAATTTGTGTCCCCTAAAATATAGACAACTGGCAGACGTGGGGCGAGCGGGACATGCGCGAGAGACGTCATACAGACCTGCTTACGGGCGGAGAGGATGTAATTTGTAGGACTTGCAAATATAAAGGAATACGTGGGCCGATACGGGATTAGTATATTTTATATACAAAATACAATATGCGGAAGTGAACTCAAACGCCTGGACACTAGGGTCGACGCGTCAACAAAATCAGGGTGATTTTCCGCACTGAAATTCCTCAGGCTGTTCGGGCGCGTACAGAGAATGTTCATAACTGTATTTCATGTAGACCCTTTCTAAGTACTTATCTATATCTTAATAAAAATAGCTAAGTATATGAACAAAATTATAGTATTTTTAAAGCGTAACAGCCATAGTTTATTTGAATTCCGATTCTATATTAAACTTGCTTCAAAACAATTATAATGAAAACTATACTATAGTTATGTACACTGTTTTTTCGGAAAAAGGAAAACCAATTACCAAACTAAAATATCAAATACGTCTTTGTCGTATCAAAAAGGCGGATTATTAAACAATAGCCAAAGCTTTCGCATTTGCCTATGGTCGAAAAATGCTAGGCTACTTATGAATAGGTTTGTTTGGCACGTCGTCAACGACGTTAAAAAAAGGAACTGACAACGTAACGACAGTCTGTGAACTTACCTTACCTAAGTTCGAATGCTTAGAAATATTCCTTCCGAATAGTTTTTTTGAAAGTTTTCTCTATAACACTGTCGGGACTTTGCATTTAAATTTAAAAATTGGAGTCATAGTATAATTTCGTAAACTCTTTACATTAAAGAATCTGTTTAGTTACTCAATTATTTACTAGAAGACTATCATTTATTACGAATTTTATACCTGAGTTTTCTTTAAAAAAAAAATACTAATAGCTATATGCAGTTATAGAGATGTTTTTGAAATGTATTTCATCTTCTGCACTAGAGATGATTTCGATCACCCACAAGGTGATGATATTAATTTAGTTATAAATCGTGACGTATGTTATTTTTGAAATGCACTGTAAAAAGAACCCAATACTGTCAAGTTGCATTGATCTTTCTTCTCAGGAATGCCTCTTTCATTATCAACTAGTAAATGTCAAAGTGACGAAAATATTTAGTTTATAAGCGTAAGAAATATTTATAAATTCAAATAAACGTAGTCTGATGACACAAACTTCCTTTATCTATAACTATCTGAAACTTCTATTCTATACATTTGACGATATCAAGAAACTATAATCCTGACGAGCCATTAGAAGTTTATATCGTAGATATTAACGTTATTTTCAATTTCTATCGATATTTCACGCAACGCTCATCCCTATCTCGTTTATACGTTCCCGTTTTAAGCCTATGAGTTAAAAAAAGGAGCACCTATAAGGTGGGAACCAGTCTGTCTGTGCGTTCAAATGTCAACAGGTTCTTAGTGGGCTAGTGAGGTATAACAAAAAAAAACGATTCTCTAGGTGAAGATGTACAGTATGTTCCATTTAATTTATATACAGGATGTCTTAAGATTAAGTCTATGTTGAAATTTAAATAATCCACACTAATGTCATAAACGTGAAAGAGCCGGCTGTGTCTGTCTGTCTGACTAACTACTACATTTTCACGGCCAAGCCGTGAAACCGATTTTGATGGAATCGGTTAAAAAAATAGCTTGAACCCTGGGCAGGAATAAGATCTTCTTTTTGTTTGACTGTCTGTTTTTCGTTGTACATGCTTCCTTATAACTAAACAGTGGTTAAGGCGATTTTGATCAAATTAGTCAAATTACGTAGGATGTAAGTTACTGTTCATGTATCTGTACATCTTTTTTGTACGTCTTTTACTCGAAAATGGTATGAATAATTTTAAAAATACTGAGTATTAGAACTCATCGTCGCATAAATTATAAGTTACTGTTTGTTCGTCTGTCCATTTGTCGTGATATAAATATATATACATATATTTATATCACGAGATATTACTATCTCCGTGAACGGACATTTACCTCGGTTAGTCTTACACTTCGGTATTTGTTTTTGATTCTCAGTTTATAAAGTAACTTTAAAATGTCTATGCGGCGAAGTAAAGTTTTTTAGTTTTTTTTTTATATGTCTGAGGAAAGTAACTAATCGAATCAATGTCGAAATATTGTCTCACTATAATAATAATATATACTCACGCCTATTTCCCAGAAGGGTAGGCAGAGACTATAGATTTCCGCATGGTACGATCTTTGCATAGCTCTCTCGCCTCACTGACATCCATCAATCTTTTATGCAAACTCGTCGGTTTCTGGTGCTAAACATTTCGCCCTTTTTGATATGCCGCCAATGCGGTCCGCATAGGATTTTCTAGGGCGACCCTTACCGACCTTCCATCACACACGTTCGTTCTATAGATTTGTTTTGTCGACGTACTCTCATTCACCTCTCCAGATGCCAAACCACCGCCGCACACCTGTCTCTACTCCGGTCACCACGTCTTCCTTCAGACTACACCGCTCTCTGACGTCACTGTTCCTACATCTATCTTCACGAGACACTTCACACATACTACGCAGCAATCGCATCTCCATTGCAATGATTCTACTTTAATTTTTTTTTGGCATTATACTGCTGATACAAATACTAATTTACATTTATTTTAATATTTCTGTATTTAAATTATAAACTATTTGAACAGGAAACAGCATAAAATATTGACGGCTAGAAGATCTGACTTAATGATAATATTTAATATAAATTTATGAAAATATCTAGGTAATTGGTGGCAACAGTCGTGTCGGTCCCCGCTCTGTTCTCGGCCGGGGTCGAAACCCGGAAAAACGCGATAGAGACGTTTCAAGTTATGGTGGTAAAAACTTGTCACGACAATCTATTTAGGGAGAAAGAAATTGTGTCAGTGTTTTCCAAAAAATCCACCCTAAAATATTCGAATCGGGGATGATGGTGTGCGCGGGAGTGTCGTCATTTTTTATGCGAAAAGCGTAAACATAAATATTTGTATAGTCGTTTCAAAAAAAATTAGAGTTACATTATAAGTTAGATTGTAACACATTGTAGCACACTGAATGTTAATTGACCCTTAACCCTTGCTAATACATGCTTGGGTGCTTGGACAATCAAAAACCAGATGTTCAGTCGCCTATTAAATATGAATAATATCAGAAACGGCTCCTTACTACTACGTACAACGATAAAAATGGAGCTTAGTCGTTTGTTTATATTAAAAATGCGAAAACTGCTGATTGATCAAATTCTTAATTCGAACAAGCAGTGTGACTTGACTGGCCAAATGGCCAAAACCCTATGGCCAAAATATGGATAACAGATGATCAAGTTGCGATCGGGACTAGAATCGTAACGGATAAGGATATCGAGAATGGATCCGAAGGCGGATAAATATGTAAATGGAATTAATGAACGTATGAAAGCAGACCGACAAAACAAATTTGTACAGCGAATGGAAGATAAGTATGATGGAACGGTCGGCGGTCCTAGAACATCCTATTATAGATCAGGGCTGAAGCATATCAAAGAAGCGCTAAATTTTGAACACCCGTAACCGGCAGACTTGCATGAAACGATTGATGTATGTCAGCAAAACAAGAGATATATGCAAAGGTCGTATACCATGTGGAAACATCAACGTTTTCTGCTTACTCTTATGAGAAATAGGCATTAGTTTATAGCGATGGAACAATAAAAAAATAATAGATTTATATGATTGTATACGGCTATCAGCAGTACCATATGAAAAATATACAATTTGTTTAAAATATAATAAAACACTGAATTTTCCTTATGAACTAGCGGCCTGGCTGTATAAGTCCATACCTTTGCCTACGTAAAGTACACCGTCAGTCACGACCTTTATTTCCTGTCGCACATAAATAAAGCGCGCCCGCGACGCGCCGCGCATTTTAAGATAGAACGCCCGCGTAGAACTACGGGAGTTCCATGTTCCATAGCTATAAACAAAGACTATGAATGAGGTTCAACTTGCAACAACTTCATAGATTGGCCTATCAATATTGCTACCATCGTATCTACTCAGCGTGGTTATTAAGATGTTCACATTCATAGGGAGCGTTCTTACACCGCGTGGATCAACTTTTAAAAGTTTTTTTTTTATTCTGCCGCACTTCCTATATTTCTTTGTTTGTTTGTGTTAAATCTTACAATGGGAGAGTTTCTTCACAAATAAAAACATGACCTATCACCGTAAAACTTTACACACAAACATCTTTGTCATGACAACAAACATTAAGTAAAATTCAGATCCCAACCCGTGATTCAAATTTGCCACGACAAAGAAATCTGGGGAAGCTGAGTTGGATCATGATCCCGATGGCTACAGGACTGGTGCCAGCGGCGGATCCAGGGGGATGCAGTCGTCGAGTATTACCTGCACTGCACTGCCATTGATATTGTATTGGAGCCTGTCCATGCTGGATCTCGCCTATCCCCTGGCTCGGAGATTGGATTCACTCATGAGTACCATCAACCTAAATCGTGAGGACTGGGAAACTCGGTATTTGATAATAAATATAAATTTAACAGTAAAACTTTGTACGACAATCCCTCAACAAAGTCATGCTGTAAATTTTAGAAATACAATAACAGTTTAAAAAAATGTGTTTTATTTTGTAAATGCAGCTGTAATAGTAATAGATCTTAACAATAATAATAGGTCACAAAATCTGGTTCTTGCAAAAAAGCAGCATCAATAGTGGAGCATATGTCAAAATAATCAATCTTTGAACATAATTTATCTAACCTTAGAATTACGGTGACCAGCATTTTTTAATGTTAGTGAAAAATCTACAAAATGAAACTGGTTATTTGTAGATTTTTGTGTGTATGTTAAGAGTTAAATGAATTAACCCTTAACGGGATAAGTGCCAGAAAAATTTAACATTAAACATAAACTCATTGCATATACGAAATTTGAGTTTTCGTATATATTTATTGCTATATTCTTCTGTTTTAGCTTTTTTATTTATTTTCCATTTTCTATCTATTATTTACTAATTCTTTTATTTTATATTGTCGTGCTTTTAATTTCTTTTTGTTTTTTTTTTCCTTTTTCATTTTTCTTATCGAGTTTTTTTCTATATTTTCTATATTCTCACTGTTATATTATAATGCACTATACTTAGCTACCCTCTTGCAATAGTTATGAAAATATTTATTACACGATAGTGAAAGCTGGCTACAGGCAGAAAAAAAATAAAAGTAGGATCAATGCTGTGGAGACGATCTCTGCTTAGTATGTGTGGAGTGTATAATTAAGACAGATGCAGGAACAGTGACGTCAGAGAGCGGTGTGGTGTGAAGGAAGATGTGGTGACTGGAGGAGAGAGGGGTGTGTGGCGGTGGTCTGGCCTCTGGAGAGGTGAATGAAAATGGACTGACCGAACAAACCTATAAAGGGAATGTGTGTGATGGAAACGTCGGCAAGGGTCGCCCTAGAAAATCCTATACAGACGGTATTGATGGCATATTAAAGAAGAGCCAAATTTTAAGCACCCGAAACCGACGAGCTTGCGTGAAATGATTGATGAACGTCAGTGAGGCGAGAGACGTATGCAAAGATCGTACCATGCGGAAACCTATAGTCTCTACCTAACCTTCTGGGAAAAAGGCATGAGTTTATATTATTACTATTTATTACAGTGCTTATATTAACACAATTGGTTCTATATGTACGTTTATTTCGGTCGTTAACATTCTCGATTGTAGGGTTCCATGCGTCCGAATGAATTATAAAAAGAATACTCTATCGGATCACTCGTGTGTCTGTCTGTCCGTTTGCCACAGCCAATTTTTTTCGAACATACCGGTCCGATAAGTTGTGAAGTTTGTGCAAATAATTATGAATAATAATATATAAACCAAACAGGAACGTGTAACATAAACGAATAAATTTCCAATGTGGTGGTTACTTTTAAGGTGAAAATTAAAAAAAATATTTTTTGGAAACTGTACTTGTGATACGAAAACGCTTATTGTAATAATCTCAATAAATATATATATATATATATATATATATATATATATATATATATATATATATATATATATATATATATATATATAGTAATAATAGAAAAATATTTCTATATAAAAATAAAATTGAACGTTGAGCATTCTTTCCTATTTTCGAAACTGCTGAATAAAAATAAATAAATAATTCTTTATTTATGTATTACCAAAAAACCGATAAAAAGTATATGATCGTAAAATAACATGTTACACTTCTCGATATTGTGTTTACAAACTTACATTTGCAATTAGGAATGCCCGGTAGAACACGTTTCTCGATTGCAATGTTAGGTTTATTCGTGGTATAAATTCCAATTACAATCGTGTCACTTCTATGTTCGCTCTTGTGTTCTTCTCTGGCTGTCCGTCTGTCACGGCCTATCAGACAGTTAGACGATCCAATCGCTAACGTTTTTTGGTTTTGAGACACCAATAATTTTTTTGTTTCTTAAAACACTTGGCTTAGAGCTTTGAAAGAACTCGGAACACAATACTCCCTTACAGTTTACAGGAAAATTTGAATAGTTAAATTCTGATGTTAAAATTAAATAAGCGTGAAGAGAAAATGTGTATAAATCGTGTTGTTCGATTTCACTCGCGATTAATGCGATTATTTACATGTCATAATGTACGGAACGCCCACTACACGTGTCTGACTGGCACTTGACCGGTTACGTTTTGCTTCCCGGTGCGTCTATGTAAAATGCGTTAATTTATCTAAAGTTGCTATTACATTGTCTTCCTAGTAGGTGCTCGACTTCAGCGCCCAGCAGTGAAGTGATCACAGGAAAAGTGAGGAAGAAATATACCGATTAAAAAACCAGAGACTGTATCTATCTAAGAAATACAACTATTCAATTTCGTCAAAAAAAACGCACACTGTCTTGCTTGTCGCATTTATTTTCATACGTAATAACTATAAAATTTAAAATAACGACGCAGTACTGTGAAAACTAACAACTGTATAAAAATAATGATATTTGTAATTAAAATACTATTCTCATCACACAAACCCCTTCTTTCTGTACGTACATTGTACTACATATATTTTTTAAATGAATGATTGAGTATTTATTTTGTATTTTTTTCGTTTTTTTCATTTTTAGGTTTCGTAATAAACAACCCTTATGGTATCACCATGTATGTCCGTCCATTTGTTTCTCTGTCTGTCTGTCCGCCTGTCCGTCTGACCACGGCTTAGCTCAGAGACCGTTAGTTGTAGAAATCTGTAATATGGTATAGGTATACACATTAATCACGCCGACAAAACGGTAGAATATATTTTTACCCTAAAAAATTTTTTAGGTTGACCTCCCCTATACGTAAAGTGGTAACGGGTTTCTTTCTCCTCTATGCCATGGTGTGGGGTGTCGTCAGATATAGCGCGTTTAAAAACGTAGCGGGCTTGTGAAAATCATTTTTCGGTTAGAGTTCCGTTGGCGAAATATTAAACTTTAAAATGCTAATTTTTATCAGTCATATTGCCCCCTTTTCTTAGCGATAAATGGTAATACTTGGATTTTGGAAAAATTTACTGTAGTAGTACATATAACGAAGTTGAAAGGAAAATTTTCACAGCTGAGTAGGCTTTGAAGATTAACGGGCATTGTTGACCGACTTGTGAAATGTGTTTGGAGAGGTAATAAACTAAATTTCATACAAATTTCCTAGAAAATTGCATATAGGTTTGAAAGGTGTGAAACAAAAAGCCGCTTTCTGAGTCCGCATATTGTGACAGACAACTACGGAATCATACATTGACCGAGGTCCGACACGCACTTGATTAGCTTTTTATTCTTTCTCATTTTCATGCAATCAGTACTGTTCTTGATGACAGTGCCTAAATCATACACTCACACGTGTAATTCGTACTATATCTATTTACATTCGTACCGTAAACTGCATACGTACCTGCAATTTGCAGTACGAGCTACAAATATGCAATATCACGGGTGCCGTGGAGGTAGCGAGCGAGACCGTACGCAATGACTAGTGAAGGTTGTTCTCTGAACCGTAAATCCTTGGAAAAAACGACTTCCTTACACAAATGACGCGATCTCGTGTAGCACCTTTACTTACAGCGTGCTACAAATATCCACATAACGTTACACCATGGATATATATTCTTTAAACTTTTCTAGTGTTTTTTTTTTATTGAGTGGATTGTAATCAGGTCAGATGCGAATAACACCCGCATAGCTAGGGTTCCGTATAGTGTCTAATGATTAAAAACAAATTGAGCAGAATACTCTCAGAAGGAAAAGACTATAATACTTCATTATAATCTGTAATATGTCCCGTAATCTCAAATTATCTATGTTATAATATTAAATCGCTTTTTACAAATTTCCCAGGTTTAGGGGGGGTGGTACTTTTTCTCACATTTCTAATTTAAATTATTAGTATTCTAAGAGAAAATGGTGTCTATCAGCTACGACATGCGATCGGAGTTCACTCTTAAGAACCATTATTTGGTGTTTATGCAGTAGGCAAACGGGGCAATTGAAAGCATCTCTTATTATACTGAAAGCATGCGTATGCTTTTTTGTATTTATTTATATTGATACGATGAAATACATCACATAAATCCGGTCACTTGATAAAACTTTCAAACTACGATACTCCACGTCAAACTGTTGATTACAACGGCAATAACGTTTAACACCGTATGCATCAGTAGCTTAACTTAATTTCGTTGAGTATAAATCATTTATAAATCGGCAATGGAAAAAAAAATACACGTGTTTAGTATGAGATGCGGGAACATGTTCCACGGCGGGGTAACATAACGAAAAACTTCATAGATTTTATCAAGCTCGATTTCGCACCCCATCTAATTTGCGTATATAATTGAGTCTAATGAGTAAACTCCATTATTCACATATGTATTATGTAATATATGTTCTCCGAAACATCCTGTATACAGTCGGGACCGCGTAACCATCAGATAAGTCGCGGGCAGAGTTCTAACTCACACCGCCGACACGGTCGCTGGTTACAAATGTTATAGCTCGTTACTTTCTTTGGCGATGATAAAAGTTAAAAAAAAAATGGCTCTACATTGTCGGATGTTAATACGTCCATAAACCGTTTTTGTCTATGGTCGTAAACAATACGGAGGCGATTAAGTTGCAAATGAAGCCAATCACTTAAACTTCTAAATGATTTTAATTTGCAAGTAGCTTTGCGTACTTACATACTTATCGGATGCACGCTTTATTATAATTATTTCGCCTTGAAATACAACCTAAAACATATTAAAGCTATTACTAGGTATTCTACCATTTTTTTTTTTCTTAGAAATAAAAAATATTCCATCTTAAAGGATGATTCAAAAGAGGTAATATTAAATACAATTGAATAGTAAAAGACTTAGCCTTACTATAAGACGCGGGGCGCACCCGCGCTCAAAATATGAGTTAACGTTAGTTTTTTACACGTAATATCACAAGAGAAAGAGATAGACAGGGAGTGCGAGCGGGAGTTGGTAGATCGTCCGACGCGACATCTGCCGAGATTAAAACGGAATAAGTTGCTGCGATCAATTATGTTCCTTAACAAGCGATATCGATGTGTAGTCGATATAGAAGTCATATGGTTGATAACTGGCATTACCGTTTCACAGAAAGCGACAGCGACTCCACATCTGTGTCACATTGACATCGCTCTCTTTGGTGTTACCATAATATAGCTGGTGTTACCATATTTTGCTCTTACTTCGCAATTCTTTCATTTCTTGTAAATGAGTTCGTTGACCAAGAATCATATAGAGACCATAGCGAGCCATTCTGACTTTAATTTTACGCAAAGATAAAAAACAAAACACTCAGGACAACTAAAGCAATGTAGCAAAAGCACTTATTGTAGTCACGCGTCAAAATCGAGTCCACTTCGTGTATCGCTTACTCGTCCGAATGTCAAAAATGTATCCCTAATACGACAAATGCCGCTTCGCGCGATACAGATCCGATATCACTTTGACATCGTGTTTTTCGTGTCCATAACGCGAAAAGTGCGTTTGACAGACGTTTGACCCGACTCACGTCCATATTGATATCGCTTGCTAAGAAACATAATTGACCCACTGTTGTTACGTCACGTCGTAGACATTTCATTACTGAGGTTGCCATAATTTACTCGGTATAATTGAACATCTTCGGGAGTGTCAAACAGATAAATGTTTGTAGATTAGATAACAAGATGTCAATTAACATATTCTCTTTACAATCGATAAGGCGGGCACAAGTCGATATGAATCTGTGAAAATGAAAATGTAATAGAATAAATAATATATGGGAAATTAATAAGCTCTTCAATTTCCAAATTGCAATTTCTTCCAACAAGAAAGAGTTACTTTATATTACTTTTTTTTTCCAAATGATAAAATCGTATTCTAAATGATCACACAAACAGTTTTTCAAAGAGCCCCTTGAATTTCAAATCTCAAGCTAGTCTAGAAATTTTGATTTTAATAATTCATTGGCTTAGCCGTAACAACCAACCATATTCTGCATTTTTTGAAGGTCTTCAATTGTACTTATTATTTCTTTCAATAGTAAATATTATAATTCTTTTAGTGCATATATAAATAGCTTTTCATTGAAGTTAAAAAATTTATATTTTACACATAGTTCAGCTTGTTATTCACTTTTTAGTTTCTTTTTTTTTAATATTCAAATTTTCTTATTGCCTAAATTAATTTAAAAATTCCCGTCCTTATCGGCTATAAATAAAAAAGTGTTTATTTCTTTTTAAATGTACAATATATTTTAGTAAAATTCCCGTAGAAAATTGTAAATTAAACAGTAGTGTTAATCACCAAGCCAAATTTAAGCAATATTTGTCTAGAATACAATATTAAACGCAAACAGCTCAGACGGGTGATGTCATATTTCAGGTTTGCTAAGGTCAGCGCGAGTCGACAATGTTTATTTTAAAACGCCCGATGTTTACCATCTTTTAAAATATTTGAAATTTGAGACTTCAAACGTTTGCATAAACTTCAATCGCTACTGTATTAATTGTATGCATTTCATCTGTGCACATTGCTCACTGATTAATAACGATCCGATAGGTAAGCTGTTAAAAGTAGATCAATGTAAGAAGTGTCAATGCGAATTTGTGACGAAAGGGCCGACAGGGGGCGCCCTAGAAAATTTTATGCAGACCATGTCGGCGGCATATCAAAGAAGGGCTAAATTTCGAGCACCCGAAACCGACGAGCTCGCGTAAAAAGGTTGATGGATTAGGAAAGGTTAGTAGTAGTTGGTTAGTTAGTTAGTAATAGTGAGACAGATATACAAAGATCGTACCATGTGGAAAACTACGGTCTGTACCCGCTCTTTGGAGAGACCAAAGTACGCTAAAAATAAAATAATTAATTAAAATTTATTTTTGCAAATCTTATTCCAGCGGCAGGTCTATAAGAAAGCCATTTCAACAAATAACATTGTATAATTTCTCACTGGTTGAAATTCAAAATGTTTGCTATATTTATTTTAACTCGTATTTTAAGTGACAATTTATTTCCCTCTCGCATGCCATGTGACTGTATATGTTTGAATTATGCTCTGCACTCCATTCGTGAAAGTCAACCAAATTTCTGAACTTGAAATGTCTCTATTGTTTTCATATTATAATTACAGAATTATATGAGCACATTTATATCAAGAAAGACACTAAATCACTTTTAATGTTCCTAAAAAAACATTCTGTGTAATATATAAAAAAATGATTCAAAAAAATCGATTTATGTCTGGATGTCTGCGTTTATGGTTTCTGTGCGTAATCACGATAACAGCCGAAAGCCTTCCCGTATTGGGCCCATTTTCTTTTAATAGATTTAAATTCTCTGCAAATGATTCCGTATTGAATATCATTAGCCTAATGCATGTGGTTTGTTTATATATTTAATTTGTTAAAATTCATTGTCATACGTATTCACTTTTTCCGATGCAAATTGAACTACTTGTTGCGTTTTAAAGTTTGTTGGAATAAAAAATTTTCGGTAACTGTATACAGCTTTATTTACAGTATTATCAATTTTTAATATATAAAATTGTACAGTGTGGCGTGGCCTTGACAGAGCTAGAAGGGTAGTCTATTAATCTATGATTTGAATACATAGTTGCCATATTTGACATATCATGGGGTAAAAATATTGTAATACGACTCGGCGCTTGCACATGTCACTGTGAGTTGTTCGGTGATTTGTTTTGTATTCTTTTCTTATGTAAGTTTCTGAAGATAATAATTTTTTCGTACTACATTTCACTTACAAGTTAGAAATAGAATTTATTTTTTATTACAAATCAAACGAACCTTATGAATCGATAACTTTTGGATTTGACAAAGGTTTATTAGTGTATTTGAATAATAATAATATCATCTTCGGACATAGCTACATCATCATCCGGTCTCAAATTAAGCAACAAGGCTTGTACTATGGGTACCAGATAGTTGATATGATACATATATATTTTTTTCTTTTTTTTGTAAATATATATATATATATATATATATATATATATATATATATATAAATAATATAAATAAACACCCAAACTCAAAGACAAACATAATTTTTTAATTACAGAAATAAATGTTTGTCTTGTGCGGAAATCGAACCCAAGCCCGCAGCGCAGCGAGTAGGGTCACTACCACCTCCGTCAATTGGGCAGTCATATCATAACAATAAAGATAATCGAACAACCGATGCCAAAAATAAAATAAAAAGAAAACAATTACAGAGTTTTTGACCAATCATAAACCAGCGATAGCTCCTCATTGGCATAGACACGAGAGTCTATGAAATGGAAAATTCACGTGCCCCGGAACCCCATTCCTTTAAAAAGATCAATATCAATACGATTTTTTTAATATTTTTTTTACTATTACGTGTAAATATATATAAATATTGTTACGAACCGGAATTCTAGAAAAATAATTTACACTAAAGACCTGTGTGTTCTCTATTGCAAATTCTTTTTAATTCGCTAATTGCTGTAACTCTTCACCATCTCTGCCAGCGTTGTAAGCCAACTGAATACTGGAGAACAAACTAGAAAAACCTCACTTACGCTTTTATAGTGTGTCCAATTGAGTTCTAGCAGTTCAATTAATTGACGCTAGATAACGCTGATATCGACAGACCTCTAGCACTGCCACTACAATTTTTTAATGAATACAAGATGGCATTATCTTAATAGTTAGTCGGCGCACGTATTATACTAGTCACAGGTTTATAACCAAATAATGTTAATACATGTATTTAAATATTCTAAACAAGTTTATTGTCCTTGCTCGTCATATGATAATGCAATAAATCCGACGTCAAATTTCATCAAATTTTCATCAAATATGTGGTTATTAAAATTATAGGATGACAAAACTTCAGCGCAAGTTCGCTAACACTTGTTACTTTGAAGTTATAATTTGTTCGGCGCGTTAAATTAGGTTCATCTGTCACACTCTGATTCTAAACATGGTACTAAACTTGTTTAGAATCAGAGTGTGTTTTGATCATGAGACGCGACGATGTAACACAATGAAGTCGGTACGGTCTGAAGTTAATACAGATGGTGCACCATCGCGTATAGTTTTTTTTTTCCTTATATTATGGGAACAAACAGTCATTCACAACTCGTAGTTGAAAATTAGACATACAATTGAATAGGGCAGAAAAATTGATAAACATAATAATAAATAATAAAAGCACAGTGATCAGCTAAAATAAAAAAAGTTACAATAAACAGTCGTTTCTAGTGTATGATTTTAACAATGTTAATTGTTTGAAATTATTTATAGTATTATTAAATAACTTTGCTTCTGAGCTTTCTGTTTCTACGTGATGAGCGTTTGAGCAGATTCACACTATTTCTGTTCATATACACAGTAGCAGTCTAACGCATATGCCTGCAATGTATAATGCAGTTAGTCATACAATGCATTCAAGACATTAAGCATATGTATTAAACACAGCGGATATTAAATTGTAATAAATATATATATATTTATATGCACGAATTTCCGTAGGCTGATAATTATACAATGTAAATACCGTTGTTTATATTCATTAAACTTATGTATATTGTAACGAATACTTGTTTTTTTTTAGTGCGAAAATCTAATATCAAGATTTGAGATTATATTTATTTAAAGTGTTAACAATTAAAAAAAGTCTGTTTTTTTAATGACACAGAAAATCGTGCACATCAGATAAAGCCTTAAAAAAGCCCTATACAACTGCAATATCTATTTTTGCTTCAGGTTCGGAGCCACGAGTGGAGTGCACCAAGGACACCATGAAGGTGACAGTCCCCATGGACGGCGATCGGAAGCTCACCTACCTCGACCAAATGAGAGGTAAGGTTTTCCATTTATTTGTGAAAGCCTTCTTTCGTAGAAAACAATTTTACAATCATGACATCGCACGGGGCTGTTCACATTTATCGAAGCAATTTCGAAGATTTCTCTAAAGCACGGCTTGAAAATAACAGAACTTTTTTTTTCGGAAGTAACGTTCGTCTAAATCTATGGTCCGTTCTATGGTCCGTTCCGTCAAGTTTCCGTATTTATAATTTGAATTTCAAATTCGAAAGGTATCACTTCAACGTAAACCCCCTGATATGTTTATTAATAATTAGCTGTACTCGCGACTCTCTCTGACTGGGTGTACAAAGAGTGAATCCTATTATTAGCGAACATACCCATATTACGTGTCCGGTTCACAAGGTTGTCTTCAAAATACCACGCTCGGAAATATATTCAAATTATGGCGCGCAGCGTTCAGCACTTTTTTTTTAAGCTCACAGATGGCAACACTGACCAAATGTGCCGGGACGCCAGCTGATTCAAAACTGATAGTTTTTGTACTCGTTCAGAAGCGGTGCGCTTATATAGTATTCTATTTGTAGTAAAACGTAAGTACCTGTTACAATATGTTTTAAAATAAATTTTTTCTCCTTGATTATATTAACTCTCTGTTAGAAAAAAAATTATGAATTATTTCGTGAAAACTAGGAGGGGGGGGCTTAGCATATACTACGCTTGGTCACCGAAGAGCGAGAGGTAAAAAATTATAAAATATGGGTCACGCAATTTGGGTATGTTCCCTTAATAGCATTCTATACGACGCTAACCATTGTATTTTGGTATTATGATGGATTTTTTTACAAATTTCACCATATTACTGGTATGTTTCTCAGTAGTCGAGTAGGTTCAGAAATTACCACTCGTTGAGAAGTTATAGTCTACAGCGCACTGACACCACGAATGGCAACCGCTACTCTCCAGGGATCTCGATGAAACTCGGCACACTTATTTTTCGGATGATCACCTTGGACAAGTTTAAAGATGAACCAGATCGGCCGGTCAGCTTAGAAGTGACGGCCAAATGAAACTATCAAAATGCCAAGAAACACCTATTTAGGCGACTTCCAAATGATAGAATTTAGCTTTATTTCAGGAAATGTTTGCATTACTTCATACAACTCTGTATATCGTATTTCGTATTACGAATGGCTTTTTTTTGACTCGACCTAAATTAGTAAAGTTCAAAATTAGTTGTTGATTTTTAATGCAGATGTAATAAATAGCTGTCACAACGCAAAGATAAAAAAAATATTTCAAGCGCGTGCAGCGCACAAATTTTTTTTTAATTTCCCTTATACAGAATGATGAGAATGAGAACTGATACAACTCATATATTGTGCTGACGGTGGGCACAAATCTCCTGTAGGAAGTAAATACAAACGGTATATAGAATGGTGTCAAATTCTGACGGGATCACAGTTAACACCACTTCTTGAGATTATTTAAGTTTTTTTGGGTTTCATTGACTCAGACTCATTTTTCAGACTAAATTGTTCCCACTGAACATGATTGTACCTCGTGCCAGCCCCTCTGCGGGTGCCCAACTAAAGTGTGTCCCTCCTTGAGGCTTGCTGAAAAAATTAAAACTAAGACAAAACTGGTATAGCCACAATGATCGTTATCAAATTCTCTACAACATGATTTACAATTTATTTGATGGAATTAATAGTTATGAAATATATTTTCTCATACTGCATTTTTTTTTATTCTGCAAGAACTATTCAAAGCCTTGTTGTTTTTATATCCAGAATTCTGTTGTTTTTTATTTGTTTTAAATTTTGTTTTTTTTTTTTCTAATATGATACGCATACATCTATGGCGCCCCTTGGGTCGTTTTATGCCGCCCACGGCATAAAACGTCTTGTATGCCGTGGCGGAAAACAACATAACATCAGGGTTTCCAACCCCAGCTTTTTTCAAATATGTCATATTATTCATCGACAAGTCAAAATGGGTACTTTCATAAATTTTCGCAATTCTAAACCTGGGTTTAATCTGACAGGTGTAGAATTGACTAACTACGCGCGCAAGTACAAGACACCAGCCATTCTGATTTTTTCGAGTGACAAACGAGCATACAAGCTACCAGAGAGTAGATGATCGCCATGGACATTCGCAACCTCAAGAGGAGTCTCCAGGACGATGCCGACCTCTTCGATGGGAATAGGATAGCTGAAGGAGAGGGGAATAGACCGATGGAAGGGAAGTGGGATGGTGGAGAGAGAAATGGGATGGTACAGAAGGAGTGAGTCGACGGAACTCTCACTTACCGGACGAAACACAACAACGTAAGCTGCCACTTCACGTCTGTACTTTCTGAGAGCGTGGTATCTTACGGCCGAGCCCACTAATTTTTGCGCTGACGCTTAGTTAGTCACAGCATGGTCCTATCACATTTAAACTCATGGTGTCGGCACTAATCAATGAATCGATGCCAGTTAGATATATCCGATGGATTTGTAAGTTTCTGCAGGTAAATTCGTACACATTTCGTAGCTGCCTGTACCTTTAGCATAGATCTTAACTTATTTTCGTATTCTGAATGTCGAATAAACAATAAGTTGGATTTCGTGCAATCACAAATCTGAATACATTGTAAAGCACTCCTTTTCTCTTGCAGAGCTTTGCGATAAATTGTTACTCAGAACCTTCTTGCCAAAATGAGATTCCCCTGGGCGGATTTTTATTTCGTTATTATGAAATTATTGATTTTGACACAGATCCGTATGTATTGTCACATTCAGCCGAAACCACTTCGAATAATCTGTTTTTGACCGATTCGAGAGCCGCATATTCATTTTACATTTGTTCGTTCGAACGGTTTGCCGCCAATTACGGAATTGACGTTAAATCCACTTGTGCTTTTTTTCGACAAGCACTTGACCGGTCTTTCCAAAAATCGAATACGACAGAAATGTAGCGAAAGCCGATCACAACTATTTCTTCTTACGAAAAAGGTCCATTTGCTTATAAGACCATAGAGTCATGCTTTTAATCCTCAAGGATCGCTCTGCCCGACCGCCATTTTTAAATAAACGTCTTACATCCATTAGCTGCCAATGTAAAATAAGTGCCAAGTAAGATGTTATCCGAACACCTTCTTATGACAGAGCGTAGATTCACCAAGATCTTTGACGTCATAGAACGGGGACTTCGGGAACGGGGTCATAGACAGGATTATACACTCACGCTTATTTCCTAGGAGAGTAGACAGAGACTACAGATCTCCATATGGTACAATCTTTGCATATATTTCTCTCTTCACTGACATCCATCAACCTCTTCACACAGGCTCGGCGGCTTAGGCTGCATAAAATTTGACGCTTTTTTAGGGACAATTAAATTTTAATCACTCGTCTAAGCGATCCCTTCCACAATCATGTACACTATTACAATAAACTCTACATGTGAATTTTATATCATCTTATATATAGTCGCTTGTGCTATCAATCAATAATGAGCAGATTAGATATTGTTTATGTGTATTGCTATATGTATAATGTTTCAAAATAAGAGAAAAGAGTAACAACCATTGAGAAATCATAGAATTATTAACACAGGTCCGCCTAGTCTTTTTCATATGAGATTGAGTAGTTCGGATCTTATTCCCTTACAGGGAACGAACCCGAGACCTCCCGGTTCGAAGTCAATGCAGTCAATCGCTAAACCAGCATCGCTTATTTCACGGGTTGTGCTATATTTAATTCCATTAAGAATGTGGCGTAATTCAGCGGTGGAGTTCTTTTAGCGCAGTCTTGATCCTCATCTGACCCATGTTCGTTGCTTTGACAGATTACAGTTCGTGCAAGCCGAAAATAGAGAACGGGGTCGCGATCTACGTCTTAGACCTTCAAGACCCTCACAGGTGTGGCGTGACCAGGGTCATCAACAAAATCACGGTGAGCGTGTATTTTTTAATTCACTATATGCAACTAAATGGTCATTTCAAA
Organism: Eumeta japonica; assembly: GCA_005406025.1. NCBI lineage: Eukaryota > Metazoa > Arthropoda > Insecta > Lepidoptera > Psychidae > Eumeta > Eumeta japonica. The sequence goes on from BGZK01000224.1 coordinate 93,314, forward strand.
ATTCACATATCGTTTCTTCGGTAAAAACACAATTTTTGCTTGTCTTTCGACTATCTTGATATAAAAGTAGAGATTACAGGATTTTTGTACATAAATATATATTCGAGTGCACGAAAGTGCACCTCCAAGTTACAAGTCACAACACTACGCAAGATTACACGCTTATGACGTGGCTTCATTTCATATTACTGTTTTGTGAAACCGTCTCATAAGCAAAAGGATTTTTTTTAATTTGACATTATTTCTCTAATCCCTAAATGGTATGGACCGGTGTCCAAAAATAAATCTTCGAGCATAACGGAGATTTTCGTCCTGAACGCGTTTATCCGACCGTTATACGACCAATATGTGTGTGCATATAAAAGGATGATTTAAAGCTAACGGACCGACCGATGCATAACACGTAGTCCAAACTCGGAATGTTGAATATTTAAATGTAATTTAAGTAACATAAATTATTAATTTTGCTTCTAAAATATATAGTTTTTGTCACGGTAAGTTTCTAAAAAGGCTGTAGGTGCATTTAGCGAGCTATGTATGAAATGTGTTGAACTCTGACAATAATTGTTTCAATTGAAAAATTAAGCCGTAATCGGTAATAAAACTGAATTACTAAAATGAAATATGTATATAGCAGAACGTAATAAAAAAAGCTTGGACCCACGTTAGAAGAGAAATGGGTGTTCCTCAAGGATATATATATGGTCCCATTCTGTAAACAAAGTGAACTACGTCTGCGGACGACCGCGCCGTCAGCGCGCGAGTTGCAGGCAGGTGGTAACTAAAATTAATAACTCTTTTGTGGAAACGAGTTACGAAATTAAACGTTAGCAAGACTAAGGTCATGGTGTATGGAAGAAGCAAAAACACAACTGTATGCAATATATATATATAGGAAAGTAGGGAGTCGAATAAGTGAAGAAGGTGTATACATTATAAATCATTCATTATAAACACGCGAAACTTTGCCGCTCTGAATTGCCTGCGAATGGTGTAATGCGCAAGTGCAACGCTCCCCGCCTCTTCCTTCTTCTCCCCCGTGTACTTTCTTTACGCCGTTGCGACGTTTTCGTGACTAACTTCACAACGGCAGAGTTTCGTGCGTTGTATTGTGCTTGGGTACTTTGTTTAAAAATGATGATAAACGTGATAGGGATATTAAACGGAAAGTGAATTCGGAAAATGAAGCGAATGGGGCATTGCTTGTAATTATGAATAGTAAAAGAGCTTCATACAAGCGCGTTTGGTTATGCACAATGACGTCCTGATCCCTACTTAAGTATAGTATGCTTATATATGGTCGTGAAAGTTGGGTATAGCAGAAGAAAAATGAAAGTAGTATCAATGCAGTGGAGATGCGATCACTGCGTAGTATGTGTGGAGTGTCACGGAAAGATAGATGTAGAGACAGTGATGTCAGAGAGCGGTGTGGTGTGAAGGAAGATGTGGTGACTGGAGTAGAGAGGGGTGTGTGGAGGTGGTCTGGCACCTGGAGAGGCGAATGGAAGTGGACTGACGAAACAGAGTGAATGGAAAGGTCGGTAAGGGTCGCCCTAGAAAATCCTATGCAGACCGTATTAGTGGCGTATTAACAAAGGGCCAAATTTTGAGCACTCGAAACCGACGAGTACTGTACACAATTGTAGTTTTTGTCTACCCTCCTGGGAAATTAGCGCCAGTTTGTAATGAAAATAAATTACTTTTTGCATTTGATACAAAAAAATGGCAAATTAGTGTTTTTTTCTAATGGCGCGCGAATTTAAAATAGAAACAATGGATAATTTACCAAAACAGATTCCTTATAACTCTCCATGGTCTTAAACCAATTAGACACCAATGGTTTATTCCAAAAAATACATATAATGACCTGTTTGAAGTTAATTTTGACCAAAGTAATAGACTAAAATAATATTACGCTCAAATTGAGTGGTAAATCTGTGTTTTAGGCATTACGGTAATTCTTAGTTCGCAATATTTATAACGACGTACACATTTATTAATGTCTTGTAAACTGTGCAGTTTCTATAATTACGCATATGTGACTATTAGTAGTTATGTCTACAACGTGATCTGTGTTATTTAGCTAATTTTATAGTATAACGTCATTCCTTATTCTGGTTTGTAGAAGGCTGCTGACATTCAAACGACTTTTTTTCCATAAAAAAAACAGAAAGTGTTTTGAACTGCTTATAAGCGATTACGCGAAGATAGTCCAAGAGTTCTATTTAGGGAATTTTTAATTTTATGGGAGGCTGTATTGGATTTATGGATTCTTTAAGAAAGGACAATAGATGACTAACTCAAGTAGTGTTAAAAAGCTCAGATCATGAAGAGAACTTATTATAATGATAGTAACTCTTAGCATAAATTTCATTGATGCAAATCTTTGGCATTACAAAAAAAAAACAGCTATGAAAGGGTTTGTAGCCGCTTCCACATCTTCCTATATTTCAAAACCGATGGTAAATTTATTTTAATTTTCAACATGAAACGTTTAAAAACCTGCTTCAGAACGAAAATAATTTTTTTGATTCTTATAGAAACGGTACGGTTTGAATTGAAATCACGTCGAAAGGTTTCCGCCACCCGCCTTCGTCTAACGTCATTGTGACGTCATGTGTGATACCGATGCGATCGCTTTAAGTTTACAGAATTATCCAGCCGATTCTGGTTCTCGGTCGGTTCCGCCGAGCGCCTTAACCTATTTCCTCTCTTCTCGCAGGACAAACGCACCTACTACCACAAGATAGTGATAGAGGAGTCGACGGGACTGAGGGAGACGGTGACGACGCGGTGCGTGTTCATACCGCACGGCGCGCCGCGCGTCAAGAGGGACGAGAGCCCTCTGCCGCTCGACTTCCACGAGCCCGAGTGAGTGACCTCAACTCCCGAATTGTTACCTGCCAACTATCCTTCCAATGCAGATGCAACCTTTTGTTGGCACTCGGGACGTTATAAATAGAAATGCATTCACACAAATCACTTTATGATTCCACTTGTCGTTGACCATTCAACGGCGATTCGTTTTTTTTTTATAGCATAGACAAACAATGACATAGGCGAAGCCTATAGACAAATAATTCCAACACCTCTCTGATCTAATACCGATACGTAAGTCCAAGAGGATAATATAATTACCAGCGCTAGCACAAGTTAATGAGTAATAGTCGACCAACTCATGAAATGTACTTGGAGAGGTGAAAAGCAAAATTCGATTGACAATTAATATAGTATAATATCTTCAGGCATATATACACAGCAGCATCCGGTCCCAAACTAAGCAACGAGTATCAGATAGTTGGTAGAGTGCATATGTACTTTTTTATATATATAAATGTATACATATAATATATAAGAATACACAGACTCAAGATAAGCATTAATTTTTATTCAAATATCGCACGACTCATAATGCGAAGCATTAAGAAGTGCTCTACGAACGAATAATTTTTTTCCTCAATTTCGTAACTTTTTCATCAATAACACGATTAATAATTCATGTAATTTTATTAACCTGTGCACTATTTGATAGATAATTTAATGAAGATTAATTCTATCACTGGTTCAAATCGATTTAACATAATACAATTAGAAAAACTATCAAAATAGTCAAAGAAATTTTCTGTCAATCAACACTTTTTCGTTCCGGACACGATAGCGAGCGTATTAATTAACTAATTTGATCCATTTTTTAATAGCTTGAGATCCACTGTCCGGAGATTGGTATTGAAAATGGTTAACTTGATTTGTGTCGTTTAATAGTTATTAACAAAAAACGAATGAACATTATGAGTCGTGCACTTTTGGATTTTCCAAATATATAAATGTTTGTCTTGTGCAGGATTAGAACCCCCGCTCCCAGGGCAGTAATCACTACCGACTGCGCCAATCGGGCAGTGCAATTAAACAATTGCTTAGATGACGTTGTCGGTTGTGTGAAATGGATATTAAAAATAAGTTCGTGAATTATTTAAATTTATAGTAATATAAAGTCGTAAGTAACATCATTGACCATTTATAGAAATATACAATCGTAACCTCGTCATCCCGATGACTCTGAATTATTAAATTTTCCAAGATTTGGTCTCACAGCAAGGTAGGTAGAAAAAAAAACTGAAAATTATTAATTTGAACATTGGCAGTTGTAGTATGTACCGTGGTCTTATGGGCAAACATTTTTAAATATCCCGCCATGAATATTTAAAAATGTCAGAAATTCGGAAGTATTAAAAATAATCCTTAATATGAACTCAAAAAAATAATGAACAATGACGAAAAATACTACTATTGTGAAAAAAGCGTGGGTTGCTCTGTATACGAAAAATGTGGTACAAAGCGCCCCACGCTTTTTCCACAATAATACTGGTATTTTTCGTCATTGTTTAATATTTTTTTGAGTTCATATTAAGGATTATTTTTCACTTTTTAGTTTAATGTGCTTTAAAAGCGTGTTTTTTAGTTTTTTTAAACTATATTTATTTTTCACTTTTTAGTTCGGTTGATTGGTAAAAATTTGTAATTTTTAACAATACAACAATAGTTGAATTATTAATAATGCTTATTACTGTTTACTAAATTCTATTACAAAACAGTAATAGAATTTAGTAACAGTAATAAGCCACTTGCTCTCACGCAGACGATACGTGACGAAATTATTCGATCCTGGCGATCCTGATCAGGATAAGAGGATAAACTTATCAAATTATTGTATTGTCATTTCTCTTTGATACGTAGGCAAAGTTTCAAATTAATCAGATTTCTTGAAATTGGTGAAAATTAAGCTCAAAGATTCCGTTACATAGTTACATACATACATACAACCCAAGCTTATAAAAGCGTGTTAAAAATCATATTTTTTTTAAAAACAATAATTATTTATAAAATTAGTTGAAAATCAATTGATTAGTAAAAAGTTAGATGCAAAAAGTTTCGTATTCCGCGACACCAATACTTCGCAAGCATCGAGTATCCAAAAAAGGCAAAAAATCACCGAGACTCTTGTCGAACGAAATATCTGCAGATGTATGATCATTTTCGCCCTCACACTTATTTGCGAGTCCTTTTCGAACTTACTCGACGTTCCTCTGTGACGGCTGTCGAAAATACCGGTCGTCAAGTCAAGCTCGTCGTGGATTTCAGCCGAGTGCATTTTAAATTGCAGCCGAGTGCATCCTAAATTTCAGGGTCGTGACGCTGACGGACATGGCGACGGAGCACGCGCCCGACCCTCAGCTCGGGGCGGCCGTGAAGCAGGACGGCAAGCAGTGAGTGCTACACGCTTTTAGAATTGCCGATTGGAAGTTTACAAAAAAAAATGAACGAGAAGTATTCCTATTCACCCCGAATAAAAATGTATCGAATCAAATCAAAAATTACTTTATTTCGTAGGTAATAGAATTACATTTGAAATACATCATTATGGCATTCTTTTGGTATTAACATTAAAACCCATTCCGAATGCTGATTCATTTTTCGGTTTCGCTCAAAGACACAACAATTAATAGTCAATAAAATTAGCACAACATTTGAAAATTACATGAAACAGCCCGATAGTCGAGCAGTTCAGTCCCAAGGGCTTTTTTCGTTGATATATTCAGATACGACATAGTAGCCCTTAACGTTAAACTTTTTTTTAATGAAAGATTTAAATTCATAAAATGGCAAATTTTGAACTTCAACTGGGACCTTATTATGAAAGCGCACACATTTCCTCTTAAATGATTTACTAAATTTTCTGAATCTAGTGTATGAGCAGCAAGATCATTCTTATGTCTTATGTTAATATTACCAATATCGCGCATTTTTTGGAACGATTTTTATATATCTTTTGACATGTACCACGTTTTCGTACATGTATAATGTGACGATACAATTAAAAAATTAATTTCTTTAAATTTTTCTCAGAGAGTAGCTATTGATCTCGAGTTCAAATGGGACGAACAGCCCGCTTCTGCAGCACTAAAATTGTGTTTGTAGAGTTTTATAGATCGCACCTTACAAAAGGTTAAATCCGTTGAGTTCTTTGGCGCTCCTCGACTGTGTTCACTTTCAGAAGCGTCAATACTATGCCCTTCGAAGAATATGAGTGCACTTCTATGGATGTTTTGTTGGTCGGAGAGAGAGGTCCATGCTAACTTCATGTTTCAGGGTTTCGGGAGAGATCTCCGTGAGCCCAGGCACGCCGCTGTCCATGGAGATCTTCCTGGACAACACCTCGGCCCCCATATACGGGCTGATGGTCTCTTACATGCACGTCACCGACACGGACAAACAGCAGGAGACAATCATTTTTAACGGGTTCGTGTTACTTTTTTTTTGTTTTGTTTGTTGTTTAGTAAAATTGTTTAGAAGTAGAGAACTAGGTAAATTCTCGTAAATTGAGGCCGCCGTCGTTGATGGGATTTTAAGGGGTTTTTATGGTCAAACGTTATAAATATGCATAGGGTCCGTGGTTGGTGATATTACGAAGTCTGGAATGAACCAATGAAGAAGATAAAAATCGCAATAAAATTTGGAAAATTTACCAATCCCACTGAAAGTACGTTTTCTATATCCTATATAATATTAAAATATAGCATTGTAAAAGGGTAAACGAGTAGGCGAACCATGAAATAAGTATATAGTTACTGCGGCCCGTGAACACTTGCAACCCCAGAAATCACGAGTTCGTTGCCGGCCTCTTGAGACAGAATAAGATATCAATGGAGGGGGACCGGGTAGATGGAAATGGTAGAAGGGGAAGTGGGTCACCGGAATTTCCACTCACTGAACGAAATGCAACAGCTGTAGCTACTACTTCACGCTTGTACTCTGTGAGAGTTCGGCGTCTCATCGATAGGGTCGGCCCATTTTTGTGCTGCATCCAACTTGGCCACCATTTCTTAGATATAGGCGTGAGTGTGTAATATGAGATTATAATAACACGATTAATCTGGCGCCTGTCCTCATACGTAAGTTCATGTACGGCTACTTTTTAGTGTGTTAGGCATAGTGTGTATAGTACAACGCACGAAACTCTGCTGCTCCGAATCGCCTGCGAATGATGCAATGCGCAGGTTTAACGCTCCCCTACCCTTCCTTCTTCTCCTCCGCGTACCTGTTCGCAACGCTTTCGCGACTATTTTCACAGCGGCAGAATTTCGTGTGTTGTTCTGTACGTATGTTTGTATTCCTAACGGCAAGTGTCGCTTCAAACTACAAGTTACCGAGTCCGGATTTCGACCTCATGCGAATAGACCTACGTGCTTTCAACTGAAATGAAACTACTCAGTTCATGGCTCGGAGAACATTCCAAACCGTCGAACCTGGACTTTGTTACCGTTTCGTTGACGAACATCACCACTGGATCATAGCGCTTGAAATCTAGGTCGGGCAATCTCAAGGGACCGAACCTTCAAGCTGAACAAATATACGGGAGGCCTTAAATCCGGTTTGCCTGATCCCCTCAGATAGCATCGCCGTCTTTCAGGTGTTCGGTGGATCCGTACGTCTTCGATAACTTCCTCACGGACGACGGCAAGCTGCTGAGAGCCAAGTTCAGAGCATTCAAGTTCCCTGACAGCACCTACGTCCAGTTCAAGGCCACCGTTCTGGTCTGCCTCGATAAATGCCGGGGGGGTAAGCATTTTGTACTTAATCTACGAGTATACAGGTTTTTTGTTTTTTTAATTACATACGCAATTCCAAATTCTTTTTTGTTATTTTTTTTTTAATATTAGATACTTTTCTCGATTTTTCTGTGTGTGAGTGAATTTTTGAATTATAATTGTGTTCGAAATGGAAAAAATTAAATCTCGATAATTGATGCTCATAAAAATTTAATTCTTGTCCTTGAGAGTTTATTGACTAAAAGTTTTTCTAGAAATCTTGGTTTTCAGTGAAACTAAATACGTAGTTTAGTTATGAAAATTTGTTTAAATTGTTACATTAAAATACTACACGATAAACAGATATTCATCTTGGGAGTCTATAGACCAGATTACACAATGTTAATACAAAATCCACAATAAAAAAAAAAATTTTGAGAATTGCATATTTGCAGAAATGGGAGCTTTAAAATGTATTTTATTAGATTTTTTATTAATTAAAATTATCAGTTACTTGGAAAACACAAATCATGTTTTTTATTGAATATTTCAAAAGTTTGCTTAATTAAATAAAAAAGAAAACAATAGTTTTTAATTGATGCTCATACAAAGCAAAAAAACTGTTTTCATTATACATACATGAACATGCGTTATATTATGGTAATTTTGTGTATCATACGAGCATTACCAGAAACTTTACCATTTCAATCAATAATATTATTAGTAACTATTTGCAGTAATTATCGTTGTTCGTGCTGACAACACTGAGCGTGATAATCTTCTAGCCAAAGACCGATAATAAAAATCCATAGACTAGTGAATCATCTCATTTTTCCGAACAACAATATTCTACGGCGCTTTCCCTGGTTGAAATGGGGTCAAATTTTTTGATGTATCCTATTTTAATAATGCATTAAAGACCAGCTCATGAGAAAAAAAATGTCATTATGACGATAAATATTTTAATAATGCGATTATTTGAGCATTAACCTAATGGGTTTAAGTGTGACATTTAAAAATTAGGCCTGAGGGAGTGTCCTGTATACTCTTGTTCGCTTCGTATATCCGAACCGGTTATAAATACGTTTCAGTAGGAGTGTACAACATCTTACATAGATTGTTTGTCTGTTTGTACTTTGATCTTTTACAATCGATATACACGTGTAACCCGCGGTACGCAAATCAAGTGGGGTGTGAAATAGAGCGTTAACGAAAAGTGAAATTGATGTTATGTGGCCCTTCTTATTTGCTTATCTTATACAGGACGCGTCGATTTTTTTTTCATTGCTGATTTACAGTTGATTTATTTTTAACGCGAATAAGTCGAGTTTTCTATGTATACGGTGGTAAACATTATCGCTGTTGTTACCAATCATTTAACTTTGCAATTTTACTATTTCAATATTTTCATATGTAACATGATTTGTGTAATATATTTTATCGAATAAGTATAAATGAATGTCGATAAAACTATTATCAGACTTTCAGTATTATAAGAGATGCGTACCCTCTTTGCCTGTCGCATAAGTTCCAAGATATTGCACGATTCACAAAGCGAAGCATTTGCGAATTATTTACGATCCAAATTTTTTTTTCACCTCTTTTTGCAACCATTACTGTCGCCCTACTCTCGTCAGTACACGAAAATTAAAAAATTTTCATACCTTTGTATGGGCAGGTAATTTAATGGGGACCGATACTGTCAGATTAAAGTAATTACAATGGAAGAACGCGAAAATAGTTTAGTAAACTTTTCCTTCGATAAGGATTAATTAAGATTATAACACATCACACGTGGGTGGGGTTCAAATAACAAGTCAGTTCGATTCAGATCTCCGACTTTTATTGTCACAACAATGCTTAAGCAGATGTACCATACACTTAAAGATATATGAAATTTCTTCTTCTCTCCGTCTTCCATATTCCATATATTCCTAAGCGGGAGAGGTAGAATGAAATACATCGGAATTATACTCTCAAGGGCCAAACTCCATTCGCATCTCGGAGGTGTCACCACTGCGTTTATTGTCCAGATCGTCGCACTGCAAGTAACTTCTCTTCCCCAGGTCGAATGCAGCAACGGGGTCACGGCGTACGGCAGGAGGCGGCGCGCCGTGGACGCCGCCGCCTCCAACAGGCTGTACGAGGTGGCGCTCACGACCTTCATCAAGGTGGAGGGCGACAATCAAGGGCCAGGTGATGAGACATCCCACGCTTCCCCTATCAGTGTACAGCGTATCGTAGGCCCTATTTCAGATGCGGACAATCAACACCCATGATCTCACACGACCAGTCGCCAACCTATACAAGTTATTTTTTAACATTCAAACAAACGTCCTATGTTTGTCCACTATCAATACGTGGTATAAAGGCAACTGAGCTTTGCATAGTCTTTAGATTTTGCCGTGGGAATGTTATAACTTCCCGCAGAAAATATTGCTTATGTTCATTTCAAATGATATAACTATTTAGATATATATGCATATACACCCACACACATGTGTGTGTGTGTGTGTGTGTGTGCTGCGTGTGTGAAAAAATTAAATTTTCCATCTTAACTGAAAATTACAAATTAATTTTATTTTAAAAATAATAGTTTTGTGAACAGTTTTTGACAATCACAGTACTAGGATCCATTCACAAACGACATAGTCTGATGGATTTATATCTTATGTTCTTTTAAAACTCGAAACTTGTTTCAAAAATTAAAAGAAAAAATCAACGTAACGTGGTAATTTTGATAAAATTAACATCTAACTTTAAATTATTCAAGTGGTCAATAATCAATCACGTTAAATATAGCTGATTTGCCTCCTCCTTTCATGAATATGAGCTCACCATTACCATCACATCATATTTACCTGTCCGTTGCACGACACGCGAATAACTTGAGGGCGCTCCTTCCAGACGACCTGCTGGCCCAGCTGAAAAACCTGAAAATCGAAAACCAGATGCTGGAGGGCGTCGACGGCACTCCCGCGACCGTCGCCGAGAGGACCCCGGACAACAAGCTGGTGGTGATACCGACGGTGGTGACCGCCGGGGGCAACGGCTCCGCGGGAACGGCGGCTCACTGCATAACCTCGCTGTTGACCGTCATCGCCATCTTGCTTTGGTAGCGCTCCGTTTTGGGGTTCAGTGAAATTCTACTTTTAGGGGTGTATCGATTCAGTACGCCATAGTGTTCTAAATCGCCGAACCGTGTTGAAAGCCATTTATGTGATGGACAAATATTGTTGCAAAACAAGTTATAACATTGAAATATTAACTTTTTTTTCACTTTATTTTAAAAACAGACATTTTTTACTGTTTGATAATCTTTGGATAAAATTTAGTGTTAGCTGTGGGAATCCAGCCGAGATAAATAAATATACTCTTGTTATTGTCCCATAGTTTGAACACTGTATGCATTGATCAGTTTAAGGAATGCATGCATTTAAAAGTTAATGCGAATAAACAAACATAATAATATTAGCTTGGTTTGCTTAATTAATTACAATGCCTAATTATTATTGTTCCTCCCTTTTATAATAATATTGTTTGATATTAAAAGGGTGGAACGTAAATTTGAAACGTAAATAACCAAGAACTTAGTTAATATCTTTCTATGAACTACTAATTAAATTTAAATAAATTTTCAAAGAAGCATAAGAGATTTTATAAATATCTCAACAAATGGGCATGTGCTTATGTACTTGTTTTTAAATATTGACCTACACCCCTTAAGTACTTATATTTTTTTAATTCTTCTAACATTGTGACATAATGTGATTGATACTGCCGTGTTATACCAGATAGAGAAGAAAAACTTAAGTATTTCGAAGTATACGTATAATTATTAGGTGCTAATTGACACTTAGTGTTAAGGGAACAGTGATCTAATTATAAATTAAAACTTAAAAGGGAACCCCCCCTAATGATGTTAACTAATAAAGCATTTTTAATCCACTAAATCCACTAGTCTTATGTAATAAAGAAACATTTTTTTTTTCAATCTTGAAAATAAATTCCCTTATTTTCACGCGATTGGAAATAAAACTTAACACATTTATATTTTGGTTGTAACTATAACGATAGAAATTAAATAAAAATTATGTAAATATTTTCGTGTTTTAATTGCGGTACTACAAGAGAAATCCCAAACGCAGCATAAATGTGAACATACGAAATCCCTCAAGATGATTTTGGGCATTGTAGTATTGTCCAAATAAAGACACAGTGGTTAGTAGTCAAGCCATTCAACAACGATGAAGCAAGAGTCAAGTGAAAAGATTGTACTATCTGGAGATCTGTGATCTCTGCCTACTCTTTAGTTATAATAATAATAATAACATCACACATGAAAATACATCTTGTTGTCAACAGTTGTAACAACCATAATCTAACGTTGCAAAATGTGTTAAGTGAAAGAGAAACATCGAATTTAGGAGCGAACATCTCATATAGGCCTTAGGCACTGCCTATCCTAACGTATTAAAGTTTGATCAAATTCTTCAACATTACATTGAAAAAAGTTGCCACCCTCATCGACGTGATGATCATCGCGACCCAAGGGCGCTTATGGGTGGCGATGATCACCTACTTTTCTAGTGTCTCACATGGTCGTATGTGCCTTTAAAGTGCTATTAAAAAAACAACGTATGCCTTAAAATCATTGGGATAACGTGATATCTCAAACCGACAGCTCTTGACCGGCCGAGTGTAATTCAGAAAGTGACAGATTTACAAGCAAACATGAGTCGAGGCAAAATCTTCTATACGTATTAAGCGTAAATACGGTTTATTCCGCCTGAGTTTACATGCACTCGGACCTCAGGCGGCCACCGCTCGCGACATTAGTGCATTAATATTTTTTCATGTTTCAAGTAAAACTGAGAAACAGGGAAAGACAGGATGCAAAAGCAACACGAGACATCGAAAGAGACGATCAATCATAAGCCATCTGTAAAAACTATTTCAAAGTAGAACCGTAAAAAGTATTTCTAAGAACGGCGCTGTTAAGAGCATCGGTTTCGAACTTGAGGATAACGGGTTCGATCCTTAGCCACAGTAAAATCGAAGATGAGCTTTTTTGGTTAGGTTAATTCAAATCACTCGCTCCGTGGCTCCGAGAACACGTCAAGCCGCCTGTCCCGGCGTCGTCGTCGCTCTGATGACGAAAGTCAAATCACATCGAAAACAGCTTTATTTCGTAGGTGATAGAAATCACATTTGAGATACGTGATTAACGATTGTTTTCGACATTAACATCACCACCCATCACGAACGTCAATTCATCGGAAGCCATCGATCGCGCTGTAGCAGCGTAGACCGCTACAAGAACGGATTGGGACAACTGGACCCGTATCGAAAGTGGGATTAGAATTATTGGAACCTATGTAACTAATTAGAATTGGAACCTACCGAATAATTAGAATTGGGGCATGCTTAAATAATTAGAATTGGAACCGACTTAAATAATTAAAATTGGAACATACTTAAGTAATTAGAAGTGGAACCTACTTGAATAATTAGAATTGGAACCTACTTAAGTAATTAAAATTTGAACTTACTTGAACAAATAGAATTGGAACCTACTTAAATAATTAGAATTGCAACCTACTTAAATAATTAGAATTGGAACCTACTTAAGTAATTAAAATTGGAACTTACTTGAATAATTAGAATTAGAACCTTCTAAAATAGAGACCAGGTGCGAAAACGAGAATAAAACAAATCGGCATCGAGAACAGCACCGGTATCTGAACCGAGAACTTCTTAGTCACACTTCACGCTTTTACTATAGTCTTTGTACAATACTTTATATAATTTTCACCATTTGAAACTCTGTATCTGTTACATATCAATCCTATTTCTATGCATTTACTATATCTACTTTAGCTTTGAGCGTGTATAGATAATTCAAATGTTACTTACATTACAATCAATTTTAAATTTCGACGCAATAATTGTAACTATTCCGACAAAAGAACCGAACTTCAATGACGTTCGAACTTAAAGAACATTTTAATTATGGTTTTAATTATGGTGGAATTTCGACCACTGATCGACCAAAACCATAAAAACACTAATAGTATTAGCCCAGCTCGGCTTGACCTGTTTCACACATGTACAAGGTGTTCCTCGATCTTTGTAAGACACTGAATTGAAATTTTGATTGTAAATTCATCCAAGTTCCTTAACATATCCCTTGTGAAAGTTTTAATGTTCAGCTATCAAACGCTAGATGGCGCTGCATCATCTCATCTTTACGCTATTTCATAATAGATGTCGCACATTAAAAACTTTTTGAACTTTTGCATTTTACTTGCATTTCGTCGTTATACTCTATTACAAACTCAAAAATATTTACTTTAAGCTATCAATATAAATGGTTATTTCCTTGTTCAATCTTAACAATAAACCCAGTTCCGCAGGCACAGAATTTAAAGCAAAAATAAAATAAAGCATTATTACTTCAGTCTTTTATTAGACTTACGTTCTATATTACAAATTTAATAAGAACAAATTTTTAACATTTAAAAATAATGTTGAACAACATTCCATTAGAAACAGCACAATAATTTATGTAAACGTTCAAATGTCAATTGTAATTATTAAAAGAAGTGTTTTATCGATTTCTATTCGCGAATATTACATGAAAACCACAATCGAAATGGACATCTCAATGTGAATTTGGTGAGGCAAAAACAGCGAAAACTCTTTAATAACCTCTAAAAACTACCATTAAAAATATTTTCGTATTTTAATTAAAAGTCATAAAACTGTTGAACAATCGACGTCACTTAGAACGCGGGAAATATAATATATTTATATACAAAAGGTATTGCTTTCTTTTTAGAAGGCAAAGTGTTCAATAGAAAAAAGGCAATATAATTCAAAATCTTCGAACAGCATTCATGGTTTTCGCCAAAGCGTATATGAAAAATAATATAATTTGTCATTTTTAATAAATTCCATTTAATATAACAACGCAGGTTGTTATATTAAATGGAATTTATCTGTAGCAGATATCAACAATATCTGCTTCGGAGATGGATAGGCAGGAATCATAGACATGCACTTAACATAATCTTCATAGACCACTGTTACTTCACGTAATTCCTCAATCGCTTCATAACCAATGAATAAATGATCTATATAAGCAAATCGTCACACGTAGTAATCGAATATAGGCATGAAACGAAACGAAAGTTCTTTTTTTTTGTGTGTATTTTACTAAACAGTTATCATATTAAATTTACCATAACAAATGTTAACTAGAACTTTCTACAAATCGACCAAAACCTTAAAAATTATAAATTAAATTTAAATCACTTCGCTTACTACTCTCCGGTTTTAATAAATAAATAACCAAAAAAAGACCACATTAAGGTGGAATTGGGATAAAAGTAACATTTTTATATTTTAGATGAGTTATCTTTATTTTAAGATATAAAAACCAAAACAGTTTGAAAGCTAAAGATGTTATGAATTGTTACAATTTTAAAAAGTCAATGTATACTGATCGTGAAGCAATCTGCGATTTGTTTCAGCTATTTAAAAACTCAATGGAAAATGATTACGGAATTGGATTTAACGTAAAAAGTTCTGAAAGTTCAAATGCCGAATTAAGATACAAAAAGATGCACAAAGATGAATGAAAGTAGACTAACGAAACTTTATAGACAGGAGTGGGTAAGCAGCTCCGTAGAATGAAATAAAACCTTATGCAAATCAAATATGGTGGCATGTTAAAGAAAGAAAAAATTTTAAGCACCTGAAAACGAAGGGCTCGCATGAAATGGTCGATGGAAGGATCGTGTGGAGATCTGTGGTCTCTGTCTTACCCTTCTGGCAAATAGGCGTGAGTAGATATTGTTGTTATTTTCATTAGAAACAAATGTAGATACCAATATTTTTACGCTCCGTTTACATAGGATTTGTTTTTGCTGTGAAAAAAAGTAATAAATCTAGCAAGACCAGCCATCTAAAGCGTTTTATAAAGTTACACTTCGCATATACTAAAGTCTTCGTGTATTCTTGACAACAAGTTTGTAGACGAGACAGTGTGTCAATAAACTTTATGCTGCTATATAATATAAGTGTTTATATACATATATCCGATACTGTTCTTTAAAAATAAAAACTGTTCGAAATGTTTAAAGGTTTTGCTAAAAAAAAAAGATTAAAAGATTTTATTTTGTAACCGCTAATATAATACAGGTTCTACGCATACGCTAAATTACCTATAATTACCGATAATGGCAGTATTTCGAGAATTGCCAGTTTTATAACTTACTAGTTCTGATAAACAAATTAATAGTTGGACAGTTGACAAAAATTATTTTAAATCACCTATAATTCTTAATTTTTATTCCATCAAAATCGAACGAGAGCGTGTTATTATTAAACATTATTTTGTAAAATATGGCGTTCGGAAGGAGGAAAATCCTATTTGATTGAGTTATTGATTAATAAACTCGTCTAGGAAATAATAGAAAATCACATAATGACAAACTACCAAATATTTTCCTGCAAACACATTATCCGAACAAAATCGTCCAAACACTAATAATATGAAAAAAGCGAAAAGTGAGTATTTTAATTTTGTTTTCATTTGGCAACGGCAAAAAGATTATTATAGCGCCATCTCTTGTCATGTCTAAAAAACTGGAAGATAATAATCAAAATTAGGCGAACCTTTAAACCACTTGGTCTAGAAAGTAGAAAGAATGATTATTAAATAACTATGCATACATCCCCTATTTTCTGTCGTAACGTTGCATCCAATTAAATAACTACACGAAAACACTATAAATAATCATATTTAGTACTCGTTGTAATTTTGTAAGTAATAGTCATAAATTTCTTATATTTTTTATAACGCCCCACCTTCTAGACATAGCTTTAACAGCCTATAGATGGCGCTGAAAAGTTAAAAACAAAAAACACTAAAAAAACACTGTCTTCAGCTTACACACTAAATGCAAATTATCTATGCATATTGGTCGACCGAATTATAAATTTTCTATATTGGCACATAAAATAATTACAATTAGTTATGCACATGATAAAAAGGCAAGAGTGTGCACGATAGTAATACATATTTTTTAGTAGTTGAATCACAACGAACAAAAAAAAATAAAACGGTTCGCAAAACAGAGATCTCTTCACAATTGAGTATTATTTTCATATTTTTTTTTATTCATAAATAACGAATCGATCTCTCGTTAAAAATTAAATAATACTGATAAGGGAATATAATTTATAACACTATTTTAAATGTGATTATAAGATCAAATAATGGGAAGCACAATTTTAAGAACGAAACAGAAGTGGTCACAACAAATCGCCGATACGAAGGTGACATCATCAAGCAACAGTGCAACTATGAAATATTTATCGCGGATATTTAATATTGTATTACAATAAGTCTCTAACGATAAGAGCTTATCTCGCATTATGAAATACGTCAACCATCTGTTGTACTTTATGACAAAGGGTTAGCAGATACTTATGTTTCTCCTTTGCTTCCGGTATTATATGGTATTAAAAAAAAAAGAGATAAGTGCGAATAGGATTGATACCCTGAGGGTTCCGTACAATTTTTGTTATGTATGTAGATATCTATGCATCAAGAGTCTAGATCGTTTTGCCTGTTTTTGATACAAATACTGGCCAAATATTGGTCCCAAAAAATACGAAACTTAATTATTTTTCAAAAAATATTCGATTTTTTTAAAATATTCTAATTCTTAAATTTTTTAAGTTTTCATGGCGAGAGGTTAAAAAATGTACACCCTTATATTATTCGACGTAACGGTTCATATTCCAAATCTAAGTGTAAGTTTATAATTATAAAGAATTTTTTTCACATTATTTAATTATTAATTAGCGATTTTCAAATATCTCCTTTTACTTGCACTGTGAGACTATTTTTCTTGCCAAATTTCATGATTATAAAATTAATGGAAAAAACCTAGTAGGTTTTGATTCACTTGCTAAGCGTTTAAATACAGCCTTAAATGCCTATATCTCATATTTGGGTCAAAATTAACCGAATAGATATGCCCATTACCGCAGACAGACGTAAATATATATGTATGTTAATTTCAACTTGATACCTTCACGCGTTCCTGTGAAAAAGGACAGATAGACAGACGGACAAAGTGAATCTAAAAGGGTCCCTTTATTTCTTTACAGGAACGAAACCCCAAAAAAGGTACTTCTTTCATTTGCTTAACTACGCTGTTGTGCATAATTTTTGTCTATAATGCACAGATGTATATTTCAAAGTTGCACTGTCCTTGTAATAACTTTATAATAAATTCAATTACATTCCTAAACTAAAGAAGAAAAAGAAAACAAGTAACCTAAATCTAGTCGGTAATATGTTTCTCTGAGCCGCTCTGCCAGCCGGAATCCATGGTGTTCGTATCGCTGTAACAGTGAAGGTGGTTGGTTTTCAATTCCTCTTTCTGCTCCCTGGGCGCTTCGTACTGGCAATCGGGCGCCAGGCATTTAGAAGATTCCGGCTTATCGTTCTTCTTCAGGTAATCGATACTCCTATCGTCCTCGTCCGACATCAAAGACTCTTCTGTGTTCGGCGACAGTGGGGAACGGTTCGGTGGGGGTGGCGCGAAAAACTCTGGAGTCTTAGAAACATTGGAATCCGAGCTACTCTGCCTCGGGTGACTGGCCTTAACAGGTTGCCTGATCTGCCTTATCTTTGGACTCATTTCGCTCATCCGTTCGGCTTCGATCCTTTCGTTCATCCTTACAGGATTGTCTATGGCCTCGTTCATCCTGCTCATCTCGGCGCGTAACTTTCCCTGGTTCTTCAGGTGTTTCTCCGGGTCCTGGATAGCGCGCGGGCGTCTCCTCGAACCGACGGCCTGCGGTTGGGGGCGCTGCTGTCGCGTCAACGTGAAAGATCCGGTGTCGGACTCCGACGTCGACTCTGGATGGTTCTCTATGGTGCCGACCAAAGCGCTCATATTTGCGTTTATACAGCATTCGGCCTGGAAAAGAAGAGTATTAAAAAAAAGGATAAAAGCTTCCAAATATTCGTTTTAGAGACAGATTTTATTATCTGAATCCAGACAGAAACCACTTCACATTAGCGATGTAATACACAAGAGAAAGACTAAATTTTTATACCATAGAATTAATTTACAATTTATAAATAATTAATTTCATATGTATTTAGTAAAAAAAATATTGACAATGGAAATATATTGGAAATTATTATACTAATGCAAGCCGGTAATATTTTTATTATCGTTCGACAATAACAATATATAATTTATAGCAATATACATTATTTTATACAATCCTATCCTAAATGAACGCCGTTGCAGTAATATTATATTACGTATTATATAATTCTATTTTATGTAATATATCATTAAATTAATGTAAAATAAAATGAATTATAAAAAGGTAAATAGTTATATTAAAAGCACAGGGAAAATGCAGACGGACAAAGCGATCTCCTCAAACATGAGGTTTTGAGGAAATATTTCCCATTACATCTTTTCCATGATGTCATTCAATAAATATTTTCGAAATTTACTCCATGATTTTCATGAATAGCCCGCGGCACGCAAAATAGATAGGGAGCTTGTTAACAAAACGTGAAGTCGTTGTTACTTTACCCTTCCGCGCAACATTTTCACGCATCTCATACTGTACGCGTGTATTTTTTCCATTGCTGATTTATAGACGCATTATTTTGAACGCAGGTGAGTTAAAATTTCGATGTATACGAAGCTAAAGGCTATTGCCAATGGCACCAAATATTTAACGTGGAATTTAGAAATTTCAAAGTTTTATTAAGTAATTATCTTTATGTAATATTTTTTATCACATCAAAATATCTAATTATAAAAAAAAACTGAACATTCGGTCGGGGGAACCCCTTAAGGAAGGCAGTTTTTTTTTTAATACAGATTTTTAATGAGAATAAAATCAAAGACTTTCATTTAATATAAAGAAAATCATTGATTATTTTTTTAATCATAATTAAATAATCAATAATGTAATAGTTAATTAAAAATTAAATATAAAACAGTATTTTTTTTAATTTGATATAAAACAGTGAAAAATAATTTTAAAAAGTAAAATAATACATTTCAAAAGAGCGAGACGTAGGGAAGAAAGTCGCACGGAGGCGTAACGCTATTTCGTTACGTTACGATTTCCATCAGTTTACTCTTACCGCAAGCCGTGTTAAGGAACTTCATGCCGAAATTATAGGCATGCTTTCGGTATTATAAGAGATGCATTTATTTGTCCCGTTTGCCTTACGTACACATTCTAAGACAATCGTTATAAGATGTACCTAAGCCCCAGTCGCGAATCAACACGAGCTGACACGCACCACTTTTTTTTTAATGGCTCCGATACGTACAAATCGAAAGACAGAATGTATTCCTTTTTGATATAAGTCTATCGCGTCCCATCTTAATGGACAGTTTAATTCTTACCAAATCCTCTGACACAAACAGACCGACGAAGTCGACTGAAATCAATTTAGATGAGACAAGCGTTACGGGCCCACCTTGAGGCTGACGTTACAACAACTGGACACGTCGGCGAAGTACACCTCAGACTCCGCGTTCTGGTTGCTGGTGCTGCCACCTCTCTGACAGTCTTGCATCGACGACCTTAGAATATTTAATTCGATACATAAATTATTGATAACTAACTATTGAGGGATTCTTAAAAATGTTTTTTTTTTTCAGAAAATCACCTATCGGTTTGACTGCTTAGATTATTTGTCTAAACAGAAATACAAAGGGGATACATGACAAAATGCGTAATAAAATGGTATTGTTACGTATATTTTTTGATTTTTCTAGTATTAAACAATAAAATTCCACTTTACCGTAGTAGACGTGTCCGTGTGTTAAATCGTTTATACAACTCAATGTTTATAGAATGAAACACAAACATGCGAAAAGAAGATGACTGAGGGTTTCTTTAAGTAATAATAATACAAATTCACTCCTATTTCCCAGAAGGGCGGGCAGATTTCCACATAGTGCGACCTTTGCATATCTCTCTTGCTTCACTGATAGTGAAGTGATCCTTATTCAATTTAATGGTCGACCAAAACTTGACTGATTGAGTTTTTTGACAATAAACCTCAACTTACTTTACATTGTTAGACGGTATGTGTAAAGAGCAATGGAATGGCAAAAGACTGTTTGATATTTTTCAGCAATTGTAAAAATCCAGTTTTCGCTCATAGTGCACGAAAGTTCGTGGCAGTGACCGCTTGTCCTTCAATTATTCAAATCGCCGCTGTAATAAACTTTCGAAGCACGAACTGTCAAATAAAATGTGTCCAGTTGCTGACATTCCACTCAGTTTTGGGGTAATTAATTTAATTTATTACCATTTTCGATATTATCCCGAATTTAAGTTACATAAGCATATGCACATTTTCATTTTCGCAAATGATATGCTGGTTTGTGACCAGTCGGAACACTTTTATTTGCATATTAATTTTGTACTGTACAATAATACGAACATCTTGTGAAGTGCAATTTCGTAGGTCGACTTCTATTTCGAAGTGAATTTTGCACCCGATCTTGGAGTCGGAATCTTTCTTCATCTTTAAACGATGTATTACCACATCTCTTTGGATTTAATAGTCTATCTACAGATTTCCTAAGTCGAATATAAATTTTCTGCAAAAAATTAAAAACTACCGTCGGAAATGCAGCATTTTCGTTGGATTTAAAACTCTTTGTAGTAGAACTAAATCCTTGGGTTTCTTGTCCGTTCCTCTCTAGGTGAATCAGCATTTGGAATGGGTGATAATAATTTGTTAATGACGTATTTCGAGTGTAATTTTATTACTTACGAAATAAAGACATTTTTGATTTTGATTTGATTTTTTTTAATAGCTTAGAGTTCACGTGAACGATAATCTATTCAACATCTGTCGGATGAACTTTTTCGGCTAACACACAACTATAAAACGCCGATCCTAAGAGCCGCGATGCCTCGAAATTTCGCTTTCGTAATTGATTATTGATAAAAAATATATAATTTTTATAGATAATTTTGCATCTATTAAAGAACCACATATCGGCAGCCAAGTTCGCCGTTAATATGTGAATATGACTGCTGTTTAGTTTATGAAAAATGTTTAAATTTTATGCGGAATCTTATCGTGTGCAATAACTTTATTGTCTTCGTTGTGTCCTAAACGCAGAATATTGTTTAAAACGCGTCTAACCTTATCGGAGAATGTTTGTCGTTTTGAAATGCTAAATTCTCTTTGCCTTGCTTCTTACAAGAGTCGCTGCTGCTGTGATCTGAAACTGATATTATGAAGGTTCTTTGTAGATTATTAAATATAGTTATTGGACATAAAACAATACAATTCGGCTAAACTAAATTTTTTCTCAACTGTGAAATAATTTGTTAATAATATCCTCGGAATGACACAAAATCATTATTGTTTCGTGTCAATTTAAATAACCTTTATTTGAGGATCTAATTTATTTACAACTTTTTATTTTATTCTTATTCAATCCTGAATTTTAAATCAAATATTGTGTAGATAGACAATCAATAAAAACGGTCTGCAGAGTGCAATGCTTTTTTATATAATACATCAATAAAATGAAATAAAATTCTTAATTTAGCATATAAACCTTTAAAAAAACATTTATTTATACTCGTTAAAATCTAGCAACAATTCTAAAAATAAACGATTTCTAGAAGAAACAACAAGAGACTCGATCGGTTTTATCTTTTCAATATTCAGTGACATTATTTGTAATAAGCATAGACAAAATATTCAATTTTTATGAGTCGACTACGTACAGAGTGCTAACTCCATGCTGTTCCGTTATTCAAGCACTGCCAATTAATGTAATAATCTTTATGCAACAAATAATTTTAAATACATACAACTTAAACTGCAATCCAGAGGGTCATATAGGTCATGACCGCCCAAAACTGGGTCATTGTCTTACTATTGCAATCGAATTGGAGCCAGGGAATTTATACTTAATTCTTAAATTAATATTATGAATGTCGCTATTCTCTCATTTTAATGATTTTCTCATAATGTGATTTAATACGAAGGTGTGGTTTCAAAACGTGCCTTGGCACATACCTTTGCTGCCGTTCTTCTGATGCAGGCATTCGATGGTGATGTTGTCGTCTTGCATCCTGCAATCTCTATGTATGTTACCCATACTAATATTCAATTGCCTTTGACAATCCGGATACTGGACGAGGTGGCCTCTCAGAGTGTTGAATCTCCCGGATTCGTTTCCCAGCCGGGACATTTCCTGCAGGCGAGCCATTTCGTTGACGTCAGCGGGATAAAGGGCCGGGTTCAGTCGGGCCATCTCTGGGTTCAGTCGGGCCATCTCGGGGTTCAGTCGGGCCATCTCAGGGTTCAGCCGGGCCATCTCAGGGTTCAAACGCACCATTTCCGGATTCAATCTGACCATGTCCGGGTTCACCACTCGGGCCATTGAGGGGTCCATGTGAGCCATTTCCGGGATATTGGGGTGCATCATGTGTCCGATATATGATGAATTTCGACACGTATGACTCTGTATGGCCATATTTGACCCTAAATTGGGGTCGTGATGTACGGGCATAGAATTCCTGTGGATGTCTATGTGATGATGGTGAAGAAAGCTGGCGGAAGTCGGGTCTTGATGTAGGTGGTGACTGAAAACGAAATATATTGCAATGAAAAAAATAAGAACTTCTGTTTTTCTCAAACTATGAACTTTAACATACTCAAATCATATTAAAATAAATTACCTATATTATAATTAAATTGTGACGAGTTACACATGGACAATATATTTGTTTGTCAATTTTTTTTTATTTAATTTTGCTAGTACTTTATTAGAGACACGTTTTATTCATAATATGTATGGAGTGTGTAATAACTTAGTTTATATGTAATAGAAAAGTTTCGCTTGCCTTTATATTCTAGAGGTTTTACAAAAGCTAACTTACAGCTATTATACAGTGTTGGAATATCTTAATGAAAAAAGCCCCTGGGATTGAGCTGCTCGCCTATCAGATTATTTCATATTATTTTTAAATGTCGGCTAAATTATAAATGACTAAATCCTTTGTATTGATGATTAAAAGAGCAAGCCTCGAGTTTCTTGCCCATTCTTCTCTCGGTGAATCAGCTTTTGGAATGGGCGGTAAGGTCGAAAAGAGTTTATTAATGACGTATTTCAAGTGTAATTTCATTGCCTACGAAATAAAGACATTTTGATTTGATTTGATTACAAGTATCAATTTAGACATCTACAAAATATGCGTCTAAATATAACAAAGCGCACGGCAGGCTTAAAGCCGAGATTAGCGTATGTACTAATTATGACATTTATCTCACCGGCTGCCGTTCCTCGCCTGAGGGCTGTAGGGCGGCGGAGGGCCCCACACCCCGGTCTGAGCGTTGAACGTGCCGCTGGACTCCCCGAAACCGGCTTCCTGAGCGAAACCCGCCTGGTTCTGGGCAAAATTGCTCGCGCTCTGCCCGAAATTGATGCCCTGCGGCACGTTCTGACCGCTCTGGGGAAAGTTCTGACTCCGGTACGCGTTCTGGTTGAAAGCGTTGCCGTTGGGGTAGGCCGCGTCCTCGTACGGCGCGTTCTGATTCGCCGGCCGCTGCTGGCTCTGGGGGTTGTCGGCGTCGCAGAACCCGTACGCGCTGTCCCCGGACTGAGGCACGCCGCCCATCCGGCACCTCGAACTATTAAATTGAATATAAAAAGTGAATGTAATCAATTATTTTGTTCGGTACCTTATCTAAATATAAGTTCATTGAAATTAAAGCTAGCTTCATTGGAATGATCTTTATTTCTGTTTCCGGAATCTGTGCCTCATCTTCACTGTCATTTCCAGCAATACAGGTGTTCACACAACTCTTAACGATATCGTCGTCGGTTTGTTCTCGGTACACAGGCACATGTGTCCATCCGAAAAGAATGCAATAAAATAAACTTTATTTAGTTCCACGAAATAGAACAGGTACAATATTGACGAGAAAACAATACAAAAACAATGGTAGGAAGTTCCACGAAAGTTAAGAATGTGTCATAAAATAGCACATGCTAAATTTGTTATTTTGTTTTGTCATTTGTTACCGTGTGTGTGTATCTTTTATGTGTGTATTTATAAATAAATAAAGCTCGACTGTCGCTTATAGAGGTAAAAATAAATAGCAGTCTCTCTTACGGAGGTCCATGAGGGAAAAACGCTACTAAACGGAAAATCGCTAATAGAGGTTTTGGGAGCTTAAAATGACCGGTCTTGGCTATTAGTCTCACTTATAGAGTTTTCTCACTTATCCAGTTCTTATTTACCCAGGTTTGACTGTATAGGATAATACACACAATAACAATACCAAAAAGATTGACGATGACAGCAGCCCACCACCTCCCACTTGGAAGAAGCAAGAAAAGACCGCTGGACTAGATTTATCGGTGTTCAGCGGCACTTCTGCGATTCGGCCCGTATGACCAAAGATGACGATGAGAGCGACCCACCACCTCCTGTGGCCCTTCCAACCTTCCGGTTATACGGGCCGAATCGTAGAAGCGCCGCGAGACACCGATAGTCTAGTCCCGCGATTCTTCGTGCCGAGTACAAGCCCTAATAAGGTAGAGTTGTCATTAGGGACAAAGAACTGAAATGAAGAATAACTTGTAAGAAGTATCACGATGAGAGCAGTAATTATTTCTACGTTCGTCTCATGTAAAGCTCGGATAAGATCTCTAATAGTAGAGAAACAAATTTTTAAATAGCTAGATTTCGCCCACGGCTCCATCCACGTAGACATAGAATGTATCCCTAATTTTTTTATATCAACCGATGGCGACGTATCCGCCGTGATTTCGTCCCCGGTCATGGTGTCGTCTCGATCCCGGTACCGCCAATGGTTTTTTAATTTTGTCGCGGGACCCCTAAACGTTCCCGACATAAAAAGATCTTATCTTATGTGTAGCAAAATAAACTCTTCTATATTCCAGGAGAAAGTCTCACCGACATCGATGTTACCGTTACATAGATTACCTAGGACAAACAGACAGACAGACCAAATAGTTATTTGGATGCTTGACACATATAAATTACATTATGGAATTTAAAAAAAAAAGCAGCTATTTTGAAATCATACAAAGAGACTAGAATTTTTTTATATGTATACACTACTTCTTCTACTTGCCATTCCCCCCGCGTAATTAGAGAATCTTGAAAGTGATTATGGTTCTCATTATAATCCCAAACCCGTTTCTAATTCCTACTTCGGTTCATACCGCTCTTGATTCTATTCCCGATTTCCATTTCTCCCACTTCCTCTCATCTACCTCGCCTTCTCACTCCATGACTCTATCATACGTATATCGATATTAAATTTTAGCAAAATCGTTTCAGTAATTCACCCGTAAAAATGGAACAGATAGATACAGCTACATACGTATTCATAATTAGTACGGATAGAGTTCATTATTTCTGAAATGATGCACGGTGTAGGTTTAAGAAATGTACGACTCACTTCTGCGCGGTGTTCCTCGGCCACGGGAACCAGCTCCAGGCTGAAGTTTTCCGAGTTGTACCCGGATTGGGAGAATACAGGTTCCCCATGCGACCTGAAACATTTTTCCCCCAAACATGTATTAAATGGAACAACACTTATAATGACAATTGACATCAGTATTCTGTAATTAGTCATTAACTTAAAAGTTTTAGGGAGAAGAACATAATGTCTATACATCACTACTCAGATTATAGGGATTAAAATTAATTGTTTGCCCTTATTAAACCGCAAAATCTTCACAATGGATAAAATGTTTATTGATCCATTGTAATTTTTAACAGCGACGGGGTTAACTTTACCTACTACGATATAGTGAACAGCATATACGTATATGCGTTGCATATAATTTTTCTCCATTTCACAACTAGATTTATAATGTAATAATAGATAATATAGACTCACACCTATTTGCCAGAATGATAGGCAGAGATTATAGATTTCCACATGGTACGATCTTTGCCCATCTCTTTGACTTCTCTGACATCT
The DNA here is from genome assembly GCA_005406025.1 of Eumeta japonica. Lineage (NCBI taxonomy): Eukaryota > Metazoa > Arthropoda > Insecta > Lepidoptera > Psychidae > Eumeta > Eumeta japonica. The sequence continues at coordinate 119,969 of BGZK01000224.1, forward strand.
ATCAATCTTTTTATGCGAGCTCATCGGTTTCAGGTGCCTAAAATTTGGCCCTTCGTAATAATATGCCACAAATTAGGTCTGCATGGAATTTTCTAGGGCGACACTTGCCGACCTTTTCGTCACGTTCACTCTATGAATGTGTTATGTTTAATCTACTTTGATCCATCCCTTCTGGGTTGCCAAACCACCGCTACATCCTTTTCTCTACTCTAGTCCCTACATCTATTTTGAAGCCACACTGTTCTCTAATGTAATTGTCCTAGATTTGTGCTCACAAAATTATATCTAATACTGGAAAGCCTACACTGATATTGCAATAGTTTTTATAGATGACTTTCACACACGAGTGCTTCACGTATATAGATATAAAACAGGTGCATATCTCTACACCGGTAAAACGTGAAATGCATAGATTTACCGTTAATCAGAATACCGCCCCCCGTATATAAGTTTACAAAATATCACCGACCCTTCAAACGGTAGCGGTAAAAAATACCGTCGACGACAACGATAGGTCGTTATAATTACTACGTAATAGCACATGTTTCTATGTTACATTAAAAAAAAAATTAGTTATTGACGGCAAATTAAACATTAGGTGGGAGACAATATTTCATAATTAACAAATCAAAGTGAAATTACAATGCAAAGTCGAATTCATGTTTAACCTATAATAATGAAAATAATCCATTAAATAACTTTCTGTGAACGTTTTTCTAAATTTAGAGGAATTTTTAAAATATAAGCAAAATCATTCAACAACCCCCTCAAACTACTTTTAGAAAAGTAGGTTCAGTACAGCTTGAGTAACTCATTATAATAGTAATTTTAACTTAAAAGGTCAATTGCTTTTCAATTGGGATTTGTGTAGCAGCAACGAGATAATTAACATTAATTTAATACTACTGAATAATTGTTGCTTTACGTTAAAATGTTATTCAATAATATAGAATGTATTTAATTCATTAAATGACTCTTAAAATATCGGTGATATATTATATTTTGTTATTTTCAAATTGTATCGAAGGGTACTAATTAACACCGACAACAGAACTAATACAATACATATTAATATAATTTCTCTTTAGCAAGAAAATTGCAACAAAAAATACGTACTTAAATTATAGGGCTATTCGACAAATTTCTATTTTGTTTCACTTTCATACTTCACAATCAAGTTTACTTCTATATAATTCAAGCCAAAAATGTATAATCTTCCATATCAGTCAATGACCCTATTTAGAAAGAAGAATAACGTCCTCCTTCTCTAATTTTCATTGACCAGCACTCACCAGGCGCCCAGAACCTGTGCTGCAAGCTGATGTCCCAGGCCGGCTCGTTGATGTGGCACTGGGCGCAGCAGGAACAATTGGTCTGCAATGAAATTAGCCAGGATCAGTTGATCTCATCATAGAGATGGTGAGCCACAAGGAATCGATTGGTTGGACTTCAAAACATGATAAACGAAGGTACCAAAAGTCCAGTACATTGAGTATAAATAATGAATTCGTCGATACTAATCGAAACATTGTGATATGGTATCTGCAATTTTTGGAATTATCATCTGTAAATCTGACAACATTCCAAAGTAACTTAACCCTATATTGAGGGGCTTGAAAATTATTAGGTATTCTGTAATGAATACCTAATTGGTATTCTGTAATGCCTTAATCTTTTTTCTTTTAATTTTTAAAGTTCACCAAAACTAATAACAGTACAATGCGCTACAAGAGAACAAAGCGCTCTTTAACATATCGGCAAATGAAAATACTCACACATGAAATAAAATGAAAATTAAATAAGACTCTATTTACGGCTTCATGAATATGCAATGGCCGGATACCACAAATACTTATTCCTACAAGTATTTGTTGGAGAGAGATACAACATTTGTGTGATAGCTACAAGACTTCTATTTTCAACATTCCATAATGAAAAATTTGAAAAATTTTCATCAAACTAAAAAGTTAGTGTTTTCACCCCGCTTTTCAAAAATCGAGTTTTCAACAGATCTTGGCGTTTTACGGTCGCAGGAATCTATTTCGACCATTATCTTAGTGATGTCTGTGTGTGAAAGATTTCTTTTTTCTTTAATGACATCTCTCGATCTTAGCAACCGTATTTGTTGATGAAGTTTGCAAAGATCGGCTGTGCTTTCTGAGTAGAGCAAGTCAAATTTTGGAAGTCATCGTTAGAGTAGTTTAAGAAATATTATAAAAAATATTATAGAGTCGAAAGTCGACGGGGTGAAATATTTTGAGGCTTTCTTAGAAAAACCTTTTCTGGAAATTTAATAAACTGCGATAGGTATTGATAAGTGTTGTTAGATTTTTTTTTATGACATTCGACGCGGTTTTTTAAAAACAATAAATGTTATGGAAGGTCAGAAATTGATTAGTTGGAAATCCATAAGATTGAGTTTAAAAAATGTAAAAATGTTTTTTTTTTGGAAATGTTTAAACTGCAATGTAATTAGAACGCGTCATTTAACTTTTGTTCGCTTGATAGTATTTTACGCAGATTTTTGAGACAAAATATTTTATACAGGACAAAAATTGATTGAATTAACATTCTCCAAGCTACCTTTAGAAAAATGTTTTGATTTTTAAAAAATTTTGAAATCGCAATATCTCTTGAACGCTTCATTAGATTTACTTGGCGGCATTTAATTTTTGAGTCTACAATTGTTTGTAATGTGTCAAATATCGATTGGATAGGGCTTTCAGAGTTACAGACAAAAAGGTAATTTTTTTTCGCGCGTGCGCACGCGCACGCACCTCCTGAGACCTCAAAACGTCGAGATGTGATGATAATTCGATTATTCAAAATTAAGAATCCAAGAACTTCCCTATGTTTTGAAAATCTTGGATTTTCAAAGCGGAAAGTTAAAAACAACACCGATTGCAATGCACGTGAAGTATTCGCCTCATTCTACCGATGTGATGATTGTAAAAAATTTAGCAAACTCTTCTTAAAAAACAACTTCGATTGTTGCAAACTACGTCAAAGTCGATGGGTTCGTTCAAGATATATCGCTAACGGAAAAGGCAAAAAAAAAAAGGACTTTTTTTTTCAAATTAATATTAAATTATTAATGGATTTGATACTCTGTCATATTCTCCTGTATAAGAAACTTCGTCAGATGGCATAAAGCAGATTAAAAGACAACAACGTGTTCCAAAGATATTGCAGTTGAAAAGTTTCAAAAAAGTGATTAGTTTTAATACATACAGATTTTTGAATTGTAAAAATTAAAAACCTATTAGAACTATATTTTTGAGCTCAGAGAGCTTGAAAAAGCAATGCAATCGATCTCTTGAGCATGATGAGCTAAATAATATGCTGCTCCTTTATTTTTAGCATTTATAGCTCGAAAGTAATAAAAAGTTTTAGAGATTACCTGAACGGTCAACCGTGTTTCAAATTTTGGATCTCAAAAACTGATAAATAATATTTGTAACTCAAGGAACCAAAATCACATCCATAAATATGCGGAAAGTTGGAGGGATGATTTTCAGGGTCAACCATTCTACAGATTTATTTTATACATTTTTCATAATATAAATATATTTTTTATATTTTATTAAATCGCTCTGCTGTACGTTTTAACAATATCGATTATTTGTTTTTCGTCATATTTTGATGCGATTCAACCTAGATAGGCTAAATATTCGACAGGATGTGGGTACAAGAACAACTATGCCTGAACGAAAAAGGTACCTGGTGCTGCGGGGGCGCGGCGGCGGCGGCGGCGGCCTGCGCGCTGGGCGGCCGGTACAGCGACCGACATCGCAACTCCAACTGCTCCCAGTACATCTTCTTGCGTTCGTGACTGCAAATGGGGGTAAACAATTTAACAGTTGTGTATCTCACGAGTGTCGAATTGCATCTTCACTTTGATCGCAGCACGTCCGATTCCGTGAAGCTAATGCCATCGATCGCAATAATTATGTTAGCATACGCATCGAAGATGAGATCCCTGAGTAGTGTGTGTGAAGTGTTTTCTGAAAGATAAGACGTATATACAAGCAATGATATGAGGGCGGTGCGGTTCGAAAGAATGTACGATGGTTAGAGTAGAAGAAGAAGAAGGTACCTTGCGGAGGTTCGGCCATCTTGAAAAGACTAGAAAAAATTAAGGTCTGCGAAACAGACATATGGAAAAACTGTAATGTGATGGAAAGGTCGGCAAGGGTCACGCTATAGAATCCTATACAATCCACGTTGGTGGCACGCTAAGGAAGGGCCAAATTTTAAACTCCCAAAACCGACGAGCTTGCATGAAACGTCGACAGCCACGAGAGCGCTATCCTACCTCCATGGAAATGATCGATAAATGTTATTGAAGCGACAGAGATATTAAAAGATCCGTACCATGTGAAGATCTGTAGTCCCTGTTATCCTTAAAAAGAAATGGGAGTTAATTTATAAAAAAAAAATGTGGGAGATAGAGTTCTGTTGGTGGCATAAGTGAATTTTCTGGCTGGATGATTTTATCACACTCTTTTTATTTACCAAAATCATTAGTTCTGATTTCACACAGGTACATATGTGTGAATAAATATTGTATATTTTATAAAAACTCGTTATTTTATAAAAAAATATATCGCTATTCTTATATAAGATGCAATAGAGTATATTAAAAGCAACGTAATTTTATTACTTTTGTTACCGTACATATTCTTATTTATTTTTATTTAATACTAATTGTGCGCACGTCTACATGTCAAGTTTTACTGTAAACTCCTTTTAAGGTTCAACTACTTATCCGTGAGTGAACTTTGATGAAATAAAGTTATATATGAAATACGTTATCAATCTATTAGTGTTTCAGAAAATAAATAATATCGGTTTTTAATGTTCACATTGTTTATTAAATAATCAGGATCTATCCTGTATATAACAAGTCGCTTGCAGTAAAATACGCAAATTTAATTGTCTTTGGTTAAAAAAAAAAAAAAGTTAGTATCATTGTGGAAAATTCTATGCGATTTTGCGTTTTCCATCACTCTCTCAATTATTGGTACAGTGGCTGGGAAAACTTTTGTTTGTTGGTAGTTTTTTCAAGAACACTCATCAAGGTAAACGTGAAATAGTATAAAACAACAATTGAAAAATAATCACTATCACCCCGACAACGAATCACCATAGCGACAAACAATAAATAACTGACCTATATTTCTTAAACCTCACACAGTATTTGGTGTAAGGAAAGTTTTGAATAAATTTACAAAAAAAAAATGGCACTAGACGCGAAAAGCAGTGTAAGCCAATACTCGAGAGGTTCCCAAGCCCTAGATTTGGATGATTTATCTGACGAGGAACTCCTCAACCTGGTGGAAGAATTGAAAACGAAAATCCGTTTGCTGAGATTAGAAAACGAAGTCCTAGAAAGGACTATAGTCAGATTGGAACCGAGTCTTATGGCGGGTGTTCAGCAGGCCCTAAATTACGCCAGCAAAATGCAAACGAACATATCAATATCTAAGGTGTCCTTCGCAAAGTCGCAGCCTTCCCGAACCGGCAGCGAGTCTCTGGCCAGTCAGTCTAAGCTGCTCATGAGCTCTTCGAGGGCGTCCAGCAGAAGGATGTCTACTGTGAAATCCAGAGCGACTATTATACTAGGAGCCGGGCCAAAAATCAACATTATAGAGAAAACCGAACTAGTGACCAGAGAGATGGAACTGATGGTGGAAAATCTGGAGAGCTACAGGAGGAACGCCGAGAGGAGACACGGTATTCTGAAAGCGCAGCTAGAAGAGATAGGCATAAGGGTTGCGAACATCGAATCCTCCAATGAGGCTTTTACGGAGCAGGTGATCGTCGAAGGACCTGACAAATTGACACAAAGGATACCGGCTGAAGTATGGGTCAAGTTTATGAATGAATGGATGAAGAGTACAGATGAACTCGTAGGCAAGTTCCGGCTGAGGACCGCCACGCTGACCATACAGTATGGTAGGCTCAAGTCACAGGTATCGATCAAGCAGGAGCTCAGTGAGAATTTGAAGCCAGTGGATTTCGAGAAGATGGAAATACAGAACTCCGTCTGTAGATCGACCATAAAGGAGAAGATAGCCGCGTTGGTGGAACTGAAGAAGTCCACGGGCGACGCCAACTTGAATCTGACCGTGCACAAGAACATGATGACGGAGCAGAACTTGTATCTGTCGAAGGTTCTGGACACGACGAACAAAAGAAAAAAGCGGACCATAGAGCTGAATAAAGAGAAAAACTCCATAGCGGTGGAAGCTGATAGATACTGTGGTAAATTGAAAAAAATTAGACATTTCGTGCAAAAGTACGAAGTGCCCAGTATAATGGACTATGTATACATTAAAACTGAGATGGATCGTCTCAAGTTTAATATAAAGATGTTAAAGAACAGATATCACATTCAAGTCATAGCTTTGGCTTCGTTCAACAAGAAATTGAAAAGTACGCAACAAATTGACAGCTCCAAATTTTAATTTATACGCTTAATTTCTTTTTGAATATGTAATATTATATCAAATTAAATACTACAATATATGAAATATACTCTAAAGGTATTAATTGATTAATTTAAATTAATAATTGAGGTTTTAGAATTTGCTGTTCAATGCTTTCTTCTAAAAATTAATTGACCAACCAACACCCGCGGTCCTTTTACTTGATTAAACCCACATCGACTCATTTAACCGTCTCGTTGGAGTTTATTTATTGTTATGAAACAAAGATGATTATGAAATTTTAGTATATGTACGCATGGCCTAATTATTTGCGTAGGCAATTATTCATGAACTCAGTATTCAGACGAGCATACACATATGAACAGCCAGTATTCGGATGGGCATACAAATATGAACAGTTAATATTCTATAGCTCCAATTCGCGACTGGAGTTTACTCCAAGTGTATGAAAAAATTATTGTGAATATATGAAATATCTTTGAATATATTACAATAGACAAGAGAGTAAATAAGGGCATCTGTATATATAAAGTGGATGTTTATATCTCTAACACCGTTAGACCGATCACCATGAACGTAGGTATAGCTATCCGACTTTTTCATGAAAAATAAAATATAAGTATAAAAACATTTCATACAATCTATTTTAGCAAATGTCGCTGATTTCGTCCACGTTCTATACTACTAAACGGAACTGCCTCACCCATTCTAAAAATTGTTGCACTAACAGAGAGCTATACTATCACAGAGTAACATAGTTTATATTTTATTTTGATTCTGGTATTTGCACCGAGTCCGTACAAATCCGAAAGGTCGACCGGAAGCGCTATCGGAATTGCAAGCGAGACGGGATCGAAATCAAGAACTGGGACCGGAGCGAAATTCAGAACTGGACTGGGGTCGTACAAGACTATGGAACCTGCATAGAAATTATGAGCATGGCCGATACCGTCATGATGTCGCCATAGCAAGGTCACCTAATATGAACGAAGATGAAGGAACACATTCTATGTCCACGTGAGCGAAGTTAAATGCGGAAAGCTAGTGTTATATAATACTGAAATCATAAATATAATTTGTTCATATTTATATATATTGATTTGATAAAATATACTACGTAGTTGACTGGTATATATATTATACTAATTTTCTCCCGGTTCCAAACCGGTTTCCTTAGAACGTAACAGTATACTAGTAGCTACAGATGTTCTCTATAGAGTATGATACGTTTTAATCGCCACGCTGAGCGCACACTGGTGATTCAACATAGGATCATCAGGATCTTACCATGCCCTATAAATATATGTAGTTATATCTACAAGTTGATACAAAGTTTTATAAAAAATCATTCTTTGTTTCAGCATAATAGTTTATGACCACACGCATCTGAGCACGTCGTATAAACTTGTACCATCTTAGAACATATAACTTAGTGTGTGTGTGGTGTGTGTGTGTGGCGCGTGCGTGCGTACGTGCGTGCATGCGTGTGCGTGCGCGAATGCGTGTGCGTGTGTGTGTGTTATAGAAAATGATATATACAAATTCAAGATAATTTTTCATCATATTTTATTTACATTTAATTGTAATGTTTAAATATAGTTTTGTTCAACAACTTGTTGCCATTTAATAGGTAGTGACATAATCCCATTACTGTATAAATTTTGGGACTTCTAATCAAAAAACTGCAACAAGTAGTTTTAACTAACTAGTCGTTTTAACTAACTAAGTAGTAACTCTTGATGTTAATCTAACACTACCTAAAGAATTCTTGAGAGACTGAAACAGGTGAAAATCTGAGGGTTCAAAGTCAGGGCTATATGGTCGATGTATTAACACTTCTCAACCAAACTCTACCAATATTTGCTGAGTGGCTAAATTTGTGTGTTGTCTGACGTTACACTCCTATTAATCAGTTCCAGCCGTTTTTTCTCTACTTCTTGCTTGTTTGTCTTGTCTGTTTATCCGTCTAATCAACTATTGGCAATAGAGATCACAATTAATAGTTTTGCCTGGTAGTAAAAGCTCATAATGCCCTTCCGATCCAACCATACACATAGTATCAACTTATTGCGAACTCATTCTGGTTTCGCTATAGTTTGTGGAGCTTGCTTGCCTTTTGACCATGATCTTTTTTCACACGTTCTCGTCGTAGGTAATCCATTTCTCGTCACCAGTGATCAATCCTTTCAAAAACGCTTCGGTTTCACAAGGTTTGAATAGAGAATCGCAAATGACTACATGATACATTAGATTTCTTTCAGTGAGTTCACGTCGAATTCGAAGTATCGAGCATTTTTTATATTTCCAGCTTTTTAAATGGGTGAAAGCTATTTATTTGTCAATCCCAGCTCTTCAGCTATGTCGTGAGAACTAATATGCCGATCTTGCTCTACTTTTTCGAAAATGGCATAGACTTTATCCGTAACAGGTCGACCAGAGTGAGGTTCGTCTTTGACATCAAATTTAACGGATTGAAAACATTGGAAATAATTTTATACTACCCTTACCGACACTACATTAGGTCTCAAAACGAAACAACGTTTTTTCGCGGCTCGTGTCGCATTTTCTCTTTTTTTTGGAATAGAAATTCAAAATATATCGAATTTATACGTTAGATTGGACAAGTGGACGTGAACAAAAAACAATGGAAAAATACTAGAGCACCGTTTAGCTTTTTTTTAGTAGATTTTATAAACTATTGTTTTTGTCCTCATGGCGCAACTTTTGAAAAATTTTGCTGTTTCTCGACTTAAATCGACGAGCTGGATCAGAAAATACATATGGTTCAAAAGTTTATATATGTATACGTGTATATATATACAAAATAATGCGGGGTTTGTCAACACGATAGCGTCTACAACTCTTTACAGATCTTAATGAAACTCAACAGATATGTTCTATGAACGATAACGAAATCGGTCAACTAGTTTAGAAGATACAGCATTTTAAAATTTTCAAAATCCGAAAATTACATATTTCGTATGAATTACATCTGAAAATAAAATTAAATCTACTTCCATTTTGGCTGTCGAATGTCCTTTTTTTTAATGTCATCTATTTAGCCAGATGCATAGAGCAAAACCAAAGAGTTTTTTATGTATGTCAATTTACCTCAACAACTGGTAGGCCAGCATGGAGCTGAATATGCAGACCAGTACAGCGGTGACGGACAACGCGAAAACTCCACGCAGGCACCAGTAGAGGGCGCCGTGCACCACCGCGCAGTCCGACACTCCTTCGAAAACGCAACGCACACCTGCCAATAATTGAAAATTACACGTGAATAGGTTTCAAAAATTTCACACATAAATTTTATAATTCAATGGCATAGGTTTCGAAAAACTATGTCCATCCATCAATAAGATTGATAAATTAATTGAATTCGTGAAGTGTGATTAAATAATTTTAAAATTCCGATCTGATAACTAACTACATGAACAAAAATAATTTAATTCTATAACAGAAAAGTCAAAAACATTTCATTATTCATAGACACATAGCACTAACAATAAGCTGCGTGCGGACACTTTAATTGTTTAATGTGTGTGTCACAATCTATAAGTTGAACAGAAAACCATCAGCGATATACATAGAAATTTTGAATATTTTTTTTCTTATTCTTGCATTAGAATATTATTAAGTATGACTTATTGCCTATCACAAAAAAAAATCACGGCAGCAACATCCATATAGCGAAAACGAAGTATCACACATAGTTCTTTGGTAAAACACCTATTTGATAAACCTTGCACATTATTGTTTTCACCTCTAATGTCTTTCTTTGGTAGAGTACTACTTTTATTTAAAAAAAATTAACAGAGACAATTTCATTCAATCTCATGCTAAAATGACATATAAAATTCAATATGTTTCACTCGTGGGCGTAAAGTTAGGCACACAAAGTATTGCTATTAATTATTACCCTGTAAACATATGACTAGTAAGTGAGTGTTATATTCACATTTAGTAAATCTATTGACTATTGATGACGCTATCATTTACGTCAGACATACGTAGATGTTATGTATAGACGTTATAGTACATTTTATATGAGTTTCGTATAAAAATGTACCTTAACTAGGGGACCAATGAGAGATCGAGAACCGCGGCGGTCTATATGGTACGATCGCGAATCAGTGTACCGAGCGCTTGTAGCGTTCGTACGTGAAATATGCGCATTGTAATGTATGCAGCTCATATGCGCAGGTGTATGCCATCTATAAACTGCAGCGGAATTAGTGCATCCGTCGCAGCCGTACTCCGACCGCCACTTGTGAAGCTCCTGCTGCAATGAACAAGTCTAAACAAACGCTGTCCACCATTTTGCCCACACACCGCAAGAATCGGTACTCCGAGGCGACTGTGAAGAAAATCCGAAATGCGGGCTTAGACGACGGTGCTGAAATCGCCGTTACAATAGCTTTCCAGTATTTTTTATTTCAGTATATCAAGATAATTCGATAATTTACTTAAGATAACCATCCATTCAAACGAAAAAAGTTGCGAAGAACGTGTCTGTCTCTCTCTTCTATTTAAAAGCCTTTTTTTATATAAAGAAGTATGTAATGGAATAATTTTTTAGGTAACTAAAATTGATCATCTCTATGGCCCGTATTTTATTTTCTAGGGCGACATCTTGTCGACCCTTTCATTTCATCGCTCCATCGATTCGCTCTATACGTAGTTTTATTTCTTCAGTTTACTTCCATTCATCCTTTACAGATGGCGACACCACATGTCTTTTTCTACTTTAGTAACTAAATCTTCTATCAAATCACTCTGCTTTCTGACATTGTTATTTATATATCTATCTTTAAAGGACACTTCACAGTAAATAAGGAACATGTCTCCACTGCATTGATTCTACTTTCATTTTCCTTCTGCCAAAACCAACTTTCACTGCCATATATAAGCGTAAGAACCAAGACTGCATTATGAATAGTCAAACATGTTATCATGAAACAATTTTATTATTCATAATAGTAGGAAATTCTATACAGGCAAAATTGGTGGCATATTTAGAAAAGGATCAAATTTTAAGCACCCGAAACCGACGGGCTTGCTGAAAATATTGATGAATGTCAGTGAAGATATAAAAAGAAAGTACCATTTGGATGTCTACGGTCTCTGCATTATCTCTATCATTTGTACCATAACATACAAACAAAATAAACGAAATGAATGTTGGAGTCGCCAATTAAACAGAGAGGGCGCTAGTAAGCAGCGACGTCACCAACGACATCGGCGCTGTATAAAATACGTATTGAACTCCGTTTCGCAAGACAGAGAGAGCAAACAAACTTTGATCGCTTTGCCATTCATTTTTATTAGAATTTTCATTTTGATGATACTTTTTAATTACAATAAAATTACATTTTTACTATCAATCAACTACTCCATTTAATAGCACTTAGAAAAAAACGATTTCTTCAGTATATTTCAACGGATCGTCAACTACGCATGTGAAAAAGAAGCATTCAAACGTTGATCTCTTTTAGTAAGAAGAGAAAAAACATATTTCACCTTCATCCTCCTGCGACGCGTGCTGGCTGTCCGGCGTCGAGAAGCAAGTGCAGGTCCTGGTCAATTTGGTGTACTCGCAGAATTTCAAGTTTTGCAGCCTAAAAAATTGAGAAACAAAATTAGATTGTCCTTAAAAACCTACCAATACATAAACGTATATTTTAGAAGTAAACATTATAAGATAGTATTTGTAATTTGTTAATAGACTAGTAGCACCACCTCGCGTTAAGAATCGATATATAATCAATAGTGTTCTAAGTAATAAATAGCAGAATAAATTTGAACAATCACGAAACGTTCTAGAAGCTCATAGAAAGCGGAAACAGTGATGTTATATGGACCATTTAAATGGGGGTACTGCGCATGGAAAGACCATACACAATAAAGCAGAGCGTGCGCAACGTCCGGTGGAATAACGCTAGATTTTTCTACGTAAAGCCACCCTCGCAACAGACCGAACCTTGTGCGGATCTATGTAAATACACACGTTTACACCGTCATAGATAGACAATTCATAGATAATTTAAAATACTTATCTGTAAATCTTGCAATTTATCTGTCTAGGCAGTCTTTGTATCAAGATACCTTTAAAGTTGAACAGATTTTGAATGATCTATTAAGAATATGGATAGGTTTTAGTCTAACCGAATTACTAAGTTAAGTCTAGACTTAAGTCTTAGGTGCATTCATAATTATTGAATTAATTTTAAAAATATTTTCAAATGATGATTAAAATTATAACACAAATAACGGAAAATACAAAATTAAATCACTGCTTTATAGTTTATTTAATTTTCTGTATGTATTTATATAATTATGATAAAATCTTTAATATCTAAAACTACGTGTGTCTCATAGAAGACTAATACGTGACCGACGGAACCCTAGCGAAGATATTAAAAACTCACTTGTTCATATGTATGACTGTGGTCGTGATTGTGACAAGCACGCACGTCAGCGCGCACACCAAACAGCACGCGCCCACTACTTTAATCTGAAATCAAAAAAATATTTGGTTTTTATAATTTTTCAACAACATTAAACGCCTGATTACAATTAAACTACACTGGTTTGTGGCACTGTTATGAACTGCTAGAGAAATATATTCCAATAATAATCCTATCCTATAGTATTAAATGTGATCCTCGTATTATACAAGCCGAAATGTATGCAACTTATATATATTAGGGTGGTCGTTAAAATTTTTTTTGCGACGCCCCCTAAAAAGCTTCCTTTTGATGAAAAAACACTCGGTTTTGTTTTAATTTAAAACAACACGTGCCTCTAGACGATCTAAGTAAATTTTTGGATATAATAATTTTTCCTAATTTTTTTGAATTCAAATTTTGGTTTATTGTTATTTTGATCAATTATTTTTTTTAATTGATTTATGTTTTATCATTTCTTATATTTCGAATAAAATTGTATTTTACACGAAAATTTCCCAAAAAAAAAGATGTTTATACCCAAAACTTAACTTAGATTGTCTAGAGGCTCGTGTTGTTTTGAATTAAAAAAGGAAAATTTTCCCAGTTTTTTCATCAAAAGGAAGCTTTTAGGAGGCGTCGCAAAAAATTTAATTTTTAACGACCACTCTAATATAAATATATTGGGTTTTCTTGGAAATAGACCTCGTTTTCGAATTAATACTTTTAGTTTTAAAAAGATTCGCTTTTCAAGTTTAAAAATATGCACGTCTTCTCTGAAAAAAATAAATAAAAAAAAATCTTGTTGTATTTAGCGCCGTTTCTTGAATATCAAAATAATTACGTTGTTGTTATTGTTTCAACAAAAAAATGGCACTACACGACATAAACTGCAGATGGCGCTGTATTAATAAAATATTATGTCGCATATCGTACGGCCAGTGTGTCGCACGCCGTCCATCCGCCATCGCACTTCGTACTCGAATGTGATCCTGCGCACATGCCTTAAACCGTTATTATATGTGTACTTACTAGGTGATATCTGAGAACACTTTCGATGCCACGTTTCTCAGGAATTAGCGATTTAATGAATATGCTTTCTTTTGCATAGATCTTTAAAACAATAAGATCGCGCTTATCTACGAAGAGACGTATCGATCATATTCATACTATAAACTCTAAATTCTCGTTTTATATGCGACAGTGTGTGCTTTAATTTTCATACCACAAAATTTACCAGCTACGATCACAGAAACGAACATACAATAACATTTGTCGCGATTGCAATATTAGATTTTTTTATGCCTGCCATTTTATCAGCTTGAATATGCCCTAATTAGACAGAGAACTTAGCCCGAGGACGGTGAACCATTAGGATCGAGATCGGGGACGGGATTTAAACACATTCACATTGTCGTATGAACGGTCAAGTGCTGAGTTATGACGCAAACTGTTATGCTTACCATATAACTATATCTATTTCTTCTTCTCGCTAAACTCATTATACACACGCCTGTGAGCATCAACTGAAAATGAAAATAATTGACGTGAATATAAGAAACGGACAAGTTCGGGTTCGACTCGTGTGGACAGGGTTCCGTATGTTGAATATCTTTTTAATCTGCCCCAAATTCGTTTTGGTTACTAAAAAATACGTATAGTACTGGAATGTAAGAAAATTTCTGAATATATTGTCTACTGCTGAATTCTGTCTTATCGTGTATTCTTGAAAACCTGGTCTAAGACCGAACGATAGAATGTATTCCGATATTTAATTTCTTGATTTGTCGCTTATAAACGATCACTCAATAAATATGTGAGTACACACTCAGCATCAGTTTATACTTTGAAACGAAGCTAAACGAAACGAACTATAAACATCTTATAGGTTTCCTGTAATTCACAAGAAAGAACTATTTATTGCCTGTATTTTTTTCAGAATTTTAGGCACAGTAGTTTCAGAGAAAGCAGGAACGATCAATCTTCATTTACTTTCTTAAATAACTTTAAGACTGTTTATGTTAAAATTATAAATAAAATGTGTCCGAGACCTTCGCAATAATCGTGTTCATTTGGTATGGTACAGTTTGCAAATCTCCTATTTAAAATTCATTTATTTACACAGACATGCATATATGTGTGCCAAATGTCAACTTAATTGGTCGAGTAGATTCAGAGCGAATTGGCTGTAACAGACAGACAGACACAAGAATGGTCCTATAAGATTTCATTTTCTTTTTCTTTATTTGTAGGCACGGAACCCTAGAATCCAAATGCAGAAACAGTGCTGAGGCAGTAATCAGAAAACGATCAAAGATGTTGCCATAAAAATTAATAGTTTTCAAATAGAATGCCGAGAGAAAGGGGACGTATTGTTATTAAAAATTAAATTGTCATTAAATAAATTGCCAAAACTCGATGCCCTTATCATCTATTTTCAAGTAGATTCAAGTAATCTGTATGATATGGTAAACTATTGTCTGTATTACATATAACCAATCAAGAAATCTCTTTATATGTATACCGATTCTAATAGTAATATTTATTTTGAAATGAAAAATGTAAACATATTTAAGACTTTTCGCTAACAAAACGGGGATCCTTCTATATGAAAATTAAAAATATTATATTAACTTGCTACGCTTATGCGCTATATCATTATCCATTTAACGGTTTTGAGTGACACATATAATTTAATAATAAAAATATGTCAATAAAATTGTATATTGAACGGCTAATTTTATTACATCAAAAATGAAGCGACGCAAGAGCTCACCATAGCAGCAGGCACGGCAGCTGGAACAGTCTCCAAGT
Source organism: Eumeta japonica (assembly GCA_005406025.1). Classification (NCBI taxonomy): domain Eukaryota; kingdom Metazoa; phylum Arthropoda; class Insecta; order Lepidoptera; family Psychidae; genus Eumeta; species Eumeta japonica. The sequence continues at coordinate 135,684 of BGZK01000224.1, forward strand.
GGTGCGGCGACGCTGTGTAAGCCCTGAGGAGTATATGCGCCGCAGCCAGGAGGCCGCCCAGGGCCGCAGACAGGGCACCGCACCCTACGCACCACCATGCGTACTTTCTTCGTCTCGTCACCTCGCCCGACGTGGGCAAAGTAGCTGTAACGTAAAGACGTGATTCTTCTTAAAAAAAAAAACAGAATGAATTTAATCTCGAATGTATTACAGTATTAAAATAAATAATCACAAAATAATTGCTTTTTCCCGCGGTTCTGCCTGTTTTCATTGAAATCTCATTTCTACAGCTAATCCAACATCCAATTACCAATTCAACTCCCTTCTATTCCTCTCCCTCTCAATTATCAAACATGGCCGATAAAATAAAGCACAAATAATGAATATCTAAATTTTCTTCATATGCAGAACACCTAAACTGAGCTGATATTATACGTGACCATGGGTTCACCCAGGCACTAAATTTCATCAAAACAAGTCAAGACATTATCTATATATCTGAACAGATGTAAACAAATACACCGGCAATACACTATATAGCACGCAATGGATGCACCATCAGTATTAATATATACACTAAATGTTATCAAAATCATCTAATTCCTTGTCTACGGGTAGAGACAAAAAAAATATATATTTAATATAACTATGAGTTCTACAAGTATAATTTTATAAAAATTTGATATGTTTAACATTTATGTTTGGAAATCATCAATTTTTTGATATATATTTATAGATACAGGACACCCAACAGACATACATATACAAACGTGAAATTTGCTGTGAACTGCCACCGCTGCGTGGGGCGCTCGCGTCGCAACATGATTTTCCTACGATATGGTTCCCTAAAATAGTTATTGTTCATATCCTGGATTACCCATCGTAACCAAATGTACACAAAAACTTGGCCAGATATTATATTCTAGAGTATATATTATACTATTATATACCAGATATTACAATATTATATACCAGATATTACAATATTATATGCCAGATATTACAATATTATATGTCAGATATAATAATCTATGCAGAAAAAAAAATATCTAGAACTGTAAGAATTTTTGACATTTCTCTAATTTTAATTACCATTGTGGAACTTACTAAACGATTGAGTATTGTGAAGTCAATATCAAATTATTTAATGGTATATATACAAAAACACAGCGCAGGGCGTACAATTTTAAAACGCCTCACAAGTCAGCCATTGAAACAAACTGAAATTTACACTTTGGTATTTTACCAAAGTGTTTTATGATTCCTCTTGCCTCTCCATCTTAAGATTCTTAAGTCGCCTTCATACAAAAAATTTATAACCTTTAATTCAATGTACGTAAAGAAATTGCTTTCAACTACTAAAATATCAGTCAGACTTGATTGTTTATTTTTACTTGGTTAACAATTTAATAACAACTCTAAAATTAGACTTATCAATACTATTTCAAAAAGCAAAGAAAAATTATTATAAATGGACCCGATAATTTTAGAGTCATTTGAATTCTCTTAGACTATATTTCAACGGGCCACTAAACTCGTAAACAAATTTTTTTGGCGTGAAAATAAAGGGTTTGTGCGTTGTTTCTTACCGAAGTACGGCGGCGGGGGGACGTAGTGCTGCGCCAAGTCCGACCCCGTAATAGCTTGGGGTTCCGTAGACAAACGGTACTGCAGTTGCATCATGCCACAAGCTTGCATTTTTCTTTCCAAAATAATTAATATCCTTCTTTATTTACTTTAATATGATAATTTTCATACAGATTTGACGTCGACTAACATCGTTTTTCTGATCTTTTTACACAATACACTTTTTATAATAAACAAATTAAGAGAGAGAGAGAGTCTAGAAAACGTTTACTATAAATATTTTAATCATCATAAATTTAAAGAAAAAAAAATAGATAATTTACTGCAAATTTACGATATTGTGTGCATTAAAGAAAAAAAGCAAATCCCCATTTGGTTGAATTAAACAAAAACAAAAAAAAACTAAACTAAAACTAAGCCAATCAAAACGAAGCTATGTGGGACGACAAACTTGGAAGTTCGCGCCATAACAAGCAATCGATATAAACGCCAAAACAAAATGTCGGGTGCGTTGACCTTCTTCGATGGCAAAACAATTGCATTTTATAACTAACACGAACCGATCCGACGCGCCATATTGATTTTTATAACATTTTATTGTTATTTATAATGTTACTGTACACCGAAAGAACATACGGATTGAAAAAAAAACCACTACGTTCCTGGCGTTTTCGTGCACTGAACTCGACGAAGAACATATCTCGCCTTTATTTCGTGATATTTTTCGTGATCTTTCTTCATTATCGCTTGTTCTGCCGATAGTACATTATCGTAAATCGGATCTCTCCACTTGCTTTTTTATTATCGTAATTTTATGAAATAAGGTTATGTTGTTGAGATATCAGTTGACAATGGAGCTAACGCGCAGAAGCAGAGGGGAAATTTGTAACACAGGTGAATTCTGGTTTGCTTAAGGGGACGTGCTCTAGCGAAGTTTGTTCGCGCGCATGGGGATAGATTATCGAAAATTGTATTGTAAAGTTTATCCAGGTTTTAATATGAGTTAGAGCAAAAAAATTGTTTATATCAAAACGTTATTGTTTTAATTTCATAAAGGTTATCGTAATAAGTCCTGAAATGAGAACCTAAGAATGTTTTCAGAATTCTAATGAATACTATTTAAATTTAGTGGAAGCGTGAATATGAAAGCATATTCGAAATGAGACAAAAAACGATCATGTATGGATATGTTGATTAAAAATTATTCTATTTTTACTATTTGAGCATTATTTCAATTACTTAAAATATTTTCTTGGTGTTATTAAGATAGTCTTGGAATTAAAGAATGTGAATATATTTTTAATTGAATTAGATAGACATTGTTCTGAAAGTTTCTATAATTATATACACTCTGTATCACTCTTTATATGCTATAGACTGTCTCTATATATTGTCTATATACATTGCTTTATATATATATATATATATATATATATATATATATATATACATATATTGTCTCTACTGAAATAAATTGTGAAAAGTTAAATGACAGAATATTTTAAAGAATCATATCAACAGAACTTAAAAAATTAATTAAAAGGCGAGAAATGATTTTTATGAGATAATGTAACACAGTTTTCTTAACGTGCTATTATTTTGCAGCATCTGATATTTATTTTCGCGTTTGAGTTAAGTAACATTATGAATGACCTAATACTGCTTTTTGGCATAATATAAATATTACTTTATTTTGGCACTCAAATAATATAAAAAGGAATTAATTTAATTTTTTGAATCAACATCAGATACAAGATTTTTTCAATTCACATTATTTAATAATAATTATTTTTCAAATTTTTACTGTTGAATTTATTTAAAATTTAAAAACAATTCAAAAAATGGCCTGCTTTCGTACATGATGCAATTTTTTATTTAAAATAATAAAGAATTTTATTACAATTGATATAATACATTTTATGCTTTTCTTAACTATTCATATAACTACTACATTTTTAAAACTGCCGCATTCAACATTCTAAACCAACATCACAAATATATCCCACATTGTTAAACACATAACCATTTATACGGTCACAGGCAGGTGCCAAGAGCAGGTAGTTCTGTACACAATAAAAAATCATGTAGAATATTTTGTGCAAAATTTTTTCTAAGGATTGAGAAGTTTTGTAATATTTTATCGGATATTGAAATATATTGTATAATATTTATTATCGTTTATAGACATAGATAAGTTCAAATTATAAAAAATGTTTTAAATTTGATACTTATGTTAAAACTCGAATAATATGTATTTGGAGATACATACTTGAAGATACTTGGAGGCCCTATTTCAAAATTAAAATTAATGTTATTTGACAATAATAAAGTGACTGTTTTTAAAAAAATTACAGCAAAAATTAACTAGATTTCAATAAACGCAATTGTTATGTAATTAAATAATTATCTATATTGTTACTAGCAACAGATAATACTATAAAATATTACTTTTCTAAAAATAATTATTACCATTTATTTTGAAATAACAATAAGAATGCAATAATATTATGCACAACTAAACTTTTTTTATAAAATGGATTTTCGTCCGAATCTCCATTTGACATTCCAGATTTATGCAATAAAAAAAAATACCAACATAAATCAGATCACGTCGGACGTCACGTGAATGCAAAAAAAAATGCTTTACGCCATTTTCAGAAATAAACGATCATTCATCTATGTACGCCTTAACAACTGCACATATTGATGCGTGCGTACAATTCATACAAACTCACACAGCGGCCGACAGGTAGCCCCCGCGCAAAAGAGATCGTCGGGATCCCAATAGCTGTACATAAAATTATTATGGCTGGCCCGTGGATGAATACGTCATATTTATTGTTCCGATACATATGCATTTTTTTTGACTGAGCAAGTGCAATAAATTAGAGATTTTGCGTGGAATCCTCTTACCAATTGTTGTGTATTTTTATTGTAGTCGCAGAACGAAAAGACCGATTTTTCTTCACCATCGCAATCTAGTACCGGACAACAGAAACGGTCAGAAATGGTCAAAAACGGTCAAATGATCTAATTCGATTGTACATGCACAGCAGAATTTTATTTACTGTATTTTGAAAATGGAATTCAAAGCTCAGCTCAGTTAACTTCTGGAAAATTGGATGGGAGTCCCTATTTCTATAGAAAATTCCGGGGAATCTTCTTCATACATGGCGGATCAAAATGAGAACGGTGAAACGAGCAGGCTTCACCGCGACATCCTGTGTAATATTTAAGGCTGTAACCAGACTTGAAAATAGGAACTCTTTCTATCCAAATTTAAACCAGACCTATGCAAAATAGGAATTGACATTCCTCTCCAACAGCCTGGTCCTCATCTATCACATGACCTATTCTCACCCAAGAAACTGGCAACGCAACCCCAGAGGAGCACGTGTGACTCCTCTGAGGTCGAGAGTGTCCATGGGTGGCGGTGAACATCTACTACCTGATGGCTCGCCTGCTCGTTTGTCCCTTGGATATACTATAAAAAAACAAGGGTCCAAGCCAATTCTCCGTTAAGTCGCTGGCGAGAGTGATCATCACAGCTTACCAAAACATTCATTACTATTATATTGTACATATTAAAGTATATGTCACAAAATACGTGGTGGTTTAAAAATGGGAATGGGATAATTTAAAAAAAAACTCAAAGTGTGATTTTAATACACACTATCTCCCAAAGTCGTCCATAATAATAACAAATAGGAGACCCCCCGTTTGGCAAAATGTTAATGTATTTACCCCTTATATTTATATTTCTTTTATCGATGTAACTTGGGATTTTTTCTGAGATGCCTATAAAATCAACGAATAAAAAGAATTGAAATTAAACGAACCGTAATAAATGTCGAAATGACTCGTGAATTTCTTTACCTAACTATATAAAAACCTATCGAATTGGTTATGGAATAAAGATATTGATGGTCGTTGAGTGATTGTAAAATAAAATTCAATCAATAGCTTAATCGCTTCATTCAGAATTATCGCTCAGCCCAGAGCGTATTGCCGACATGTATACATGCATATCAATTATATGTATGTATACATATCGGCTGATATTGTAATGATTGTTCTATATTTTCGTAGATTTCAGATTTTAATTTTAAATCAATTAAATTAAATAACCCGTAACAAGTGTCTTAAAATAAATTGCTTTGTTGGGTTTCTTCCACACCGCATTCTGAGGCATAGATACCGTTCACACAATCTCTTCATGTCAAATCGAGAGGGTCACAGGTACACTAAGAGCGTCAAGAACGTCCGTGACCCATGGCTTAACATCCTCTTCGAAGTACGCAGCTGGTGATTTAGTTGTTGAAACGTCATCGGCCAATTCGCCAGTAGGCCGAATTCGAGTCCAGTTCCTTGTGTTCCAAGACAGCGCTCTTAACTGATCTTAAAAGCTATAAAATCGTAAACCAAATCTCCACACGAACTACTTTATTCTTTTTTTTTTGGATATATTAGACTTACTAATTCTTTCCGTTATAAAATTTTCTATCTTATTATAATATCATTTTACTGACGACTGAGGTGACCCATTTATGAGCGTACATACAGGCAAAACCGATTCTAATCTGTTAACTTTGAAATTGTATCTCATGATTGTCAAATTGGACTATCGTCGATTTGTTTATGAACTTCATAAAATTCATAAGAACCACTGGAAAGAATTTGACGAAATTTGGTACGGAGATGGATCATACCTCGAAGTAACATTTAGGATAGTTTTTATCTCGCTTACCTAATTTTTTTTTGCGTTATGTTATATTTTGAATAGAACCGGAATCCAGATCAAACCAGAATTGAAACCGAAAACGAATCCAGAAATGGAATCGAAAGCAGGAACAAGACCGGGATCATGGTTGACAGCGTGATCGGTCCATGAAAAATGAATCAATTCGCGGGCGGAACCACGGGCGAAAGCTAGTCGGTAATAGATCAGTAATATTTACTAACTGTTGTTCCTCCTCTTCGTCGTCAGGACATGCTGCGGCCGAGGGGGCAGGGCGGGGGGAGTGTCCCGCCCCGCCGGCGCTGGTTCCTCTGGACGGGTGTACTGCTTGCAGTTACAGGCCACTTGGTACTGAAAAATTGACCATAATGGTGGTTTCAAAATGGCTACCAACTCCAACAACACGTTACTTATTGAAACGAGTAAGGGTTGAAACAAAAAGCAAGGTAAGAATATGTGGTTATTAACCTTTTGATTTGCACTACTGAATATAAAGCACTTCTCAGACATCCGTGATAGACGGTTCTATGCTATGTGTAATCTAAGTTGGCGCGTGAACTTTACCAACTCTTGGCCTGTCCTGGGATAAGTAGTGAGGGGCTTTGCCACTGCGACGCTCTGTTCATGATCGCCAATAAAAAACCTTTCTTTTCCGGTGTCATCAGAGCATTCTTATTTAGAAGACAGTAGTACCTACGATCTCCATATTCAGGGATTCTTAACCATTACCATGTAGCATGTCCTGGTCACTTCTGAGAAATGTGACATCACTTACCTCACTAACAAGGTGAAGGGCCTCCCTACTGTGATCAGCACTAAAGAACCTTTCTTCTCCAACGTCATCAGAGTAATTCTTATTTAGGAGACGATAGGACGCACTTCTCTGATGATTCCGCATATATCTTGATCCCACTTATCAACTTATGCAGGGATGTGTTGAAGTTACTTATTTTATGATCAATATTACCACATAAACTATAGTCATATTATGAATATTTCTTAGTAAAAATAGTTTTTAAAGATTTATTTCTAAACGCCTAGCACACAACCCTAAATTAGACAAACTGCGCGTTAATGGCGTTGTACGGAGCCAATTACCTTCGTAAGTGGCTCCCGTTGGTCCTGTGTCATACCTCGCCAACTGCACGTAGGGTTGCTAGGTGAAAAATGCATATTTTTTTTATCTAATTATTTTGATATTTCCATATACCTGTTGCCCAGACGGCGCCCAGCGAGCAATTATTATATTCCGTAACCAAAAAATACTAGAACCCCGTTAGCATCATAAGATGCCAACGAGATCCTACCACTAAATCTGTGCCGTGTATTCGCCTGTCTGTCCATCCGTCCGTCCGTCTGTCCTACCTTTAAAGGGCTGTAACATTGGAACTATAATACGTAGCCAGTTAAAATTTCCAAAGAATATATCTAAAGTACAAGTAACATATTGCATAACGTTTATTTATTTATTTAATGTTTTTCTCTAAAGGCTAAAAAAGGTAATATATACAGGCGTCACATTACATATGATTATAGTGCTGACTATAAAAGTAAAATAACATAATAAAAACCGGCCAAGAACGACAAAATAACATTTTTTTTTAGTAAATATACCTAGCGTAAACATTGTTCAATGTTGCATAACCCTCGGTGTGTCTGTCGAACTAGCAATTTGTATATTTTAATCAATAAGTCTGTTACAGATTTATAGGCCATTTCTCACATTACATATAGTCTTGTATATAGTATTTACAAAATACGTCATATGTCTAATACCTTTAAACGAGCAATTCTTGTATATATATAATCAAAATCTCGGAAACTGCTCCAACGATTTCCATGAAATTTAGTATGGTTAAGGTTTTGGAAACAATAAATCGATCTAGCTACATTTCATTTTTATAAAACCTCGTTTTATTTGTGTTTTCAGGTAATGAATTATAATATAAAGGTAAATTTAGCCACTGTTGACAAGAATATAATAGCACAGTTGAGAAATCGTTCAATCTTGAATTTGTAAGACCCCCCGGTTCGAATTTGCATAATTTTTACAAATTTTTTTTCAAGTTTCTTATTTTCTGAAAAAAAAACCTCAATTTTCTTCTTTTACGATAAAAAGTTTATTTTCGTGTGAAAAAAACTATTATCCGGAGCAACTTACTGCTTTACCGACACAGCGACACTATAGCTACTTGACATAAATGGCGTTTTTAAGCAGCGCTAAGCCGATGAGTTTGAGGTTAGACCAAGACAATCAATTGTTTAATACTGTAAGTAAACAAGTCTTTTAACTAACTCGTTTACTTAAAAATGCCTAAAAGATCTTTGAAAAAAACGCGGTAAGATCGAAAAATATTATTCATATTTCATCAGAATGTAATTCGTATCAAAATATATTTTCCAAAAAAACATGATTAACAAAAAGGAAAAATACCTAGCGAAGCTCGGTCATCCAGGTACTATATATATCTGATAGTAGCTGAGCTAGGAGTAGGTGGCATGTGAGGCATCTGGCCTCCGTGCCCAGTTCCGTGAACGTGGGTTCGCGTTCCCTTCGGGTATAAATTATAATTAGAAGTCGAAACGGCGAAACAGTGGAGTCAATGAGATGTAGGAGAAAGGGTTGACGAGGGCTCACGCCCGAGCGCAAAAGCCTCGACAGCGATAGAAAGTGAATTGTTAAATATCAATGCGATAGATTGAGCATACACGAAATTCATAAGTGGAGATATTGAAGAGCTGATAAAAATAAAGTAATCATATTCCCCTTATCTTTGATTGAAGAATTGTAGTCCTGGGTATCCTCACGAGGGGTACCATCTGAACTATAATATATATAATATGTATGGTCTGGAAATTTCTACATCATTCTCAAACAGAAGCTTCTCAAAATGTCAAAAAAATTTATTAAAAATTTCATAAATTCAAATACTTGCAGATCACGAGCGTCGATATTATGAGACATGAGACACACGGAAAGAAAAGAAATTGAATGCATAATATATCTACGAGATCAACATCTTATGTCTGTCTCATATCTATCAATATCATACAGGGTCCGCGGGAATGGGGTGTAGAGGCCAAAAACCCCTCCCGAAATCAGAACTTCAATCGATGATCATCCCTCCTGGATGGCCATTCAAGTTGGCTTCCTCCACCGGGTTACGGAATAAAGTACAACGCGCAGAACTCTGCCGCTGTGAAGTTAGTCACAAAAGTGTCGCAATAGTGTAAAATAGGAAGGCCGAGGAGAAGAAGGAAGGGTCTGGGAGCACTGAACCTGCGCATTACCTCATTCGCTGGCAATTCATAGCGGCAGAGTTTCGTGCGTTTTACTATACTTCTACAGGCGGGCCCAACATGACGCCTTAGAAGAGTCTGTGGGACTATCCTTTACGCGCCGACGTAATACAAAAGGGCCAATCCTAGAGAGTGATTTTCTCTATGGTGTCATTCTAGACCTACTGGTGCCATAGCAATACTCACGACCTGTTTATTTGTGCTATTTCTCGTTTCCACACGAAAAACTATTTGCCTCGTGATGTGTTATTTCATTTATGTCACCAGTACGTCGATAATGTCCGCAACCAACGGCTTAAAGTGGTCTTCGAAGCACGGAACAGATAGTTTCTCTAGTGATTTAATTAATTTTTAATTTCAACGGTCAAATTCATTGTGATTAGAACTCTAATACCTTGGTTACCTTCACATCACCATCGTTCCTAATCCTCATAACGGTTTTTAGAAAAGATGGCCGCCTTACATATTCAAACATTATTTAATATTTAATTTAAATATTTAGTTTAATTTAGAAAATATGTTTATTCCATAGGTTTTGAGCAAGTTTTTACAACTCGAAAATTAAAATTTTCAAATTAAATCGTATACGATTATGTATAATAAAAAAAAAAACATTGAAGAAAGATAAGACGCGGTAAGACGTCGAACTGATTCTCTCCGTGGGTATTTGTCTTAAAATAATCGGAAATTTGAAAATATTTCTTTTAACTTAGTAATTGTTTGATAATGACCCAAAACTACTTCTGAGCAAGTTTTGCACATCTACAGGGACGTTATTGAACGTGCGCACGTAGAACTCGTTAAATAAATTCGTGACTTTATACAATCAAGTGACAACGCATCTGAATCACGTAAGAGGACAGGCGACGTGGCCGTGACGTACTTTGTGCAGGTCGGAGGTGACGGACGCGGTGGCGTCGCAGTCGGAGCAGGCGCGGGGCGCGGGGGAGCTGCGCGCCGACGCCGCGTCCACGGCCGACATGCTGCCTAGAAAAAAAAAACAAAATAATATAAAAATATATAAATACAGGAGTGTATTATAAAACTGTAATATGTAATATGCTTGAGAAATATTTATGAGAAACCAATACGGGAAATGTATGTGAGTGCAGTGAAAGCCAAAGCCGTCATTGCTATAAGCAGAGTGTCTTTGAGATATATATATACAGTGATCGGTGTAGTTTGAAAGAAGACGTGATAACTGGAACTAGAGAAAAATATATCGCGGTGGTTTGACCGTCTGGAAAGAGCGAATGAAGGCAGACGAACAAAATAAATCTATAGAGCGAATGCGTGTAGTGGATGGAATGGTTCATCCTAGGAAATCTAATGCAGATTAAATCGGTGACATATTAAATAAGGGCCAAATTTTAAGCACCAGAAATCGACGAGCTTGCACGAAACGAGTGGTGGAGGCCAGTAAAGCAAGAGAAATATCCAAAAGTCCGTAATTGTACGGAAAATAGGCGTGAGTTTACAGTAATAAAAATACTTAGGAGAATCTTGAATTTTATCAATAATTAAGTTTAAATGTACTTAAGTCCTTTAATCCCATAATATTACTTTTGTATTAAAAACGACTTAAAAACTTAAAACTTTTTTTTCGAGGCTTTAATATTTTCTTAATACCAATATGGGCATCCGCTTGCCGCCATCTTATTTTTGCGTGAGTGTTATAGCTGTCACTCGCTGGACTTACATACAACATTAATTAACCGGCGACGTATTATAAGATCGGATCTTATATGATCTATATCGGTATACTACCAGTATGATTGGTACGACTATATAGATGCAATAACGATCGTAAAGAGACAACTTCTAGTGCACAAATATATAAAGGAAACTGCCCACTATAGAAGCGGTAATACCTGAACAGACTCGCAACCAGTTCCCGGTCAGTGGCAAGTGGTGGCATGTTTACAACACATCCACGTCAGATTAATTAGTGACTCATTTTACACTACCTTTCGCCCACAGATCCGTCCGTGTGGACATAGAATAAATTGTTGTATCTTTTAAATCGATCTATCACGCTCTCAACCCCAACCTGATAAAATTTTCTCAAATGGTCTCCGTGTTTGTATCTGAATACGGATTGCCTGCGAACGGAGCTGCAAACACACAATTACAGCCATCATTAAACAATTATGGAAAACATAAAATGTAGGAAAAAATAGCAGGGAAACGGGATAAAAACTATATGTTAAAATAATAAAACTATATCACAAATCTTATATGTGTTATTCCGTGGTATAAGTTATTACAATCATTTGATTAAAATTTTGTCCAGTAGTTTTTCACAGTTCGAGAACAAATTCACACCCCAATAGGCATCCAAAACTTGTAAAAACCATTAAAATGTATTGTGCCAACATTTGTAATATCTCCAACAGCAGTTGTTTTCAAATATTTCTAATGTACGCATTTTTTCTTTGCATTGGTTTCTTATATGCGCAGATTGAGTTATAATTCAATTTATATTTACATTACATAATTACACTCGTGCTAAAAACATTTACCACCGAATGAATAGTTTTAATAGAAAATATTAATAGAGTCTTTATTGATTTTCCAAATAATTTACTATTTTAAAAATAGACACTATGAAATCTAAATGAGCCTAACTCCCATTGCAAAGTGGACATTTTTCTTTGCATACATACGTAATTTAATAACTAGTAAATGAATATTTAAGCTTTATATATGAGACGAAAAACAGAAATTAGACGCTAACCACAATCCAAAAACAAGTACCTATGGGAAAGAAAGAATTAAGGCTAATTGAAGTAACTTTTTTTTAATATTGAAAAAAAAATAACCGTAATGCGAAACGTTACGACGGATGGATCAATGGCGATCTATAGATCAACGAACTCGGAGCTCGATTCGGATTTGGGGCGAGACGAGAGACGCATGCGCGTGGGCGAGAACTGCCGGACTACCACGTTACGTGTTACTACAGTTTTTGATGTATGCAAACGTAACCTTATATGTTATATTTAAGCCATGACGAAATTATACTGGCACTTCAGGTAAAAGTAAAAAAAAAACACAAAAAATATAAATGTAGTTTTTAGTGTTTCGGATAGATATATGACGTAATTACGTATTGTATATTAATTAACATTCCTTTCAATATTACACTGATGTAGTAGGTTGTGGCGACGTGGTCAGGAACCTAGTCGCATAGAACCAATACATAAACACTCGATACACTTTTTAGGGTTCGATGAGAATTACTAAGAACCCTTACAGTTTACCCGATTTCAACAAAACTTAGTATGAATATAATTATGTATCCAAGTATTATGTAAGCTTTTGCATATTTTTTTTACTAAATATGTTAAAGCTTATTTATTATTATTCATTAGTATGTACTCATCACTGTTATTAAGTCTGTGACAGGGAAATAAGGATTTTTAAACAATACGCGAATTTAATGTGCACTTAAAACTTATTCAAACTAATCATTAACATCATATTTAAATATTACGTTATTGACATAAAAGCAAAAATATTTATTTTGTCTTTATTCAAGAATTTAACAATATGAAAAATACGGAAAATTCGAAAGTATACGCCGCAAAATATTCTTTATTAATATGTAACACTTATATAATAGGAAAACAACAATATTTATTATGAATAAATGACAAACGTGAAGGTGCTCATATCCAATAATAGGGTTCAATGCCTCATTAATCCTCTTATATTAACAAAAAAAGCAAATGTATTAATAAAGCCATTCAAGGTACGTCCTGATCAAATACATCCGCACATCATGTAACTACATACCGGTATTTGACGGCCATGACAATATATTTTCGAAGAGATTTTTTATTGTAATTACATCCAGTGAAAGGCTGAAAATTGCAGTAGTACAGTTTCTGTACAACATAAGTATATTCTATTATTAGTGGGAATGTTTGAAGTCGAGTAGGCTTCATATTTCTTTGTTAACCAACTGCAATGCGCAGCCGCATTTCAGCACGCAATCGATCGTTCTCGGTCAACGATAAGGGGATAATAACTTACTTAAAACACTTCAAATCCAACGACTATAGACCGGACGAGTGAATCGTGCGCATTTAACTTCCCATCCGATTCCTTCTTACTTGGCCATAGAGCATACTATGTTCTGTGCACTTAACCATAATTAACGCTCGTGAGAGCGAGTTGGCAATAATCACAAATAAATAATGCGTGTGAGTGGATATGCGCGTGCGTGCGTGTACAAGCTTTTGCCCTGGGCTCCGCCTGCGTAGACGTCGAATGAAGTGCTTCGTTTTTCATCAACGACATATCACGATGTCAATCATGATCACTATGTTGTTCCTTATTTAGATTTCAGTCATGGATCCACTTTAAACTGCGATTCTGGTGCCAATCTAGATTTCGGTGCTGATCAATATACAAATAATCCACCCACGGCACCGCTCGCTTAGACATACAATAAATTCTTTCATTATTAATTTCGATTAATGATATTAAAACAATGTCGTTACCAATAACGATATTGTTGTTATTGAATAACAAACATTGTTGTTGACAGTAGATAATGGGCATAATTAAAGAATTCGTTTTACGATCACGAAAGCGGCGAACAAAAGTTAGTACCTTTATCAATTTTCTAGTCTATATGTTATTCTGATGTATCGTGGTCGAGTAACAAACATCCAAACATCCAAACCTTGACCTTTATAATATTAACGGGATATATAAATGTGTTTATATATATAAACATATATATATACACATACAAAATATAAATATATATAATATTCACTACTTAAAAATATTTCACCAATGACAACGGCAGCGGCGTTGGATATGACAAAACAATAACAAGGATGTAGGATCAATGCGCCGGAGATGCGATTTCTGCGTAGTACATGCAGTGTCTGAAAGATAGATGTAGGAACAGTGATATTAGAGTGCGGTGTGGTCTGAAGGAAGACGTGGTGACTAGAGTAGAGGGAGGTGTGTGGCGGTGGTTTAGCATCTGGAGAGGTGAATGAAAGTCGACTGACGAAACCAATCTATGTGATGTCAACGAGTCGAATGTGAGTGATGGAAGGGTCGGCAGAGGGCGCCCTAGAAAATCTTACGCCGATCAAACGCGTGGCATGTTAAAGAAGGACTAAATTTTAAGCATCCAAACTGTCGAGCACGCGTGAGAAGATTGATGCATGTCACACCGCACCGTGTGGTAATCTGTGATCAACTTCACACCGATTGCAATTTTGCTGAAAAAGCGCCTGCGTTCCGTGACCTCGCGGAATTTAGCCACAATAGTCTCTCAAAATCACCTGGAGAATTATAACTACAACAGTCCCGATAACTAATATTTCATGCCCGTGTAATCTACACATGCACCACCGTCGACCACGAGGTCTGTTTTAAGATGGGTGGTATTGAAGTAGTCCCCACGTTCCCACGCCTGGTGGAGACTTCGCGTGCAATTAAAGAATCCGGTGAAGTGTTTACCCGGGTATGATGATCGTCTATGTAGGAATAAGAGACACGCATTTCATCACGATGTCTTTCTTCACAGCATCATTAGTTCACAGTGACGATGATCGGATGTGATGTTAGAATAATTCTCGGTGGCGCGCCTTGTGCTCGAATCTGGTGATCTCAGTTAGCTGGGTTAATCTTTTCTGAAATTCGACGATCCCTAAAACGACGTAGATATCCCAGAAGGAAAAAATGTCATAAATACCCACCGATACGTCCCGCCGAAGGTTTGCCGGCTACAAAAAAATCGTAAATCCAACGTGATAGATCATAATAGATCCGAAATGGCGGGCAGGTAGCGACCGTCGTGCGGCGCGGGCGCGGTTACGCTTCGACAATAACGTGCGTTTCGAATCACCCACGGTTGCTTGTACCGGCGAAAAGTGTGTGTGGTTTTATTCCGAACGGTTCTACTCTAATATAAATATTAGAAAAAAATGATTATTGAAAAAAATTAAGAAAGAGAAATTTGAAATATAACAAAATTCAAAAATGTGTCGAAAGATGCAATTAATAGCGTTTTTTAGTCATTTTTAGCAGCTCATAAAAGCAAATTAATTTCATATGTGTTTTTTATTTAATACTAATCCTAATTTCAAAAGTGATAGTATTTCTTTGTGCGTTTGTATATTCGTGTGGCTTTCACGGCTAAACTGATTTGCATGAAATATTACATACCCTATACGTTATTAAGAGGATAAAAATAAGATACTTTATTGTAGTCTTTGGAAGATGTGAACGTCCGTAACAATAGCTATGTGTCTGCTAATTTTTAGCGCAAAATTTATGAAATACAGGCTCTATAGCAGCGTGTGATGGCGAAGTTTTTGCAATTAATTAAGAGTAAAACTGTACGAATATTCTCCAATTTCCGAATAAGCAATATTAATAAATGGCATACGTACTTTTTTCATATAGCATATTCGAGAGGCAAACGAGCAGATGAGCCGTCACAGAGAAGATCATCACCGACGCCCATGGACACTGACAATCCATGAGGAGTCACCAACGCGTCGCCGGCCTCTTGGAAAGGAATAGTATCTAATGAAATGGATCGGGTTTTGAAAGGGTTAGAGGGGGATGGACCACCGGAGTTCATACCCACTGGACGAAACGCAATAAAAGAATCAATTTACTTGAAATTCTATCTGTAAATAACTTGGATTGGGTTCTGAACATAGTTTTAATTAAAACAATGCCTGCTGATGAAGTATTTAAAACAGAACGAAGTTAAATCCGCTAGCCATCTTAGTTATTATACGCAAAGTAGGTATTAGCACTTATCTATATGTTATATGTATCACATAAGATGTGGTTTTCAACGGTCCAGGCATAATATTTTCACGATTTCTGGACTTCCCCACCTGGACGAATTTCAACCACAGTACCGTAGAGCGGTGTTAGCTCAGTGGTCAGTACCGTCGCTTTGGAACAAGAAAATACCGCGTTCAATATGACCAACGGCGAATTGACTGATTAGTTGAAGCATTTGTTCCGTGTCTAGGTAGATACAATATCCTGGACCGATGGCTCAACCATCCCAAGTCCAGGATGTTGTCGTCGCCACAACCACGGTCGTCAGCAGCGCCCGATCCTCACCGGCTCAGCGTGGAGAGCCCACGTCAGGACCCTTCATTAAAGAAACAAAAAGTTCCTGCAAAGGTATATCCCAGTAGTAGGGCGATCGTGCGAAACCTGATACAAAGACAAACCCGGGGTGAAAACCAAACGAGATATTTTTGTCAGTATTGGAACTTTTATAGCGAGTCCAGCGGACCCATTGCGCCTAGCCAGGAATCTTTGAAGTGTTAGAAGCGAAACAGGTTTTTTTTTATGGTTTGCTAAGTTCTACCTATAGGGTTCTAGGGAATATGTCCATAGAGTTTACTGTTTCCTTTTTTTATAACATATTGAGCCATTGGAAAATAGATGGTCACCATGACCCATCCCCAGAGGAGTCGCTTCTGCGTTAGAGGTATTTTATATACATATAATAAGCGCTATTCTCGACCCCCTTGGCAAATTTAATTGGGAATACCACTGATGGTGCGTGACAGAAAATCGTGTATGAAGCATACGGTGGCAGAAAGCCAGTCATCAAGATGAGGCTGATGATATCGAAGGAAGTCAGCGGCAGTAATGAGCTTCAATAGCTCTCCAGAGCACTCCCCGTAGTACACGCGATAAAGCATGCACATAGACGTTACATCTCTACGCAAAGCCAAATAGATTATATATTTCTATTAGGGACCCCTTAAAAGTTACTGAATGATACAATTTATTTTGTGGCCGCTTCGTGACGGATGCGCATGATTCGGAAATTTTAGGTTTTCAACCTGAACTCTGAACGAGCCATAGCAGGAAAGCTTATGAATTTCATAAGTAGTTTATTATACAAAATTTGACACCAAAGTAAACAATTTCAGTAGACATTGTATTGACGATATATTAAAGATTTCGTACTATATTTACTGTGAAAATTCTAATCTCAGATAAAAAATTGTGTTTATTTTAAGATTAAATTTTATATAACAATATAGTAATGCATAGAGTTGAAGAATTTGTTTGTATGTTTGAACGTGCTAATCTCAGGAAATATAAGTCAGTTTACAAAAAAAATTTACGTTAAATAGACCATTTATTAAAGAAGATTCTAGGTTATGTTGTTTTGTTTTATGTTTGTTTATTAATTTACAGATATTCAGTTAGTTAGATGCACTTAGTAAATAATTTATCATTTTTTTTAGATCGGAAAAATTTTCGAAGTTTATTCCTTTGCTTAATGCATATTTCTTCATTATTATTTTAACGTGAAGCATAAAAACCTCAACATAGTTGAGGCAATATTTTTATGATTGTGTATATTATTTTACGTGAAATGTATATAAAATTGAATATTATATAACATAATATGTGATAAATTTTATTAACATAATTATATTTCGATGGCTCCTACATCATTCTATATTTATAGTCACGTACATCAGATTTAGGGTAAATAATTATTAAACCAAAACGGAACCCTCTCTACGTAAAACCGCCACGCGCTTGTCTCTGTTACTTTTACGACAATCGTGTGGACGACAATGGGTATATGCTTTCTATATCATTCGTGTAGCGTAGTGAGGGAGTTTTTTTTTTGGGAAAGATCAAGATAAGTCCGCTCACTTTCACCGCAGTCTCATCATGGTAAATCACGCCGCCCGCGCAGAGGAAGGAAGTAGATCTGTACTAGAAGATCGTACATAAAAATGATCTGTGTGTCATGATAGTGGCGTAGTTAGCGTGTCACCCGGGGCGGATTTGAAGTGACACCCTAAAAATCAAAACTGTTGACTTGAAGAAAAGCTGTAATGATAAACAATGTTTTATATCTCGTTGCGCATTTTTTGTGAATCAAAATTTGCGGTCGGATGAACTCGGGTGTCACCCCTGAATGGGTGGCACCCGGGGCGGGCCGCCCCCACCGCCCTCTCCTGGCTACGCCACTGTGTCATCATATCCATATTTTGATAGATTTTTCAGGGCTAACTCACTGAATCGAACAGGATGACATTTATAAAATATAAAAAAGAAACTAATTTTACGACGCCATTCACCAATATCGATTGTGCTAACGGATACGGGGAACATTAAAATTTGTTGTCATAACTAGGATCGTAATCAGTATCGAAACCTAGCACAAATGGAGGAATTTACACCGCGCGTGGACGAGATTTGAAGGCGCCTTAAAAACCCGCATGCGAACAACAACTTCCTCTCTATCTATGTTTAAAACTCCTAGATATTTTATGGTGCTGTGATACCCGACTTTGGCCAGGGTTCGACTCTGAACTGCACGAGATCCATTTCGACAAAAGTTTAACAGAGAAAAGGTTAAAACAGCGAGAGGAAAACGAGAGCGATCCCATCCCATTAAATGGTCGTAGTCAACATTTTGAATTTTCACAAATGGAATAATCCGTACAAAACATACGGTACCCATGCACTTATATACATACGATTTTCTTACAATACACATTCAAAATATAGATTAAACATATATCTTTAAAACATAAGTGCTCACGAACAAGGGCGGATCCAGTCTTGGAGAGTCAGAGGGGCACATTATACGGGGTTCAGGCAGTATTGACCCTAATTCAATTACAATAGTGGACAAAGACCCAGTCCAGGGGGTCGTACCACCCGGGACCCCCCTAGACCGTAACTGCTCACGTTACATCATGACCACTTCGAGTCATATTTAGAGAGTTTCATGACTCCATGCTTCAATCATGCTAAAATTAAAAAACGATAGTGATACAATGGCCATTCTCTTTAAATTTGAATTAATACTAATTACTAGAATATTCCCTTGAGGATTTATTTCATTTTGCATATTAACTTATTTGTATGCTTCTTTTATAAAAAGTGAAGTTATTGTTTTTTAACACCTAAATAGGTATAGATAAGGCAAATGCATAGTGCACATTAATTTTACTTATATATTCAATTACTTATTTACTGAATAACACTGTGTTAGCTGTCAAAAACACGTTTGAAGTTCATAGATTTGTAAAAATAATAGGTGACAGGAAAATCTATATAAAATACAAAAAAAAATAAACACTAATACATAAATTATCTTGAAATATATACAATAGACGAAGAGGTAAATGAACACATCTCTTATAATACTCAAAGCACGTACTGATATATGCTTTTATTCATATTTACTTATATAATATTATACAATTTATTACATAAATCATGTTAATTGATAATACTTTGGATAGTCCACAACTGCACATTAAACGATTAGTAACAATGGCAATAGCGTTTAACACCACATACATCGAAGGCTTAACTTACCTTCGTTGGCAATAAGACATTTATAAATGAGTAATGAAAGGAAAATACACACGTTCAGTACAATACAACGCACGAAACTCTGCCGCTATGTATTTCCTGCGAATGATGCGACGCGCGGGTTTGACGCTCCCTGACCCTACCTGATTCTCCCCCGCATTCCTATTTTATGACATAGTTTAGTAACCAACTTCACAGCGGCAAAGTTTCGTGCGTTATAGTGTATATGATGCGCGGAGGTGCAACATAACGGCTTCACTTCTTGTTAACAGTCGATTTCGGTCCTCGTCTAATTTACGTACCGCGCGCTGTGTATGAATAACGATTTTTAAGGAGTAAACTTCAAAAATAGCACGTGGTCTACGAGGCAAAAGTTTGAGGACGTACACTCCAATGTCAATGAATCTCATGTACCATATACACGGGTCCCACTCGAACGCCATCTGAACGTATACGCTACGTATTCGTTCAGCGGACCTATTCTGTGATATTAAAACGACTAGGGTAATATCGTTACGACGTTTGAATGAGAAGGGTTGTCGCCGCACGCGCTCGGTCGACGTAATTTTGACGTCATCGCTATACCGATCGAATGGGTTCAAGTTTGCAGAATCGGTGTGCTGGTGGCGCTCGTCTTTACGCGCCTTTCGTCCATATCAAAGCAGAACGTGCGTGGTTCTGCGCGGGCGCCGAACCGAAGTTTGCGTATTTTAGAAGTTTGGAAGTGGGAAGTGGGTTGTGAAATCAGGAAGGGGATGGTACAGTAACCCAACTGTGTGTATGTGTGTACGGGTGAAAAGCTAGTGTATTAAAAATTTACACAATTATTTGACATCTTACAAATCGCATTTAAAGTTGCTATCATTTTGCCATTGAAATGGAAGGCAGAAAATTGTCGTTTTAAAAGAACAAAAAAAAAACAATTAAGAAAGTGCCCCGTAAAGCCGATTTTATTTTAAAATACACGCGTTTTATTCTTAAATTTTCATGATTTATTCGTTTTTCTCGCTCGGACGTTTAACGCAATGTTATTGCGACAAAAGGTATATCTCTAATTCATACCGCAATACAATGATGCACAATGCAACCACTTTAACGCTTTTAATTGATCGCACTTAACTTGTGAATTCTACTCATCAGCACCCGAATTCCGATATATATATCTTTGCGAGTAGCCTAGTCCTTATATCGATTTATTCCCCAACTACAAACAAGGTCACATATCAATAATAAAAACACGGTCGTAAACATATGTCACGTCCGATGTAAACAAAGAACATTTGCCATAATTTGGAATTTTATAAGCAATCAAAATACGCAAACAAAGTAAACAACACCGAAAAGGGACCAGCGCAACCTGTATCACACCACACTTTCACAGACTATGGACGTGAAGTAGCGTCTTCCACCGTTGTTTTATTCGTCCAGTGAGTGAGAGTTCCTGTGGCTCCTCTTTCCACCGCCTTACTCTCTCTCCATCAGAACCTCTGTCCCTACCAAGAGATCGGCAACATACGGAGACTCCTACGAGGTTGCGAGTGTCCATGGGTGGCGACCACCTACTCTCTGACAGATCGCAGGCCACGCGTTCCACAATAAAAGGGCATGGCACTATTCTGATATTATATTAAAAGGAGGGTTATTCTGTTATTTTATTATTTCGTTTACGAGCGTAGTTCGCAACTCTATCCTTTTAGGGCGGATAATAAACTGCCGGCAGAGTCAGATCGCCCGTAATCCTTAATGTTATAGTATCGCCATAGTATCACTATAATATTGAGGATTACGAGCGCCGTGGTCGGTTCATTTTCGACTGTGTTAGACAAAGGCGCTCGGCGAGGTCACTTTAGACAATTGACAATACATAATCGATTCAATTTTTACGCCCGCGGCCACCGCTCATTTTCACGACCCACTTTCTTCATTCTAAGTACCATTTTAATCTCGCCTTGTGATTCTATTGGAGAATAGACAAAGTAAATTACTTAAAATATGATGACTTCAATATTCGACGTTAATATATTTTTTGTATCCCAAAGTTCACTAGGCGATTATGATGTGATAATAAAATGTGTATAGTATGATAATGAAATTCATCAATACATAATTATAATACAACTGTAATTGACAGATTTCGTGCTTGGGAAATATTCGTGAATAACTAATAATAGAGGTCTTAGTAACAACAGAAGCCGAAGCTATCATTTTCAGATTTTTGTCTGTCTACCTGTATGTTTCTTTGTTTGTTTGTTGGCGTATCGCGCAAAAACTACTGCACGATATTCGATGAAGTTTTCACAGATATATCGCTGAAGTTCTAATTTGAAAAATAGGGCATGTTTCATATTGATTAACCGCTTAGAAGTTGAGTTATAAGCAAAAGTTTATTAAACTGGGAATTGTGATAGAATATAGAAAATCATTTTCATAATTTCTGCCTCTATGGTTTTGAAACACATCATACACTCTTATTATTACACCTATAAGGATTGCGAGGAGAACAAGACAGAAATGGAGAGCACGGTGGATACAGCGCCATCAGTCGATACGAAAGACCAGTGAATTAATTTTATGTCCTGGCGGGCGAACCGCGGGCGAACGCTAGTATGGTAATAAATTACGAAATGCAAATTATGAAAACGAAACCAAAAGATTATGAATTTAATTTACATAAAACATAACAAAATTATTTCATTTAAGACAGGGTTTTGTTCATATCACAATTGTTTTGTATTTCTGTAAATTTAAATTTTTATTTTGAACGTTTATATCAATTTCCTTAATGAACAATTCAAGGACCAAAAAAAAGCTATATTCAATAAGGGTAAAACAGAAACCTTTTTCTTCAGTCGTTATGAACAACGGAAATTCAAAGTCAGGCATCCAATAACGAATCAATTTCATTGACAATTCTGATTTTGATAACTCCTAAAATGATATTTGCAAATCAATCCTTTGCTATTATTTTTTACTACATTTCTTATTTGTCATGGCGTTGGGATGTTCCTGAGATGCTCTCCAAGACTAGTGCTATTAGCCATGTGACATTAAAAAAATTATCAGATCAACCAACTGTGCCAAAGTATGCTAAAGCAATAACATCATCGCTGTTGTAACATAAAAACTTCGTTTCGAAATATTTGTAAAGGAAAAAAATGTATACAATTTGACAAGTGTTGTATTTTACGCAATTCAAGTTGCAAATAAATACGTTACTTCATAACGAAAGGTACGAGTCGAGTGTATGTTCAATAAACTATTACAATTCCATTGATGTCTATGACGTAATTCGTATAGAAATGTTTTGGTTCCATAAAACGACCGCCAGGGGAGCTGTAGTAATTCTCATACAGAGCACATAATTATACCAAATTATAGGAATATTCTTAAAGGTTTTTATCTGGAAAAATAAATCAAATTACAATGACAGTACACTTCAATGGGCTAACAAATTGAGAAGTCACTCAAGCTTCTACTTCAATTAATTGACGAGAAATTTTGTATATGGTTTCAACAAAATATCCCTAAAGGAATCTCGCCCATCTGGTAACCCTAACCACTACTCTCTAAATATTTAAACTGACCAAAAATTTGAAATTATCTAAATTTGATGCTAATGAGTATGTGGAATTAAAGGACTATATATAAAGTGACCATACGTCCCGTTTTAAACGGGACCGCCCTTTCTTCGGTACGCCGTCCCGGTGTCCCCGAGAAAGGCTTCGCTGAATTGTCCCGTTTTTAAGTAAAAGTCAAAGAAAATTAATTTTTAATTGAATGATACACCGATAAAAACACAATTTTGTTATTATAATTAAAAAAATAATAAATCGGATAAGTGGTTCTCTCGTGAAAAGAACCTAAACGGATAGACAGTTTGAGTTTTATAATATGTATAGATGTTATCAATATAAAAAATGATTTTATTTTTTGTGATACAGTTGCAGACTTTTTAACTTCCCGCTAAGAAATTAAAAAAATTTGGAAAATCCAAAAGTGCACGCTTCATAGCGGTTACTCCATTTTTACTAAAGAAAAGTGTGTATGTCAGCTCCGACGAATGACTGGAGCTCACTCTTTATGAATGGTTACAAATTACTTGGTGTGCATTGTTCAATACTCTAAATTTTATATATTAACAAAAATTTATACCGTAATCGTCATTTTTTTTTTAATTGAAATAAATTTAAAAAGAAATACTTACCGTGGTGTCAAAATTTTTACTTAAACATTGAGAATAAAAAAGACAGTCAAGCTTCGGGTTTCTTATGTTCTCTAGATTAAGATTTAATAAAAAAAAAATTTTACTAAAAGACTCGTCAACATTTTGTTTATTAAATATCAATTAAACTACACCGAATTAGACAGTGAAATTCAATAGGCTTCTATTGAGATGCATACTAAAGCGAATGAAAAAAAAAAACACTCGATTAGTGAAGTATTTCATTCGTTATTGTGACCACATACAGGATCCGCACATACAGACACACGGACGTCCACGAAAAACATTTATAAAACAGTTTTTAAAATATGTTTTATAACAAAATGTGTTTTGAAGATATTACAGATATTAAAATCAGTGATTATTCTTGCCGTTTGAGTGCATACATTATTTTACAAGTGCGACATGTAATAAATAAAGACCTTTAAAGTTCAAAAAATCACTCGTTTTTCGTAAGGCGGGAGTAGAGCACTACCTCATGCGCTCCGCATACGAGGTGCGCAATATTCTAAAATTTTCGAGAAGTTATTGGTTTCACCCCATTTTGCAAAAATCAAGTTCTCATCAGATCTCGACGTTCTGAGGGTCTAAGAAGTTTCCCTGATCATCCCTGAAATGACGTCCGTATGTCTGTGTGAATGTATGTAAACCTCTTATAACTCTTAAACGGCTTGACCGAATCGAGCCCACTAAACGGCGTTCCAAAGAGTTTTACCAAACTTAAATTTCCTAAAAGTTTGGGTCGATTTGAACCGGTAGATTTTGAGAAATTTTCAAGAAACTAAGAAAAAAAAACTTATTTAATTTATTTTTTTTCAAAATAACTTTAAAATGGCTTGACCGATCAATTCCAAAATCTAATCAGCTCTTAACCTATTAAAACACGTCGATTGCCGCAAACCGGGTCAAAATCGGTTGATTCGTTTGCGAGAAATCGTTGTCTAAAGAAATCTAAACAAACCATTTTTTTAAAATAACTACGAAACGGATAAAATTAGCGGGAAGTTGCAGAGTTGGCCTTTAGGGTCAACTGTTTTCCACATGTTTTTTTTTAATGTCCCGTTTTGACAAAAAATTAAAATGGTCACATTAACTATATATCATCTAAGCCGATATTGTCGAATAGATTATGAAATTAAGTTAAAAGGTAAAAGGACAGTCAATGTCAAATATATGTATATTTATGCTGTCAAATATATGGACTTCAATCATTCTCGCTAACAACGGAGAATACTTATTTGGTATAAGAAGTATACAGGTATTGCAAAGAGGAATCTTTATTGACTTTACATCACTTTTTCACCAGACTTTCGTTGGATACAAATATAACAAAAAATCTCTTCCAAAAAATATTACCCAAGTTGTCAATTGGTGTGTATTTAAGATGTTTGGATGTAATCACAATACAACTCCAGTGGATTGTTAATTAAATTGATTTTTGGTTAACATAATAGAATTTATGACGCATAAAACCCTATCGAGCGTGAGCTCTTTTACGACTGTCGTCTATTCAAAATAAAAAAAATGTTGCTTCTTTTTATTTTTCAATTTGAACTTTTTATCAACAGAAAATGATAATTAGCGGCGTACATTTCTGGATCTTCCATTTTTTTTAATATTCTATGCTCTATGGCTTAAACAGGCAGTGTCTCAGTGTATGGAGACGGTTAATATGCATTCAACGAAGCGGCCGGGGGTCATCGCCATGCCAATTTAGACCCGCGGGCTCTGCATTAAGACAAATTGGCGAAACGGTTGAAGACGCATTTTATACGACGTGTGACCCAGTTCAAGATGATCTTATTTAATAACTCTTACCAAGGAATAGGTCTCGATGCTCTCGGCATAGGGATTTTACATGCGGTTGCGTATTGTATAACGAGAGAGACAGAAATAGAGAGGTCTAGTGCACCCTAAGAGACGTCCAATCAAAATGTGTGCGTGAGCGTAAAACACAAAAATTGTTTGTAGGTTCAATAATTAGATATTAATGAAAATATACCTTTCAACCTACTATCGTGTGGTCATGTTCAAAAATATTATATCAATTATAATTATTTTCCTAATAACAATTAATTCAATTCTCCGTAACGAAGTAATTTATCACTTAACCCCCTAAAAAAAGGCTAGTAAATGTGACAGAGGGGGGTAGGTGACGGATGGGAGTGGAACGGTCGAAGGGGAGTCCGCCACCGGAACTCTCGCTCACCGAACAAACTGAATGTACCCCTTAAATTTTACGATACGAAACCAGCCATTACATTTAACGACAGTCAGCCCCGGATTTAGAGGGGGGGCGAACCGGGGCACCCGCCCCGTCGGCGGTATTGGGGGGTGTCGAAATAATAATTATTGAAGAGAAAACTTCTATTGGCAAGTTTGGACGGGGAATAATTTAATGTACGTCGTGAGCGACACGGTCACGTGACGTCTAAGGCTAATTACAAATTATAATAGATAGTGCTGATAAATAATAGGATACTAATATCAGCACTATCTATTGTAATTTGAAGGGATAGCCCTATCCGAATGATTTTCAATTGTACTTACAGATGGTGCTCCTATAGGTAAGTAAACATGGGTGCTATCATAGTGTGCTTTTGTTTAAATTGTGTTTTTGTTTGATTTGTATTTTAAATGCCTAAGTGTATGATTACTGTACAGTAAAAAGTTAGCATAATATATATTAATATTTTTTAAGTGTATTTATATTTAATGCTGGATTTGCGCAGCCCATGTATTTTGGTAATAAATAAACCTTATGAAAATAAATATAATTGTCGCTTGGAGTGCCAATAGATGTCAGAACCGGACTAATGTAAATAGTTTCAATTTACAAATTTTAATTTATGATCAATCAATTAATTTTAATATAAATAAAACTACTGTTATATCATAGTTTTAAGTTTTCACTTCTATCGGCAGTCCTCGTGACTGCTTTGTTTTTTTGTGTTATGATTGGAAAAAAAAGATATATCTCACAAAGCGCCAAGCATCTTGCACATGTAGTTGTATCAATTAATTACTCATTTGCTTTCAAGACGCCCAGTCGCTTTTTAAGCACATCCTAAGCATTCATTTCGAAATACACTGCGATCGGTTGCAGTGCAGCAGATTCTGAATGACATCTAATAGTGGAGGGAATTTTCATTAAGTTATTTATACATTTTATAAATAATTAATTTTAAAAAATACTTTTTCATGTTGTGCGCGAAAAATATAATAAATTGAGAAAAAAATAGTCAATATCTTAATTTTTCGATTTTTTACACAAGCAATTTTAATATTTTAACCTATTTTTCTTAAACTTTCCACTCGTCGGAGTACAACAAATTAAAAAAAAATATGAGTTCCGCTTCTACGTATATAGGAAAAAAATTTTCAGAAAAGTTTTCCCCAAAAATTTATTACATATTTTTTTTATCCAAGAACTCATTTGAAAAAGAAATTTGAAAGAAGAAATTATATTTCAAAAATTTTATTTTACAAAACAATTTTTTGAAAAAGAATAATTTTATGTCACTCAAATGAAGAAATTATTAGCTAATAGGTAATAAAGAGTGTAAATTTATTAAAGGGTTCTTGTTGTCACAAAACATACCATCTAATATATATTTGTCAATTATTTTTTTAACAATTTATTTGAGACCCTGGAGAGGGGGCGCCACTATCAAATTTCAGCCCCTGTTCGGAAAAATTGTAGATTCGGGGCCGACGACACTAGTCTATTAAATCGATTGATAACAAAACTTTTCTATAGACGCCTAAATTCAAGGAAAAACACGTAAGAATTTTTTAAACAAATCTTGCCTTGTTCAGTCTCGTTTACTGATAAACACGCTTCGAATAACATCCCTAGAAAGTTGTAAAATTTTATATCGCATTCCCTTACGCTTATTTATACAGAAGTTTATGAACGTATCAATTATAGCACTTTATAAATACATCAATTCACAAGTCGCTCATCCGTTACAATCAATTTATTACAGTTACTTCGGACGAGTCCGGTCGAAATTTATTTGATACTATGAAATGGAATTTGGTGAAGCCTTGCTGTGTCCAACAAAGCTATAGCACGATAATGGGCCGACGTGACCAGGGAGATATTACACTCTCACAGAATACGGGCGTAAAGTACCAGCTTTCCCTGTTGCGCTTCGTCCAGTGAATGAGAGTTTCCGTGACCCACTCCCCCTCCAACACATATCAGACTTCAAGTACTCTTTTAACTTGGGTTAGATAATCGTCAATTTGTAGTTTATGTATCATATTAATAAAGCACTTTTTTTTTGCGATCATAAACTAACATCTCTAGTTGGAGTATCGACTGATATAGACCGATTTGTGAGATAACATTTTTTAAATTTTATGTTACGAAAATTTAAGTTTTTCAAAAATTCAAACATATATCTAAAAAAAATCGGTCATTTTTTTAGGCAGAGAAACAACAAAATTCCGGACCAATATCTTGCCAGTATCGAAAACAGGCAAAAAATCGTCGAAAGTTTTGATGAATGAAATGTCTACATACATAATTAAATTTGTACGGAACCCTCAAGGTGCGAGCCCCATTTGCGCTTGAACAGTATTTCTCAACAATATTCTCTCTACTTTCTCTATTCAGAAGCATTTACTATGTATGTATGCGTCCATCACAATCCGTTACGTCGTGACGCGATGTTGCTATACGAAAGTAATTAAAACAAACGTAGTCTACGAGCTCTAATCCTTTGATTATAATTCTAAGGCTGAGAGTTATCAAAGGAACGCTGTGTTACCAGTGTAAACCGCGCCATTGAATATTAATGTATTTGCATCCATTCAATATAAATTCAACAACTCATATACACAATATGTACTGTAAAATAGTTAATATTCTGATAAGCAATTTTATATGTACAATATATGGCCGATATAAAAACGGAACCTACCAGAAGGGCATCGGACCTGCAGTATTCCGTGCTCAGTCTAAGCACAAAACCTGTTCTCTGCGATAATCTTAAATAGATACTGAACACGCGCAAGGCAAACACTAAAAAAATACATATGATAATGTTTACCGCTGACGCGTAGATTGGCGTAATGCCAGGTATGACTATTTATTGTAAAACTATTTATCAACGTTACAAATCGATATACCGGTCAAATTATACTAAAAAATTATTTGACTGTTCATAATAGTGAAACACGAAAAAAATACGCTTGGTATATATTCTTTAAAAAAATACTCCATTTTTAGTTTGTGTCTTTCAAACCAAAAATGCCACCTGGTGTTTTTTTAAGTAAACTTTTATTGTACACAATTAAGTAATTTGTTGCTAAATTGAACATTAAGTAATCTAGACTTACGCATGTGTGAGTTTTTACAATGAAACAATTCTCGTGGAATTGCATTATTCAATAAACAAAAATTATATTATTCTCTTATTGCAACGAGTTACGCGAATGCTTCAGATTAAAGGAGACACTCACATATTAAACATTTATTGTCGATGAAACATTTTTATAACTGTTAAACAGTAATGTTTTAGCTATATAATTCGTGTAATTCGCGTTAATATAAATATAACGAGTAACAAACAAGCAACAGCTTAACAGCACAGGTGAACGCTTGTCACGCCCGGCCGAACTCGACTCCCAGTTCGCCCGACAGCGTGACGCCTCCATGCGTGACGTGTCAGACATGTGGTCAACGTCGTTTGTTGACCAGAAAATAAGCTATCGATAGCAAAAAAAAATTGCTTATAGCTCAAAGGAATTTGCTGTTCAATAGCTTATTATCGAGAAAACTTATGCCTGCTATCGGTCGCCCAGTGGTCGAATTCGACGGTAGTTCTTTAAATTTTGATGCGAAACATCTATTGGCGCGCCTCGGCAGTAAAATCGACTCGAATGCCGGGACGGCAAACGGCGTTACGCTGTCGTGCCGTGATGCCCCCACTACGCCTCCTATGAGTACTTTTATTCTGAGTTCTCCTTATTATATATTCCATTCAGCTAATATTTAAATTAAGAGATTGACTTTAAATTATTCATTATTTTCATTAATTAATTAACCGAATAATAATTTATTCGTAAAAAATTGGTAATATTTGAATAGAATTATTATTTTGTGTTGATATTATACTTCCGATTTGTTGTCCCTAAAATAAAATTTGACATAAATGCATTATTTAATTGATACCATTGATTTACCTGACATGTAATTTAAATTATTTCGAAAGAATTTATTGTTATTAAAATTAATAAAAGGGCCTAGAAATTATTTATTTTTAATATTAATTAATTGATAGAATTCCTAAAAAAATTGAAATCAGTGATATATTATTAAAAAGAAATATTTTCTATTCATAAATATAAATATTTTATTATTATATTTAAAATATTAATAAAAATAAATTGATTTTATTAACAACTTTATTCTTTTTTATTATTTTAATACATATTTTCGTCATTAATAATTATTAATTACAAATTCTAATATTAATTTCAATGTTTCATATATGCCGAGCGTTCCCGGGACGGCTAAAAGTTTTTTTAAAAAGGGACTTTATTTCAAAAGGAAGCCCTTTTGTCAAAAAGAAGAAGCATTTTTTGTTTAATTTTGTAAGCTGAGAACGTGTACAAATACAAAATTAGCGCGTGTTGTTTGTATCGATTGCATGTAATACCTATGAAATTAAATATTTAACATATGTTAATATATGAATACATATGTAAATTTTAAAGTTCTTAACCGATAATCTCTACTACTCTGTGCGACTGGTAGACCACACACCATCATGTATTTGACAGTGGCAATATAAATGTTAACAATGAATGGTTTGCTTTATATAATTTAATATTCTAACACATGCTGTATATAAATTTTAACTTTATGCCCTCATTCCTCATATAGTTTTTAAAGATGCTTAAAAAAGATAGAAAGTTTTCTCTTCAAGTATTAATTAATATGGGCATAAATTCAATTCAAACAGGTAAAGACTGTATTGAATATTGTACAAAAATTGTATATTATAGACATACCACACGTAAAGTATGGCGAATAGAGACTTAAACAAAGGCTTAGACTCTACGTCGAAAGTGGGAAAAAACTACTTACTTCGAAAATTAATTTGAAAAACACCAAATCTTGTCAATACCCACCAAACGAAAAACAAACACTGAAGAAAAAAATACTTAACTCTTTTGTCTCTACCTATTTATAAAGTATAGACAATAAGAGCTAATATTTTAAGAGATAGATAATTATGAGAAGAAGAAACTACCTTCGAGCCTTTCGTCTTCGAAACCATAGAATTAATAAAAATTAAATTTCTCCATATTTCAAATCTCAGACATACAATTACACTTTGAATGTTACCAAGAACGCTTTTTTTTTATTACTCTTATGCATAATGACAGGTTGTTACCCAACAATTAAGAACTGGAAAACCTCCGAAAATAGATAAACAATTATTTTTCTGTACCGCGTTACACAATGAATGAAGATAATTATAAAATTGTAGTCCCATTAAGGAACAATACACGCCATTACACTGAATTATTTTGACATTAATAACCTGCCGGCTGATAGAATAATGGTGCACGGTCAAATCTTTAATTACTGCTGTCAGACCTTTAATAAAATGAAACTAGTGTGGGTATCGCCATTCACCAGGTCGTAGGTGGTTTATCGTGACCACGTTTATGGTCGGCATAGAAGTACTAATAGTGTCCATTAAGTAAATGGATAGTAAACATATACCATTAATAAAGGCCATGTAAAATATTGTGCGAAAAACAGTTTTCGATTAAAGGGACACTGGCCGGTTTTGAATGAGTTATAAAATTCGATTAACTATAAAAAAATATATTCAAATTTCCCTCCAAGTTTTTTTTTTAGAAGCAAAGTTAAAATATTTCGTCTCACCGAAAAGTGAATACAGAACGCCGACATTACCGTGCGAAAACCTTGTACGATTTCAAATTATGACCAAAAACCAGAGTAATCATTTGAAGATTTCTATTGCGTTTAATGACAAAAGTCCTTCTAAAGCGAATGCTGGTTCAACGAATTTGGCCGCGGTCGAGCGACTCTGACGGACGGAGAAAGGATTGGCCGCGCTTTGACGACTGTTACGGAAGAATACCTGTGACAAATTTAATTCAAGAAAATAGGCAAATCGCATACGAAGAGATGCAGCACGTCCTTCAGATTGGATCGGAAAGTGTGCATGCAATTATACGTAGGCAATTTTACGTAGAATAGAACAGTATACATAGTGAAACTATCTTAGCTTCACTACGGATATCACACAGTCTAACACTTAAAAGCAGGTTCTGGTAGGTTAGTCTCAGAACATGATGAAAAAAACTTAAAGAAAGTGCTTTCAAATAAACCAACGTACCAAAATAATACGGATGGGTGCAAGTTAAATTACTATTGAAAGTTTTTTTTCTTGGACAGGTATCAGTACTCTTACAAAACTAAAGGGGCATCAATGCTAAATGATCTGTCACCAGACTTTTACCACATTTATTCACCGCTGTAAGCGGCAAAACATCGAACATCGGCTTCCGTGGACTAGTCCTTGAGCCACGACAGCGCCTCGGCACTCAAAACTTTGGTATTTCTGCACAGCACACCGGTCTAACCTACTGGCCACACCCCTTACAGCCCTGATTTGGCACCGTGGAACTTTTTTATTGCACGAAATAAGAAATCAACTCAAAGAAAAACAATTTTCATCATCCGAATATGCACTGGCTGCATTTACGACTGTGGTTGAAGAGATATTTGATATGCACTAGAATAGGGGTTTTAAAATTGATATAGATGTATGAAACTTTCTATAGTAGAGAATTCCTGGAAAAGTGTAAGAAATAAATAATAACCTATTTTTGTTTATTGAAGTACCGCAACTTTTTGACTTCCCCAAGTATTTGTGAAGCGTAATGTATGTCATAATCAATTTATTTGTAATCGGAATTTAAAATTAAAGGTTTTTTTCGTATATTCCTAAACTGAGATAGCAATCATCGTTTTGGTACTTTCATGCTTTTCGCCTGTTAAGTTCGTAACAGATAATTAATATATTAAAGTATTTGAAAAAAAAAATGCCAAATAATCAAAAATTTTTCGATCTGCACTGCTGCGAATATTTAAGTTACGTTATGCGCTCGATTTTTTTTTTAATATGGTCTGAACCAAACATATTATATCACGAAAGCAGTTACACTTTTTCGCAATCAATAATAACCTCGTTAAGAGTCAATGATTACATTTTTTCTTACGTAAACCGCGCGCACCTTTCGGGATTTTCTACCTTATTGCTGTTGTCTCATAATTTAATATAGGTCATAGGTTTTTTCAAGATGGGAGTTCCAGCGATAAGAGCGTCCAATTGTAATTTATAAATCAAAAAGCAGTCTGAGATTGATTCTACCTTTTTTAAATATTTAGTAACAGTTATTCATTATTTACCTGCAAACGACATTAGTTAAATTCGCATTAAAAACCGTTAGTTATTTTAATGATGATTCCGTTTTATAAATTCAGTCAAGAAAACCTACAGCAGGCGTCCGATGCTTACGGTAAACAACGATGGTGCAGCGATTAAATAATAGTACACCAAAATTATAGAAATAATAACGAATTTGACGTTTTGTTAACAAAGCTAAGGCAAAAATACCACTATGATCAAGTCAAAGATTAAATATCTTGAACACGTATCCACCTGTTTTGTTTTTATAAGTGTAGAAATAATTATGAGGTGAGTATGGCAACCTTTGACACGTGGTTCTTATTTGTTATTTATCACTAATTATTCTAATAATTCAGTGTGGATTTAAATATTAAAACAAAAACCTTTTTTTCTATACAAAGAGAAAAGATTCTTTATATCATCCATATTCAAACATCTAACATTAGAGGACATAAAAAATAATCTCAACACCTATTATATTACGAAAACGTTAAACTCCGCTCCCGTTTATTTTCATTGTTCTTTTTTATTTACTTACCATTAACAAGATAAAGTTTTGTGTAGAGAAGGCAGACCATTTTGTAAGACATTAATCTATAAGATGTATCACAGGAACAAAGGCACGTAAATCGTTAAAACGAGAAAAACAACGAGTTACTTCCGACGTCGTTTTAACTGAGAGTCACTGGGATGACACCCACACGGTTATAATTCTTAGAAGCTTATCAGCTAAAACTGTTATAGCACAAAGAAATAGGTATACAAGTTTAGTTTTTGTTACCAATGTTGTTTTCGGCGACAGTAAAAGGACTAAAATTTCAATAAACAATAAAAATGTTGACAATGAAATAAAAAACATCTATTTATGAAATAACAGTTAAATAGATTTTTAATATATTCTATAACGTGTCATTAACTTTTCACCTACATTCGTGAACGATAAAAAAGCTCAAAACCGTAGACTCACCTTTTTTTTTTTTGTAACAAGCTTGCAATATTTCACACAACTCTCACACACTTCCCTTCACATTTTATGAACGTTCAAAGCAACGAAACTGGTTCAACGCTGCCGTACACGGTACAACAATGCATGTTAGAACATAGGAATGATCAATTATTCACAGGCATTTCGGTTATCTCTTAACGTACCTTCGTTCGTTAAGATTTAACTGAACACACGCGTAACCGACTGGCGGACTCCATCGCAACTTGTTCCCAAGATATTTTTACCTGAAGAAGAAAAAAAATGACACGCGACTCTCGGTCTAAGAAAGCAATTACTTACAATTACACGCGTACACGAATATGTGATCTAATACAAGGGATTAGAATTTATATCAGCTTGAAAATATATTAAAGCTTTGCTTTAACCTTTGAGAAATGAAAAGTTACCTATTCCTTCAACGTTAAGGTTTGAATTTAAATGTGCTGTTGTAAGCTCGAGTTGCGGGGTTATGTGCTTATGGGTAGATCGTGGGCAGTTGGTTTGTGATTGTGTTTCTAAAACTTATTTAATCGATCGTGGTAAGAGATCCTGTTTTTTTCCTATTTCTCATATGTAGGTATTATTTCGATGAGAAATAATGTATTATTCCGGTATTATTTCGTTTTATGGAAATAAAAACGGCACCGTATCAACTGCATAAAACCATGGAAAACACCTAAATAAAAGTAGCATTTAACGACATCGCATACTTACACAAAACATTCGATACTAAGTGTGCTATAAAATTATTTGCTTCAAGTTACGAACACAACAGACTCTTTTATTAGAAGTATATGCCAACTATAAACGATTGATGATGACATATGAACAATATTTTAAAAAAATTAATACTATGAAAATTCTTAATAAAAAAATATTATTAATGCAAAAGACATAAACAAAGACAAACAGTGAAGTCGAAAAATCATTTAAGGTTGGTTTTACATCCCACTTTATAATCATAAGCCATTTTGAAAATCAATAAAAACTATTTAAGATTGTACTTTAAAATTATTCATCCACTGGCATGACTTACATATAATTTCTGTTTAACTATCCAAAAATCTATTTGATAGTGTTTAATGTGGATGTAATAGAACAATGTACATGTCTTAAATTGTTGCTTCATATAAAATCGTCTGCCTGATTGGCACAGTTGGTAGTGACCCTACCTGCTACGCAGGAGGTG
Source organism: Eumeta japonica (assembly GCA_005406025.1). Classification (NCBI taxonomy): domain Eukaryota; kingdom Metazoa; phylum Arthropoda; class Insecta; order Lepidoptera; family Psychidae; genus Eumeta; species Eumeta japonica. Next base: position 171,540 of record BGZK01000224.1, read on the forward strand.
TGGGTTCCATTCTTGTACAAGTCAAACATTTATTGAAAAAAAAATTAATGTTTGTCTGGATTCTGGACGTTTCTAAATATTATATGTATATACTTACAAAAAAAAGTAGGTATGTATTATAAGTAGTAACTGGTACCCATAATATAAGCCTCGTTATTTAGTTATGGTGCCGTATGTATGTCCGATGATTAGAGAAAATATATAAAACGTATATTAGTCGATTAACTTCCAAATGTTAAAATTACTAATTACTGTAATACTTCATGGGTTAATTTCAATGCTAATCGAGTATTATCGTTTTTAAAATTGACATGCTCCTTTGTGAAAGTGGTTAACGTCATTTTCGATTGTTCATTCATAATAAGCGCAGATTTACTTTACGAAAATAAATATTTGGAATTGCCTAAACTATGTTAACAAAAAATAGTAAAGAACGTAAAGTATTCGATTTCGTTTATGTTCATCATTGAACAAAGTCACGGGCTAGATACCATTCCTTTGTTTGATGTGTTAAGTGTGGACGAATGATATTATGAGTAACCATCATTAATCTTAAATGTGAGCGATTCAAATAGATGTTTCGGAAAGTTAACGAATAAACCATCTGTACCAGCAAATTAAATAGACGATAGGAAAGTAATGATTGCGGTGAATAGTCGAATGCACTTATTTTCTCGCGAAGGGAAAATTACCGGACTTAATTCCTGACCGTTGGCCAGTTAACTAGTTTTTAACTTAAGTCGAATTAAAATTACTCGTTTAGCACGTTGAGCTGTCGGTGACGTAAATTGTCAGAGCGTTGGCGGTAACGGTGACTAGTTGCCCCCAACCTGCACAAGGCCAGAGCATAAATTCACTAGTCTCAAATTAAGCAGTTCTGTTGTCTATACAATGGGCGCCAATGTAATAGGGTAGTTTACCATCTTTTTTTTCATGTTACTGTATTTGAAATTTTTTTATCTCAGTAAAAGTGTAGTGATTGTTTCTTTGGAAATAACCGAGTAACGACTTTTTATCAATTACTAATTAGAGAGAGAAGGCACTATTAGCCAGTGACGTCACTTTTTACTAGCACCACGTAGAATAATATTAAACTCCGTTTTGCAAAAACGAGATGGGTTATAAATTTTGGTAGCTTATAGTTCAATGTTTTTTAACCCATTTCAGTATGATTTCATTTCTAGTCAATTTACATAATTCATCAAGAAATATAGTATTCTGAATGTCTGTAAACTACCGTATTGTATAATCGAATATTTATATATTATTTAGAAATCGAAATCGATATCAAAAAATGGCACCCACTATTATATATATTCCTGTATAATTCTTCAACAAAACACAGGCGGCCCGTTATAATCTCGACAGTTATGTAATTAGAAAAAGCTCGGCACAGTTTGAGAGCCTCTGGCCGCCATGTTGCCGGCCTAAACTGGTTTTTCGCATAGAAATAATAACAGCGCCGTGGCCCAATATGTATTAACTTTTGTTGGGAGATATGAATCGAAGGAACATTTTTGTGTGTCAACTAGCCTTGTTTGTTAAACTGAATGCAAGTCAAAAAAAAAAACCCATTCCAATATCTCGTGTTACAAAATTAGATACGGATCTGTAGGTGTAATTGTCAAATTAGGTACCTACTCCTAATTTTTAAATACCTACCTACTAGACAAATGCTTATTATAACTTACCTTGGGCACTATAAATCTCTACTGGTATAAGCGAATATTTAAATTCATCTTTTCCTTTTTAGTACTAGATAATTCAGATATTTCAAAAATAAAAAAAAATCTTTTTTTGTATAATTTAATTAAAACTGAGTTTTCTAAAATTATATGAAGTTTAATAATTATGCTAACAAAAACTAAAAAGTAAATTAGGGTTCATAAAACATAGGATTTTAACAATTTTCGTTTAAAAACTAACACAGTGATTTACATATTCACTATGAATATTTTTCATTTTTCTTTAGTCATTTAGTTCCATACATACATATAACAATGAATTATTTGGTAATTGAAATAAAAAAATAAAGTTAAGCCTCATTTTCAAAAATTTATTCATAATATGGATTCCAATATTTATGTTATTATATATTATGCTTATTAATTACGATTGGATATTATTTCACAAAAGTAAAGTTAGAAAATAACAAAAGCTCAACTGTTTCAACAGTAATTTATTCATACTTTTCACTACCATCAATATTATTATCGTGATTGCATTGTCTATTCACATCTAGTCTTCGGCATTGATGTGTCATTTCGTGTTTCTTAGACCTTGCTGCTTTTAGGTATCCAGGGTTCAACTTTTGGCCTGGTCGTGCTGTACGGTACGTACTGTCCTGTAGTTCCCGACAAATTTTCCGTGTGCGGAAGCATCCATTTATATTTAGGACGGTCTTTATCCTGAAAATGTATTTGTATTAGGGATCGATAATTAGGGTTTTATTTTGGGCTGCGAAAAAAATGCATTACACATTTCATAAATGCAATAAAATAATAGCAAACATCAAGTTTAAATTATATAAAACTTAGAAGATATTAAATTCGGACCACAATTAAAAATACAATAACAAAAAGCTTATTGTGAATAGTCTTAGAAGTAAATCACTTTTCCACAAGTCATGATGCAAAAAATGTTTTGTTTAAGAATACTTTATGATCGAAAAATTTTTGTTATCTCTTGTAGCAACTGTTTCCATTGCTGTACTATTGTAGGTGCATGAAAGTGGGCAAAATTGCAACTGTTATACAAATAATATAATGAATATTAATTGTATAAGCTTCAAAAAATTATTTATATAACAGACACAAGGAAAAAATCAAAATAGAAAACTTTCCCATCAATCAAGAGGTGTGCGTGAAACTTCAAAATGTGATAACTTATAAAAATCTATTAATTTAGCCTTTATTTCAATGGATTTGTCTCGTCAATCATAATAAGCTTCATAAATGGTTATCTAACCTGATGTTTAATTACAATACACAAAATAAAAAAATATCAATGTATGAATGTGTTGCATAACTCATAATACCAAGCACCTTAAGAGTGCTTTAACATTTTAATCACTGCATATGCAGGATTTTTACATTGCCAAAACTTAGTTTGCTACACAACTTTAAAATATGCAATACAATTGAATAAAAAAAAATGCAGAACTTTAAAATTAATAAAAATTATATGGTATATTATAAGTCTTAACATACTCATTTTGATTTTCCATTTCATAAACAAAAATATAAATGATAATAGATTTCACTTTCATTCATTTAACTTTAAAAATAAGCAAAAAGGTTTTGACGTGACAACGTCTTATAAATTGGTTTGCCGGGTGACACTTCAAGAAACTGCGTTACGCTCCGCTCACGTTATGCGCTCACAATGAGAGCGAGGAGAGGCACGCGTCCCTTCCACTCGGGCATGGTTAGCCCGCCTAAGAGCGAGAGAGACAGACATAAAAGTGAAAGGCACTTCCACTCAGATAGGAACAAGTTAAGTTGTAGTAAACGCTGTTTCATTGTACGCAAATGTATTGCAAGTTATTGTATGTATATTTGTATATAAATAATGTATGTATGTGTAAAGGTAAAAATAAAATTTTGTTAATATGAAATTCAGTGCGAGATTCTTTGTATAAATTAATGTTTTAAATATAATTCTTTGTATAAATAAATGTTTTAAATTGTTACTATTATTTCATCCTTCTTCCTACTATACGAATGAATATTCACATTAAAATGATTTTACCACTCAAAGTCGTTGTCACGTAAAACTTTCGCCCGTATACCGACTTTACAGGCAACCAATTTTTTTAGAATAAACTAAGTGTGCACATTTGGATTTCCCAAACTTTTACCAAGACCAATACATTTATCTTTCTAATACACTTTCTAGATCCAATCTAAATATTAATAGACATAGCAAAACAATTTTCTAAATCAACTGACGTATTAAGAAATAACTGCTCTGAATAAACATATGGCAAGAATTCAGAACAAAAATGTCAAAAAAATTGGACAGACACAATAAATTTTTTAAACCTAAATACTTATATTTTGGACAATTTTATTAGTATAGTGTTTTATATGAAAATTAAATAACACTTGCAGTAGTATTAAATAATTAAAAAAAATATATTTTGTAAAAAGAAGATGGGGGCATTCTTTTGCATAAATTATATTTCTTATTTAAGTATTATGATTTTGAACATAATTTAATGGTTGTATTGTAAATAAAAAAGTTTATTTGCCATAATAACATGAAAGTAAATATTTTCTCATTATTAAAATTACATAATCATGATAATAGCAAATATTTAGTATCAATTAATTTATCTAAAGAAATATTAGACAATAATAATTTCTAGAAAGATAAATCAAAATGTTAAATTTTCAATGCTAAAGTAGATATTTTCTATATTTTTTACATTATTACAATGTTTCTAATAAAAATGTATTTTTTTTTAATATTATGCCTAACGAACAAACAGTCAACCTCCATAATATTTTTAAAATAAAATTAATCACACAGAAAATTACAAATATTAAATTTTAAGGGCATGCAGTGGTTCAGTTAGCTTGACGAATATAATATGTTTTCTTAAATTCCTCTGAAAACAGAATTAAATTAACTTGAATTTTAATACAGTTGTCACTTCGTAATACAATGTAATATTGGCCAGTAAACTTGTAATGATATAGTTACATATGCCCTGCACCTATGTTTTAATCACTAAGTGCCTTTTTGGACCTATGTTCTGCTATATACTATTACCAACTAAAGGTGAAGAATAAATAAATCTCTCTGCTTTTGATGAAAAGATATTTTCAATAATAATACCCAACAATATACACACACACATGCAGTCAGCATATTCTATTACATCATTTTAGAAAGCACGATTACCTGAGTCGGTATCAAATCAGTTTTGTAGTGCAACCAACCAAACCACTCTGCTGGTACCTGGAAAACAATCATATACATTTCATAATACATATAATTAATAATAATAATATACATGTTAAATATGTATATATATATTTAACCAAAACTTATTAATAATAATTCATATGTATTGTTAACATTTGTTTTAATTGAAATAATGAACAAAATATTAATGGTTTATTTTTAATTTCATTTGTAAGATGAGACTAAAGCGGTCTAGTGAAATCTTACACATAAATATGAACCAACTAAATAAGATTATAAAGAACGTGTAAACAAAACAAAACATTTTATAGCTGTCAGCAATGTATCTCATATTATTAGTTTTTTAAAAAATAAGCATAGAGTAAAAATACCAAGTACATAGCCGGAACTTTATAATATTTTACCCATCGAGATATGACTTTTGAATTCAGCCATCAAACTCTATTTAGTTATTTAATGTTTGATATGCAATCAACATCCTAATTACTGTTTATTCATTACTTTTTTTTTATACACAAACACTGCAAATACCTGGCTACCGTCATAGTCCATGTTGAACTGAGGCGCATATTCTACCCATCGGCTTCTACCGAAAAAGTATCGGGGGTTCTCATAATACTTATTACCGAAGTCGTCTTGACCAACCAACTTACCATCTTTCAAATCATCAAATCTGCAATTAAAGTAATTCTTTTTTTTTATACGCTGATACAATATGGATTTAAAGTTATATGCTGTCGAGATTTATGCTTATTCTGTGAAGAATAACATTTTATTCTTTACGGAATAAGCATAATAATCGAAGTAAAATGATACGCGATCAACAATATGATATTCTTTACTATAAACTTACATTAAAATAAATAAATGGCCACGATTTTAAAATACCATAATAATGATCAAGTTTTATTTTACGAATAAATATTATTTTAGAAATTGTAACCTTAAATAACAAATTACATAACAAAAACATTAATACCTATAAAGTTTATACAAAGAAGCCCTTATGCCGCCATTCACTTTTATTATTTGAAAAAGTTTGGTGATTTTATCTAACCCGAATGCACTCATTTTTCCCACAAAATTTATGAAAATCTTATTGTTTTCAATAAATTTCTTCCAGATTGACAGTTCGTATGAGCGGTTGAGACAGTGATTGAATGACAATGTCATTGCATAGATGATTGATGAAAACAGTTGCAGTTGCTATATAATAAACATGAAATAAACCTTTAGGAAAAGACGCTTTAATTTTAAGATTTTATGATCTTGTATCTTAATCAGAGTCACTTTTATTTTTTTTTCATAATTTATATTTTGGCATTTTTCTTTTATTATTAGACCTTATTCAATTTCCTTTTATACATAATAATAGTACTCGTTATGTTTATATATTTAAGGTGTGTACGAATAATGGAGAGGGTACGATAAGAGAAATGTAATAAAAGATAAAAGAGAGATTTTTTATTTTTACTTGTCCGTCTGTTCGCGCGCACTTCTAAAATCACTAAGAAGATTGAACTGAGGTTTTCACGTTTAGATAGTTTGGCCTGGAGCAAAATAAGTAGGCCTTATTTAATTTAAATCAGATGCCAAGAAAAAGTTATCATCAGGAATTAGTAGTGGGTTTGTATAATGCACAAAAATTCTTTCATACATAGAAAGTTACACTATCCGAAAGTTTTTTTAGGCTGTATTTCATTTTGATAGTAGTGTTTGTCTTGGTTTTGTTCAAATTGAAACAGTGAACGGTATCGGAATGAAAGCAGGATGGCGAGCAGAATCGAGAGCCAAGACCGGAGTCAAAACCGAACGTCGTATTTGGTTAGAATCAAGATGAAGACCATGATATTATTGACATGACAGCAATATTGGTATTGACAGCAAAGTCCATATGAAATATAAAGGAACATGTTCTATATACACGCGGGCGGAAAGCTAATCCTTAACAGATTGAGTCTATCAGGTTATAATCAACCTATGACGAGACATATTCTCTATATACCTTTTTTTTTTACTTTAGATTGAGAGGTTTGGACTTCAAAGTCTCCACTGGTAAGGTGCGAGTTAGACGCGACTAGCAGCCAAGACGGATGTCACCGATACAATGTAACGTTGAAGATGAACGACTTAACGTGCTCTTTGAAGCACAGAGCGAATGGTTAAATTTTATGCAAAGTTAAAAACTCATCAGTCGACCAAAATCAGGACCTAATTTCGTGTAAATCGTCATGAAATTGTGGTTAGCTAAAAATTGATACTGTTTCACGTAACGTTAGTGCAAAATATATAAACAAGAATAAAGTTTCATATAATTCCAGTGATTAGGTTCAATTGTGCTACAATATGCACAGCAGGGGTTGAGGTGAATACATTACTCGGATAGGAGCGTCGAATAGAGTTAGATAAACACTGCGATAGTAAGGCAAAGAGCATTTCCCTCTAAATATTCACAATGGTGTTGCTATAAAAAATATTAAAAAAAACGGCGGTACTTGCAAACTAACTAGATTGTTCGATTATCGTTAAATGAGTACTATATAACTTCTCTGTCTCGACTATTGACCTATTCGTATGCATAGTTTCCTATTTTTTTAATTAAAAACTTTTAATTTACCTTCTAGAGCTATAATCAAATTTCGCTGCCAACAATTTTTTTCCTTTCCTATTAATAGATTCTCATTCGTGTCTTTTTAGTAGATTTCATAAATATTAACTACTTGGCCTCATGACGCAACTTTTGAAAAATTTTTTGTTTTCCGACTTAACGAGCTGACTCGGGAAATACTATGGTTCATAGTATTTTCATCATATAATATATACATATATATTTAACGATTTAACGCAGGGCTTGTCAGCACGGTAGCCTCTACAATTCTTTAGAGATCTTTATGAAATTCATCATTCTATGGACGATAACAAAAGGTCGAGTTTATATATGAGCCAAATCGGTCAACTAGTTTAGAAACTTACAATTTTAAGATTTTGAAAATCCGAAAATTACATATATTATATGAATTACACATGAAAATAAAATGAAATCTACTTCCGTTTCGGCTGCCGAATGGCCTTTTTTTCCCATTAATTTCAATCGTGCATTCCTCACATCTTTTTTTTTTGAAGTAGCAATGAATAAACGAATCGACGTGATTTTTTCATAGAGATTAAGAATCAGTAGCACAAGCTACTTTTTTTTCCAGTAAAATACACGGGCCTTGTAGGATCATAAATACCAAAGTTATTAAACTGATATCAATAAAATTTTGTATACAGAATGTTTTCCAGGCGAGGCAATGAATTAGGTAAATTCGAAAATAATCCCGTTATCAAAGTACTGATGTTCATCAAAATCGTTACGAGAATTGCTCACTTAATAATAATAAGATAATGAATTATCGGAATCCAAAAAATCGGATTGAAGTCGTGTTCAACATCGAAAGCAGGACCGACACTGAAATCGAGATGAGACCAGATCGTGATATAAAAGGGGTACAAATTTATTCTACATCCACGCGAGCGAAAACTAGTAAAGCTTATGTGTATCACTTAATTCGTATTAGAAAGAATAGGGTTTTAATTATATTAACAGTGGTGGATCAATGGTTATGTACCTTCAAACCAGAAGGTACCGGATTCATATCACGACTGAGGGCGAACTGATATATGAGTGTTCAACTTAAACCAAACCACCTGCTTTGTGCCTCGAAGAACACGTTGAGCTGCTCGTGTCTGACATTTTTCTACTCATCAGTGATTTGTAAACGGACTGGGACACCATGAAGGTCTAAGATCCAAATCCCTCATTCTGAAATGGATTGCGGAAGGAGTATCTCAGAAGCGGAGTGATCAAAATCTGATACAACAAATTGTATTCTCATTCAACATACAACTTTTGTTTCATTTACATTTAATCCTAAAGCATAGCCAATTGCATGTATAGATCTTCCATATCACAGATTAATTATGATCTCATTTATTGTTATTGAGGTCATTCAGGAAAATCTGGGAAAACTATAATACATGAATAAAATATTTAATGACATAGAACATGTCTGAAACAGAATTGTCCACCAAAACCTGTATGATGATCAACTTATTCTTGTGTCATCAGCGTACAGATCGCAGAAATTAGTAACTTTGTCAAGAAAAGTGATAGAAAAATAAACATTATTAATAAATCTCTGCTATTAGCAAAGATTTGAAGTTAAAATTGACAGTTGAAGTTCTCAAAGTGTTCATCTAAACCAATGTGATAATGTAACCTAACCAATCCCAGAGATATTCATGTTAGAGTGCAACTTTTATTTAGAAAATAATTAAATCAAATTCTAACAACTTTTTATTTAGGAAAATTATGTCAACCTAATTATTGCTTACGTATATGCATAAAATGTTGCTAGTTATGATACTGAATGGCAAATAGACGTCCGGCACTGATAGTAAGCAATGCACATATAATCTGCCATTGACCGCTGGCTTTATGTCATTGGTCGCTGTAGCAGCGATTCTTCTTTGTAGCGGTTGAAAATCAGCTATTTGCTCTCTGAATAGATACCAATGCTGAGCCTTTTTGCATTTTTTGCACACATACATACTTGGGCACCTGGACTACATCTTATTAGACTGTTATTTGTATACAGTATTCTTATACTGTTACATTAATTTGTATTGTAGTGTGTGTGTCTGTAGAGCAAATAAACCTTTTTTTTTTTCGTTGTAACTTCATTTGCTATAACATGCACAGTAAAAAAAAATAGGTTAACCCTGTAGGCCAACCCTGAAACTTCCCGCTATTTTCGAGTTCAAACACTCGAAAATATACGGGATTTGACGCGATTTTTTGAGTAAAAAACGGTTTCGTTTCGATTTCTTTCGACAACGATTTCTCGCAAACGAATCAACCGATTTTGACCCTTTGCGGCGATCGATGTGTTTTTACAGGGTTAAGAGCTGATTAGAATTTAAAATCGATCGGTCAAGTCGTTTCGCAGTTAATCCAAAAACTGTTTTTTTCAATTTCTTACAAACGAATCAACCGATTTTGAACCGGTTTGCGGTAATCAATTTATAGGTTAAGAGCTGATTAGATTTTGGAATTGATCGGTCAAGCCATTTTAAAGTTATTTTGAAAAAACCACTTTTAAAAAATTTTTGTTTTTTGAAAATTTCTAAAAATCTACCGGTCCAAATCGAACCAAACTTTCAGAAAATCCAAGTTTAGTGAAATTCTTTGGAACGCCGTTTAGTGGGCTCGATTCGGTTAAGCTGTTTAAAAGTTATGAGGTTTAAATACATCCACACATACACACAGACATATGGACATCATCTCAGGGATGATCAGGGAAGCTTCCTAGACCCTCAGAACGTCGAGATCTGATGAGAACTCGATTTTTGCAAAATGGAGTGAAACCAATAAATTCCCGAAAATTTTTAATTTTCTTAGCGGGAACTTAAAAAAAGAAAATTTATTATATGAATAAATAATTTATTGTAAAACAATCCTTGGCCTAAAATGTGTTTCCATACTGATTCAATACCTACATGATGATTTCACGACTAAAAAAAGCAAAAATCAATTCTTACTAGACTATTTATGCTTAAAGATCTGTGGGTTGTAAAAGTAGTGGCAGATCTAGAAGGGCTCATGAGGGCAACGACCCTCCTGGGTTGGGTCTTTGTCTTAATGTTGTAATTGAATTAAGAACCAGTTCTGACTGAACCTCCCCCAACCTGAAGACTGAATCCATCCTTGTGTAGAAGTGCAATGCTTTTACTATAAAAAATATATGATTGGCACAAAATTAGTATTATCTACACGTCGTGTTGGTTGCTTGACTACAGATAAGAAAAGAGACAACCATAAGTTAGTACAAATGAAATACACTGTAGTTTAAAAATTTAATAAATAGTAGATATAAAATTGAGTTCCCAAAAATATAAGGTCGATATGAAGTCTTTTTAATAATAAACTCAAAATCAAATTAGTGATATACTAAGCTTTCCTGCTTTTCTTCTTCTTTTTCTTCTTAATAGATGAAATATTCTCTCCTTCATCAATACAAGCTACATCATTCAGGGCTTCCTTAGCATTATAATGTACTTCCTCAAAATTTCCAGTTTTTTCCAACTCATTGTCGATATTTTTGTTATTCATATCTGAATTCTGAATATGAATATCGGATATTTTTTTCTTTTTCCTCTTTTTGCATTTACGTACATCATTACAATTCTGCTGTAGAACTGATTCCGATTCATCATCTACATTTACAACAAGCATATTTGTATTATCATCCAGATTAAGTTTAGTTATTTTTGATTCATTTGTATTTAAATTACCTGTAATTTCTAAATTACAATCCCTATATTTCACACTATCTCCCCTATCATTATTGTTAGATATATGTTTTTTCTTTGTATACTTTTGCACTTTCACATTTTCATGTTTGGAGGTGGCATCATATTCTGTACTGACCTGGTCATTATCTTTTAACTTATTCTTCTTCTTTTTCTTTATTTTAAATTTACTTTCACCCTTGTTTTCTAGTACTTCTATATCTGAGTCATTATTATGTTCTACATGTTCACGATTTTCTACTTCATTATTGCATATGGAAAATTTATTTTCATAGTTTTCTAGATCTTCTTTCACAAAGTTCTCTGCCAAATTATTATTGTAGCTTAATTCTGGACTATTTATCAGTTGTTTTTTCTTTGTTTTTATTTGAGAATATGCTTCATATTTAGGTTGGGACAACAACAACTTCTCTTGTTGCTCTATGCGTGCCAATTTTCCTAGAGCCTTTAAGCCATGGCGTGCTCCTCTAGAATTATAAAACAAATTATTTATTTCTTTTCTATTTAAAACTTGCTATGTTTGTTACGTACTATATTAAAAACTATACATACAATAAAACTATAAATGACCCATGTCATGTCACTTTGAAGGATTTGAAAAAATTTATATGAAAGGTGTTGATAACAGTATCGAAACTAAAGCAATAGTTTTTATAAAAAACATGCTTGTTTGTTAATGTATGTTTTGTATAAAATTGTACCACAAACTACAATGGGATTTTAATATTGTATTTCTTATATAATAGACTAACAACTATTTTTGGAACAACACTATGCATCCACTCACATTACGTATTTACATGAAAAATAATTCTTTATACAAAAGTTTAAAAAATACAAGTGAGTTAGATAAGTGGTTGCATATAATTATTTGTGAATATGGTGCAATTTATGGAATAGAGTATGAATGTTTTATGAGAGAAGGCACATAAATTTTGGAGGTAGGTCAGTGGCAGATCCAAGGGGACGATCAATGGGATCAAGACCCCAGACCTTGGATTAGATTGTTGTCTTATTATTGTAATAGGGTTAGAGCCTGTCGTGACTAACTAACTATGTGACCCCCCCGTCCCCGGCTTGAAGGCTGGATACACCCTTGTGTTATGTCCACATGGGAGTAGACATGGTCCATAGCTAGTTTTTACTTATTCCATGAAATACCTACATACTAAATGATTAAAATATCTCTCTCCTTCAATAATCACTAAGACGTGTAAATTTAGAGTAAGTAAAGACCAGTTACTTAAAGAAAAATCTTGTAAAATGATATATTGTTGCAATTTAAGGTCATTTACAGCATTACACATGAACAATACTATGCATTTATTGTCGTTTTATATATGAAAATTTTAAAAATATTAGCTCATAGTATATGTGAGCATAATGTGGTTCATGATAACAAGTATTAGGCCCAGTAGACGGTTCTTTTAACCAAACATATCAGATTAAAATCTTTTTCTTAAACAAGCTTCATTTACTTTTGAAGAAGACATGTAGCACTTGTCTTCTACTACCATATAAGCACTAGTATCTAGTAAGTAGACTAACTATACATTCAAAATATTCGCAACACAAGATAAAACTTCTTGCAAGAGTGTGGACAGAAAACAACATAACCATCTCTGTTTCATTACAAAAATCAATCTTGACACAACTAAATTAAAATATTTATAAAATAACCACTCACTTGTGTACTGTTCTACCTTCGCAAGCTGCAAATAGTTCTTCATCTGTCATTTTGTATACATCTTTCTTTTCATCTTCACTCTCAGAATCATATTTCTTGATCTTCTTTACCTTAGCAGTTCCACCATCAAGTAGTTCCGTTTTTATGAAGTAATCACCATATTTCTTTTCTTCTATATTGCTTTTTCCATCTTTCTTAATCTTCTTTAAATGCCACATACTGTTTGTGATTATAAATTCGGAAGGGTCGACAGTTTTTATCTTTTTTGTTTTACCATTTTTTTCTTCAACCTGCGATATTAAATCAATATTCACTGCAATTTAATATTAATTGTAGATTTATATTTTATAATCAAGTACTCTTGTTGCTACATCTAAAATTTTTAATACTATGCAAGTGTTATATTACTACTATGCACAGTCAGACATTGTTTTTTGACAGCATTTGTTGTAAATAAAAAAGTGATAAGAGGGAAAGGAAAGAGGTTTTTATTAGTAAGGTTCTATGACACTAAAGTGCAGAAGTCCAACTAAATATAAAAACAAAATCTATATTCAAATATTTAAAAACTAACATATGTAATGTATGAATACAACTTATGAAAAATGGCACTTATAAAAACATTAATAAAAATGCAAAGAAAAATCTTATAGATATTAAGTCCACGAAACAATAAAGGATATAATTCAATTATAGTAAATTTTGTAGCTATGCTGAAAAATTAAATTTCTCATTAATAAAAATACTTTCAAAACAGACTTTAAGTAAGATTTATTGCATGGCTACTACATAAATATCGTGGACTCTAAAGTATATGTAAATAATCTAAAAAAAAAAACAAAATTATGTGACCCACTTGAATGTTGATTGCAGCTTTATTGTAAAGATCTGTCCACCAGTGATCGGTAAAATCTGCTCCAGCGTCATGGCCCACTCCAGTTACGTTGCGTTTAAGTTTTGGTTTCAAAGCTTTTGCTATGCCATTTTCATTTTTACCAAGACCTTTACCTAACAAAAAAAAACATTAATATTATTATGATTACACAAGCACAATATTCAGATAAAAATCAAATGATAATTATTACCTTCAGCCCATCCGTATTTTTCTAATTGTTTTCGAGCAAAATCCATTTTTAATCCAACTAACGTATACGAAGTAAATAAGCCTATGTCAAATTCAGTATATTATTATTTCAATAAACATTAATTCATTCGTTTAAAATATATGAAACCATATTAAAACTATCATATTTCAATTTACTATAACCTAACTCACTTTACACATCCGATGTTCATTTGACATTTATCCCAATGTTACCAATATATTAAAATAAAATATCAAGAAACTGACATTATGCATATGATCTCCGATATCGTGATTATTTATTTTATATGTCAATACATATATTAAATAACCACTTATGAACAGAAATTAAATTACAAGTTATTTAGATAAGGGCTATTCATAAAATAAGTCATTCTAAATTTCGCCTTTTTAGACTTTACTTACCTGCGTAATGCTGCACCACATTTTCTGTGACTCCACTACTTAAAAATACTACGTCACTAAATATGGACCACTCCTTGAATTGCGATCAATAGTACACAAATAATATTTATAATTTTAATTAATTTAATTTAAATTAATTAATAAATATCAAGAAATCTTTGTGTTCAAAAAGTTCTATAATCGGCGTTGCATTACTATTACCTTCTTCTTCTATTTCTTACAAACTACCATTTCATCTATTCACTCTGCATTTTCTGTAGCAACGATTTCATTCCTCTAATATGCTTAATAGGTCTCGACCTTGAGTGGTGGCATGTCTTGGTTGTATACAACGAACTACCATAATTTTAGTTCCGATTAGAGTGTAATGTTTTTTAATATTGCAATAATATATTATTATACGTGTAACAATAAAATAGACGTGTCATTAAAATGAAATTGTTTGATGAATTGTGAACGTCACGTTTCCTTAAACCCTCGGGCTCCATCTGTCACTACGAACGGCCCTTTAATAGGGAAGCCAAAGTTATTCATTCTGGAACTTGATGTTAATTGGCCAAGCCATCAATTCATATTTTTAAAAGGAAAAATAACTTGATATTTGTTATATCAAATGTGGCTATATTTATAATAACGGCATAATAACCGCAAGTAAAATATACAGATGATCGTAATTTAACATACACTTATACACTTTCTTCACTACAAAAAGAATTTGAAATTCAAAGGTATGTACCACGTTAATTTCAACACATCAGTAAAAGCTAACCTTTTATAAAAATATCATTATTAGATGTACATAAGTCATCTATTTTAATTTTAATACTAAAATTATATTTTTTAACAATAAAAATTTATATATTTGGAAAGCCCATGTAGAGGTATATAGTACCTAAAAAATTCAATTATATACATTTTTTTTCTTCAATCGGTAATACGGCGTACGAAAGAATGTTGCCAAAATACATCAACTAGTTTTCGATTAGTCTATCTGTATTGCCATTTATGAGGATGGGTACGAAATACGCTTTTTGCATTCGCTTTCTAAGCTATTAAACAAATAGAACATCAAACGCATTTTGTATATTAATACAAAACCTGAATCACCAAGAATGTATTACGCTACGGAGCAATATTTTGCTGAATGACGAAAAAATTAAAAGTTTTGGAGTTACACTATTGTCATATAATTACTTTCATCTATTTTGATGCAACAGGACTTGTCCATTTTGGTGACCGAGAGGCTGGAGATTGACAGAATGATGGTGACGATGCTGTCAGTGGCGACTTTTAATAATACCAAGAGACTAATTAATAAAATTAAAATATATTTACAACATTGCAAAATGTTCATTAATGCTATGCTTGTAATAATAAACAAATCCTGTGAAAGAACATTTGCGTATGAAGATAAGTTGCACCTCTATTACACACAAAAAAAAAACTGAGCAATCGAGCTTTGCTTGGCGTCTTTCAAGTTTTTCATGCATAGATGTATAAAAAAAAGAGAAAATGCAGTCGAATACTATGTTCACGGCGAATAATGACTCAGTGTATTTGATGTTTCTGTCTCACATTTTATGATACTATTTTGCAACGCCAAGGAGAAGAAGGGAAGAAACATTAGTTCTCATCTGAAATTCCAACCGAAATGTTATAACATAAGCTTTATTTTTAAATGCATTTTGTTATTGGAAGACAATAAATCCTATTTTTTTACAATTTACACACGCTGTTCTAAAACAAGGCATCAATAGAGTGGTATAATATTTTAAATTTTATTATTGTTTTTTGATTGAAAGCATGAAAAGTGTTATAATATATTTCTGTCCATAATAAAGCTTATTGTAGTATTCACCTAAGATTAAAATTAATATGAACTTTTAATTTCATAGTGCCGGTGAAAATATACATGAAAGAACTTGATAATTTCTAAAGTGTATATATTATAATAATATAAAACTTTCTTAGTATTTATATAATAAAATAAGATGACGAATAATTAAACATTAACATATTTTGATGAACACAATACTAATATACAATTTACCAAAAAACATTTTTTTTTAATACATTTAATTTATTGCATGATTTCCCTTTAGAGGTAATTTTAAGATTTATATAAATATAAATAATATGCAAAAAAATAAAAAAGGCGACTCCATTAGTATAAGAACAGTCTATTATTAAGCGACCGAATGTGACAATGCAAGAAATATGAGACTGGTGTTGCAGTCTATTTCTTTTAAGTCGGTTTATATCTTTGCTTTTGATGCTACTTTAAATTAATAAATACAAAACACTCATCGAATACTCATTATAATACATAATTGAATACCCTATTATGATAAAATTAAATTTTTCTTACCAAAAATTAAAAATATATCATCCTCTTACATAGCTTTTTACGTGATATTTTTGCATCTTTTAACAGAGACTTCACCGTCGTAATTGAAGGTGCGACCAAACTACACTGAACGCAGTGAGTGCTAAATTGTATTTCTCTCTCATTTACTGACGCCATTTTCGAGCGAGGTACTGTATATCTTCTCTTTTTTATAGATCAATGTTTTCATGGGAATATGATAATTTTTCTTAAGAACAATTGGCTTAAGTTCATTTCCAACAATAAATATTGAGATAGCGTACTCATACTACCAAAACATACGAAATTTACTTGTTACCATATTAATGACACATAGTGCCATCTGTTTAATTTATATCACGTACTTAGTGTGATCTGTTGTCGCGAACGTGACATTAGACCTAATGGTACCTCAGAATTGCATCCAATATCATAACAATTGCATTGTTGGTATGCTATTGGATGGAATTCTGCAATTAGCGAACATAGCAAATAGTCATACTTCAAGTCACTCTCAAAATAAACGACTACTACACTCATATTCATTAGGTTATAACATAATATGTATACTTTCATGGATTATTTTTTGTGTTGAATTCAACAATTACCTAATGCAATAAAATAACAATACAGAGTAATATTTAGAATGAAACAAAAATTTAAAAAAATATTATATTCCATATCAAAAATATAAATCCTGAAAGAAAATATCAAATAGGTGGGTGTATATTTTTACTAAAAATGGTAAATGTCTTCTCAACATTCTTGCTCTATTTCATATTCCAAGTCTTCGACAGTTGATTCATTATTGCTGAAAATTGAAGATTTTTCTTATCAATGAAATAGGCAAAACCTTGTGAAAGAACATTTTATCATATAAAGCAATAGCCGAGGAATATTACAAGAAAACTGTTTACACAGATCTTATAGAAGCAAGAAAACAAAAACACAGAACACATTTCACACATACAACACAGAAGCTATCTGATATCAGCCTTATGATCGAAATTAGGATCTCTCAAAAACCTTTCCAGATATGGTCTGCCGTGGGGTCCAGCAGAACTGTAGTTTTCATATTTTGGTCTATCTATACATTCCTTTTTGAACGATTTCAGGAAATACACCCAGCAATCCAATGTATCACTTTTACTGCAAATAAATAAATGCTGATCTTACTTTCATATTCAAAGAGTGTACATTAGAAATAATATTTATTGGTAAGCACATGAAAACCACTATTAATATTAATAGCGATATTAAAAATGTAAGTCGTTGTTAAGATAATAAATAAGTAAGAGACCGATGCCTCTACTTGAGAAATGTTTATAAAAAATTAAAATGAAAGATCTTTATAAATGCAATAAAAGTCAAAAAATCATTTTTAAAAGTTTCATCTGTTTACTTGATTGCATGCCAGTTTGTTCACGCATCACGCAAAAGCTGCTGCATGAAATTCAATGCAGTTTTCACAGTTACATTGCTGAAGGTCTAACTTAAACAATAAGGCATGTTCCATCTTGATAAACTACCTAGAAGCTAGTTCTAACTCTATTAAACTGGGAATTGTAATTAAATAAAAAAAAATATTTTTAGAATTTCTGTCTCTATGGTTTCAAATCACGTCAAAATCTTTTATCGTCATAGTCTTTGCACCATTAAGCATCATCATCATCATCATCAGACACAGCATCATCAGTCAATACGAAAAAACTTATGAATTCATTCTATGTACATGTGAGTGGAGCTGCGGGTGACATTTAATATAAAATAAATCTGAAATATTTTATTCACTCTAAGGATATCTTATATTCAATAACAATTACTTGTTTAAAACTTAATGAGTTTGTTTGCCGTGTGGCAGTGTATTATAACATTTGTCATGCTTCTGATGTCAATAGATCAGTTTTAAAATAATTGAGGTGACATAGGGAAATGCTTTATCATTCATCATATTATATATAAAAAATATAAAAGTATCTCAAAAAATGTGACCAATAATAAAATAAAAAATTACACATTTTTATTAAAAAACAAATCAAAACTCCCTATTAACACTAAAGAGAATGATTAAATGAATACATTATTCATTTTCATAAAACATTCACATTTTAAGAAAAAAAAGTAAAACTAACTTTATAAGAATTGAATCTATCATCCTCTCATAGAATTTTGGGTGATCTTCTAGAATATCTAGTTTACTCAGCATTGCATCATCAACTTCATATATTTCACCTGTTTGAAAAAAATATTTAATCATAATTTTTGTTCTATCAATAGAATGCCACCTATCACTGGCAGGCAGTGGCGACGGCTTCTAAGAACTCGATTCTTATCGGCTTCCCTTTCATAAAATATTTAATATGCATAATTCATAAATAAATAAATTATTGCTTTTTAGTATACAGACATTTAAAATTATTTTTAATTTTCAATAATTATTGTAAATAATATCTAGCCTTCTTACGTTAGTAACGTAAGCCCTATATAAAAAACACTTCAAATAACTCGAAAGCAACCGAGTTATTTAGACGACTAAATTCAGAATGTTCACAATCGTCGTAATCAATGTGAAATGTTGAGTCTTCCATATTCAGTTGTATTATAGAATCTCGATTCTGTGTGCTTAAGGCACTCGCCCTTGGACACAGAGCTTTAAACTTTGACCCTTTTAAAAAACTAAATAATATATGAATGAAAATAGAATATAATTTTATGTGCAAGTTAAACAACAATGATGACTTTTTGGGATCCCCATCGAACCATGAGCCCTGAAATTGTACCCTGCATGCCCGCATGGAAAAGAAAGAGCTAATGGTGTTCTGTAATCATAATTATATCTTCTAAAATAAGCATAATTTCATAATACAGATTCTTCCCCTTGACGAGCTATGATGTTGGAGTAAGAATGTCCTTTCCGATACTTCAATGTAAACCCACTAATATGTGATTCATTAATTACTTATAAAAACCACCATTTACCTAACATTATCTATCTCCAGAATATTAGGTTTAGACAAACGTTCAGTAAGATGTAGAAGTGTGATACTGGCACCATTCGAATTAATATCATGTAAAAAACCATAATTGGTAAAAAATATCTAACAAAAACAGTGACTGATAAGCTCATATATGTCATATGGTACATAGTAACATATTATGTAGGTTTGTAAAATACATCATATGAAGTACCCAATAATATGAATTGTTGTTTTCATATGAGATATTAAATCAAATGAGAATCACACCCAGCGGAAATCCTACATTTGAAGACACAGCAGTTAACGGATAATTTTAAAGATATTTTCTAATTGAAACATATTTCACTAGCAGCGATGAACTAGTAAAAATATTTAAAAAGCAATTAAAGCAAAAGCATGAAGTCATATTTGTAGTGCATTACATAGATAATTAAGTTTAATGCACTTGGCCCATACAATAAACAATCAACAATAATTTCTATTATGTGAAAAGTATAATAAAAATGTGTCAAAATACAATTTATCATAAATAGAAACTTCTAACAAAACTAATCAAGCATAAATGAAAGCTTACAAGAGCATTCTAACAAACTATAGGTTTCTTATCTTTATTGAAGGACTTACAAATCCATTATAATTTAAGATCTACATTGAATGATAATTTCAAATTAAATTCAAATTTCACATGATTTTTCACAAGAGTTTTTCTGTTTACCTCTAACATGATGCCCCTTACCAGGTGAGTATAATAGGAATGGTATATTATATTTTGTGGCAATTATCAATGGATACTTGGTTTTAGTCACTCCTACGCCGATGAAGTTACTTTTTCCGTTCTCTGGTGAAGTCAACCAGTAGTGGTTAGGTTCGTCGCGTTTCAAGGTGCCGTACACGAAAACGCGATGAGACATCTAAAAATGAGTATTGTATTTGAAATAAATTTATTGTTCACATCACTACGACAGATTTCATATTCACTAAACCCAACTCTGATGATCTTATATGTCTGAAATGAAAGAGATGATACTTAATATAATCAGACATACGAGTTTTCTAAAATAAAATAAAATGGAATTTGAACTGTACCTTTGAAATAAGTACAACTAAGCTTATTTCGTTGAATAATTTAAAGTTGCAAAAAGCATTCATCGAATTCGTTGAATACTCATAACAACAAATTGGGTTTATGATGGAATGTTAGACCACTATAATAGATAAATCATAATTATCATTTAATTATAGATAAGATACTTTAGGATTTTACTATACTAAACACTATGATAAAACATTTCTATTGTCAAAACAACTTGTCAAATTGACAATAAGACACACTACTTTTATTCTGTGACTGTGATGGTCAGCGAGGTCACAGAACAAGAGAAAAGTGTAATTCTATTTACCTTCGCACACCTTAAAAGGAAAGAAGGTTGAAAATAGTTGTTTATTTCTCATTTATAAAAATGTTACAACACTATTTCTCGGAACTTAACTGGCTAATTTTCACTAATGAATATTTTTTTTTATTGCGTAAAATCAAAGTTCACATATTTTTATATTGTATAACGGTAAAGGGTGTTAGTACCATTTTGAGAAAAGTTAACAAAAACGTTTGTTCGCACAAAAATATTAGTAGCTCCTGAACACCTTGGGCGTTGATTATATAACACGTGAGATTATATAAAAACATGTTAAAATTATAATAAAATTAGTTATCTAGATATAATAAAATTAGTTATCTATACAAATTTTTTAAGGCACTAGTCTTTTCCTGTGGCTTCGCCCGCCTAAGCATACAATAATCATTACTTTTTAAGCTGAATAGGACGATAACTAATTTAGTTTCCATTTTGGATTCAGACACCATTTTCATTTTAGATTTCGATTATAGTTGCACTTTCGGCTTTCGATTAGAAAAACGAATCCAACCTCAGCATTTTCTTATCTCAATTCTGATTCGTATTTTGATTTCGATTCCGATTCTAAACCCCGCCCGGTTCCGCTCTCGATTTCAGCGACATTCCCGCTTACGGTTCCAAGGCCAACGCCGAAGTCTCACTTGATCGTAATCCCGATTTTGCTCACCAATCCAATTCCGATCTTGGTTCTAGGCTCGTTCCCGATTCGGGTCTCGATTTCGAACCCAATCCCGTTTCCTATTATATTACCTTTATCTAGGATAACATGTCTACTAAAAGAACTTCACAAAATATTAATTTTGTTAAGGAGCCATTATTTAATTACGTCACATGTCAATGAGGGTAACAAAGTGTGACTGTGGTGCTTTTCTTATATTTTTTAAATATTTAATTTATATACGCAGTTGTGTCTCTGTTTTCATATCCTGATATCATTTTCAAATCAAATCAAATCAAAAATATCTTTATTTCGTAGGTAACGAAATTACACTTGAGTTACATCATTAATCAATACTTCAACTGTATTCATATTTATAGATGTGGATGTTAAATTTTAAATTCTCGGTATATATTAATTTTATGTTCATAGCTTTTTTTTTGTTTGTCACGCTTTTGCTACCAGTTCCAAAAACAATTAATTTTAATAGGTTTTCAAGGAGGTATTAATATATTTTAAAAAGTGTCGACCTATTTATGGAAAAAGATTTTAAATAGAAATACATAAATAATTTTGTGTGCTGTTTTAGTTTAACAATTTCTACTAAAAAAAAATTAGATATATGCCACCAAGGACTTTTCTGTAAATTATTCTAAGATCTATAAACATATATTTAAGTACTTTAGTTTGATGAGTTTTTATGGTTGTCAGTAAGCCATTTAAGCACCCTAAAAGTTTATTTTTATGACTTGAATATAAAACATCAAGATTTCTATTATTTTATGATGCATTTATTTATATTTTATGATAATATAAATGTATGATACAAGGGGCGTTCGATAAAGTGAGAATGAGTATGTTGCTGGTATTTTTTTTAACTGTTATTTTGTTTTTTGACAGTCGTCTTTTAGCATAATACACTTGACATAATATGTTGAAAAGTATCTTTTTCTAAGTCTAATTCTCTTCTTAACAATGTTTTCATCCTTAGCACCGAAAAAATCCTGAACTGCAGCGACTACTGTTTCATCATCTTCAAATTTTGTTTTGTGGAAATCAATATATATATATATATATATATATATATATATATATATATATATATATTGTTGTCGAAACGTAATAAAAAATGCTTTAATCAGGTTGCAGCTGATGGTACGGCTTTCCATTAGGTGGCCCACTATTGCATTTCAAACCTGGGATGAGGATTATATCCACAATAGAGGGATGTCCAACGACCATGACTGTGACGATAAAATAGATATTAGTAACAATAAAAAATATTTAAAGAGAAAATAGTCCGAGTAAAGATTTTTTTTTTAAGTAAATGATAATTTTTTTGCTGGTAGGAATTCGGGTGGCTTCGGAGTGCGATCATCAATGTATATGCGATCTGACTTTCTTTGTTATGTTTTCAAATGTTGTTTAATCAAGTCCCAGAAGTAAAGATTTATAACATCGAGTTCTACGAAAATATAGGCACTTGGTCTATATACTTAAATTGTTATTTGGAAACTGTGCCTGAGTAGCATATCAATATTCTTGTTTATATATATATATATATATATATATATATATATATATATATATATATATATATATATATATATATATATATATATATATATATATTTAAAACGGCTATTTAAAATTGGCGTCTATTCTATTTTTTGTTGATTAGAAAATAGACAAAACAGTACTTAAGTTGCAAGTGTACAAATTTTATTAATAAATGAGTAATTATGCTTCAGCATCAGAAACATTAATAGTTTTCTTTCTTGATTCATCTTCAGATGGTGGCGAATGATCCCTTTTGTTATGTTTTTCTTCTTTCTTTGTGTACTTATTCTGATTCAATGTGCTCTTTGACATTTTCTCTTCACCTACCCTGCAAGTGATATAAAATTGGGAGGAAATTTAAATAAAAATGGATTTAATTGAACATCTATTTCTGCTGAAAAACGTTAATGCTTTAATTAAAGCATTTCAGTTGGGATAGTATAAAATTACATCATTCTCCAAATAATACTATCATTATAATAATTATTATTACAATTAATCATTATTATTAAAGTTATCACTTATATCATTATGTTTTATAATGGCAATATAAAACAATATAAAACTGTTTGCAGATTTCTTAAAAAAATGAATTTACCTTTCTTGTATTGTAATAAATTCTAATTTTATTTCCACATTTCACAATCATACTTAGTCAACTTATAAAAGGAAAATCAATTTCATCAACAAATGTAATTAATATTTTCAATTTTATTTAACTATCGTATTTTGATACATATAAATAATAACATAAATAATATGTATCCAATATTTCGTTTTTTTGTCATAATGAAGTTTCAGCACGAAAATGCTTATTTAAAACATTGAACCAAAGTAGAAGTATTTATCAAAAGATATATATTCTCTTTACCTTGTAGATGCTTTAGTTCCGGGTCCCCAGAATGGTAGTGGATTGAATTGAAACCGTAATCTTCCGTCTCGTCGACTAATCGGATTTGCATCTGGCCTTTCAGTCAAATCCACTATGGATCTAATGTCTGTCGAAAGCAAAAACTTGGCTACTGGATCTGATTCTAGTTTATTAAAAATTATGAAAAAAAAATATATCAATATAATAATACACTCTTACCTTGGCAGTTATCTATCTTAAAATATGATATTAAAAGGGAACCTACAACAATAACAGTATCTTACTAACTTTTTTATGTAGTATAATAAAAAGCATATTTATCATCAGAGAATCTTGAAAGAGATGAATACTAACTTATTAGGCTTTATAGGATGCGTCTTCTCCCATGTTCTGACAATGTCCCATATAAAATGTCCCGGTGCATTCGTTTTTACAGAATTTTTCGCCGCATGAGAATAGGATACTTTATAACCGCCATTCATTATTGCAGACCTAAAAAAATTAGAATACTATAGATAATGTTCGATTCGACAAAAAAAAAAAACCATAATATTAATTGTACCTCATTATTAACATGGGCATCGTTTCTAAATGCACCCGACCAAACAATCTGTCCATTGTGTAATATAGAGGAACATCATGTAATTCTTCTCTGACCATAGACAAAATTCCTTCTAATCTCTTCGAAGTTTTAAACAACTCCGGATTATCTTCGACGTGCATCAACACTTTAGTTACAAAACTTTCATTGTGAATTGGTGCCGACCATATTGGCCCACCTAACTGGAAATTACACGTTCTCCTTCATTAACAGCAATTTTTTTTATAAAACTGTATATTAATGCACTCGTGATGAATAGTTAAGTTACCATAAATACAACAATTAGCCATGTAATTATAAACTTAAAATATGACAAATTTTAAACTATTCTTAACCTTCCATCTTTAATTTAATAATTTGCCCAAACATTTTTTACGCATTTTGTCAATACCTTATTTCTAAATTTTAATAAAAAAAAAAGCTGTATAAATCTTGAGATATATGGCAGAAGAAATATGGAGATGTAAGATTTTGATCTCATATACATATTCTATTTATTTGTCATTGTTTATCTCTATATAGGATGCAGACCATGTCGGCGTCATGTTAAAAAAAAGGCCAAATTTTAAGCTCCAAAACCGACGAGCTTGCATGAAACGATTGATGTATGTCAGTGAGGGAATTGAGATATGCAAAGACTGTACCATGCAGAAATCTATAACATCTGCCTACCCTTATGGGAAATAGGCGTGAGTTTATATTAATTATTATGTCTATCTCTTATCTTTTGTATGCTATATTAAATCTCACAACCTGTTCATACTCACGTGGTGTCTCTGGTTGCAATGCTCACACATTTCTTTAACTGGAGGTGCTATTGGTAAAAAAGCTTTTGATTGATTTGGATTTTTCTCAGTCGGGTTTGGTTTAAAACCACCCAGAGGTTGTAGAGTCAAATGACCACAGCCCACACAGTGATACACCATAGACAACTTGCTGAAAAAAATATTTTTAATGTAGTACAAATAACAGAGTAAATCTTGTGAGGTTGTGTTGTTTACAATTATTGGAAAATAAAAATTTTTATAACTCATTAACTGTTGAACAGGTTCAATCTGCAGGTCTTTGCACGTTCATGTACTTAACTCATTAATAATTGAACCAGTTTAATTTAATAAGTCTTTGACTATTGTGGAATAATTTTTCTTTTATTACAAACTTGTAGAAAGCTGTCATTAGTTGTGATTATGGATGGTGATGTCGTGAAAATGTAGCATGGATACAAAATTCATATATTAAAACAATTGAGACGTCTTGTAGTCAAAATTTTGTTTAAAAAAAAATTCAATTTTTTTTAAGTCTTAAATAAATAACTCATTAGGAATTAAAAGATAGCATTCTGGTTTATTATAATTTAAATTATTGAAAAGCAGAAAATTAATTGATATCATATTGAGACTTTACATTATTTTCTAATCACATAAATAAACAGACAAATATAAATGTTAGTACATTCATTATTGGTATTGTATATATATATAAATAAAATAAAGACTGACAACAAAAGACCACAGACAAGTAATCTAAAACTACAAAAATACGAGAATTCTGCAGTAATTTTAATGAAATTTAATTAATAGCTTAAACAATAAAAACAGATAAACTTAGTACCTGGTGGTTTTCTTACAGTGTATAGCACCGGTGTGCACCTTGACGAATACCCTGACGTAGAAATCGGCCGATATACTCAAAAGGGGCTCTATATATCTACTGTATCTGTTTGCGTGTTGTTCTATGCATTGAAGTAAAATCCTTAGCGCCTGAAAGAATTTATATTTTGAGTGTAAATTATTCTTGTCATTAATACATTCTACTGTTTATTGTGATTATCTGATTTTTCCTGGTGATATCCTATTTTTGTATGAAGCGTCGGAAATTGTGTATTAGACATTGTGTATTGTATCATTTATTACTATATTGTCGTTTAGACAAACATAATTTTATAACTTGCTATAGGTTCGGGCGTCCGGGTTCATTTCACGGTACACGTCTGTTCCATTCATAGAATGTCTGAACTCCATCCATGGAATTAATACTCAATTACTTGGAATATGGTTTGTAGTGGAGTAAATCGGAGGGTCAACAGAGGCTTGCATGCTGTGTGTAACTGTATATTGCAGGCAAACCTCCTGTTATTACAATTTAAATATATAAGTGATAAACTGCAATTTCTTTAAAATTTTATTCATTGGTTTGTCTGATTCTATAAATATGCATTAAGTAAAAAATACTTAATCGATTTAAAATCTAATGTATGATAAATATGATGCTAAAGTTGGAGTAATATTTAAGGGTTACTAGCTTTTGCCCATGGCTTCGCTTTGTGGCTTGAATGTACAATGAATTCCTGTCTTTTTAAAATGATTGGTTATTGGTAACAGCATTATTCAAAGGAGGATAAAGATCAAGATTGGTTCATGATTAAAACCATTAGCAGAACTGAGAATGAAACTAAAAATGGAAGTGAGTTTACCTAATAATTAAATAATTAAGTGGCAGAGCATGTGTTTCCAGTATTAGAATATATGTGTAAGCTTTGAACGCTACCTAAGAGAATGACGTTGTACACAAAGAATGACATTGACAGACGGGATTGATGAGAGAGAGAATTATAAAACTGCTCATGAAATTATTTAACTTTTATTAACTTAATTAGTCTTTGAGATATTTGTTAAAGTACACTTACTAAAATAACTTGTGAATATTTATGTTCAATTAATTTATGTGCTATAATTTGTTTATTTAAAATAAACTTTTCTATTTTAGATAAATCAATTGGTGTTTTTTTACTCCATTACCAACTGACATATTACATGTTTCTCTGGAATGATGTGATCGGAGTCAGGACATAGATTGACACCAAGACCAAAATTGAGGACAAGACTGCAATCAGAATCGAGAGCAAGACTGAGATAAAAAATGCAGTGTATGGTGTGATAGGTTAATAGAAAAGATGAGGATGAAGTTATTCATTCCATTTTCACAAGAGGCGGAGATGTGAGCGAAAACTAGTTACATAATATCTATGTATAATTAACATCTACATACAAAGGATATACAATACAAAAACTGTTACATAAAATTGTATTCCTTTATAGAAAAAAATCATAAATCTTTTAAAACATTTTAATAACTAAGCAATTAGTATTCAAAGCATTATTAGAGCAATAATCAGTGTATGTGATAATTGTCATTTAGTTATTGTATTTACATACTTTTAAAAATTATTACAGCTCTTAAAAATAATGTACCATAAGTATTAGCAGGCATAATTGTTATACCATTTCATGGCAACACTTTGTCTTCAAGCTTACGGCGCCATATTTACAATAACAGGTTTCTGGAGAATTCCCAGCCAAAACTGCCATGTCAGTGGCTGTTATGAGCAGCAAGCCGCCATCTTGGACACTCTGTACTGCCGAATCCAGGAAAATAGATGGACAGCCATACGGGTCTAAATCTATGGCAGCAAATCTCTTTGATGGCATCTTATGTTGGTACATGAGCATGCTGGAATAGTTTAAATTCATAAATACTGTATTGCAAAAAATTAAGATTTAAGATTTGTCAGTTGGTGTATTGTGGCAAGCGGACAAGTGACACTGTACCCTCAATTTAATATAGAAGCTTTAGAATAATAATTAGTTTTAAATTACAATCTATCATAAGGTATGTGACAAAATTGTAAATGAATTTGAGGAATATGATAATTTTTGTTTTTTTATTGGAATTTCAATAGCCCTTATTTCCTTATGATTCTTTTTAATTATAGTACCGCGCATGAAATTCTGCCGCTCTGAATTGCCTGCAAATGATGTAATGCACAGGTTCAACACTTCCCGACCCTGCCTCCTTCTCTCTTGCGTACCTATATAATGCCATTGTAACTCTTTCATGACTAACTTCACAGCGGCAGAGCTTTGTGTGTTGTACTGAGTTTAAATTGAGAAAAATGCTATAATTTTATACAATCAATATTAAATGCAAGGAGACATCATATGTATCTTAAAACCTTTGAATCATGACAAATGATACCAATAATATGTTAATCAATCGAATATTGGATTACAAAAGGTAATTTACAACTAAAACTGACATAGACAATACAAATATTGCATACCAGGCATCCTCATGACTAGTGCTAACAAGATCCTGAACTTTGTTATGGACAATATTCTCTTTGATTGTCTTGACGGCTTCCTTTGACAAATCATTGGCTATGATTTTCGTGATACCTTTGATTTCTTTAGCGTATCGAATGCTTCTCAGGCCTGTCGCTGATAATGCCTCTAGAATTTCGAATTCTACCTGACACCGAATAAAAAAATCTTTATAAATTCAATTCTGTTTCGGATTCAATACTTAAAAAAATATGTCAAGACGACCCACATGTTAATCCGTCACAGTGGTTTTCCTAGATCAGTGTTTTTCAATCTTTTTGATTTCGCGACCCCTTTACAGGTTAAAATATTCTGGCGACCCCCTGCCTCATAGAAAGCCAAAAAAAAATAATTTAATTAAATGACTACATACGTTAGGTAATTATTTTTTCCTATTTAGGTACATTTATCTGTTTATACACGCGGGCCCAACTGCGACGGCAATGTTGCCACCATCTCTATATATTCATATTCATCTATGGTCGCCACACCGCATTGCCGTTGCGGCGACAGTGAGCCGGCGCACGCGCCACTCGTAATGTTTTTGTCTCTCGCTCAGTTGAGCGCACCGAGGAGTACGGACGTCATTCTTTTGTTCTTTCGCTTACTCCGCGCGTTTGTAAAATGGATAAATTTCTCAAAGGATCGCAGCTTTTAACATCTGGCACGAGTGCAAATAGCGGTGGTGGTGAATCGAACCCGAAAAAAAATAAACCTTATTATGACAGTTATTTGAAATACGAGTTCACAGTCATAAACAATAAACCTAAATGTGTAATTTGCGACGATGTTTTATCACGTGAGAGTATGGAACCGTCAAAGCTTATGCGGCATCTCACAACCGAGCATCAAAAAGAAGCTGAAAAACCGTTGGATTTCTTTGAACGAAAGTTGAAAGCTCTTAGTCAACAGCAAAATATTATAATTCAGGTGAGTTATAAAATAATATTTTCCAAGTCTCCACGAAGTGTTGTTAAAATCCTCAATGCATGTAAGCGATAAGCTTAAGGCGAGACTATTCTAATTATTGCTATTTTTACTATTGATGTTTTATGATGTTTATTTCTTTGTTGTTTGCATACAACTTTTGATTATACTTAATTTCGGTGTGCAAAGGTTTCGCGTCCTTAATTTTTATTAACTCTTCACTTTTATATTGTTTGGTTTATTTTTAGGCATCCAGTGTCAACGAGTCAATATTATTAGCTTGCTACAAAGTAGCATATCGAGTTGCTAAAGCAGGGAAACCACATACAATTGCCGAAAATCTTATTTTGCCAGCAGCACTTAATATGGTTGAAATTATGGTCAGGAAGCAGGAGGCACATAAATTAAAAAAAAGCATACCATTTTCTGACAATACTATTTCGCGCAGAATAAACGATATGGCCAAGGATATTCAAGAACAAGCAGTCCAAAAATTAAAGATAAAACACGTGTGGCACTCGGGGACTGCCGCGGTAAAGCTATTGTATAGTATTTTTTATCAACTTATGCAATTATAATTATTTATTTATTTTATTTATGCAGTATTTTTTTGAGGAGGTGCCCTAACGCCGAAACTCTAAGCAGGCATGACTCACCAGATGGCGGGGCGAAGAGGGGGATTACGCATGCGCAGTAACGCCGATACAACCAATGCCACCTATAGCGAGTTGCTGATCTAAAGAGACAAGCGTGATATTTCAAAAAAGTCACTAAAAGTTCTGCTATTCATCGATAGATGGCAAAAGTAAAAAGTATCACCGCTGTGCCGGTCGGAGTGGAGGGTATTAGGTTATTTTCGTTACGGAATTTCTGGATTCGGTCTCCACGCTCAAGGCCCGCGATAGAAGCTATGCAATAGCTTAAAAAGCAAATATTTTGCTTTGCAATTTGACGAATCTACAGAAGTTTCTGACTGTGCACAGTTTGTAGTATTTGCGCGCTTTGAAGCAGATACCAGTATCAGGGAAGAAATTTTATTTTGCAAAGCACTTCCTGCCAACACTACTGGCCAGTGTTTATACGATATGTTTTTAGAAAGTACCTGCGACAACCATATTAATAGGAAAAAATTGTATCGCTACTTGTAGCGATGGCGCTAAAGCTATGATTGGCAAAAAGAGCGGACTTATTGCAAAGTTAAAACCGATAATGCCAAACATATCCTGAACACACTGTTTTCTACATCGATAGGCTTTAACTGCTAAGGTGTTGAATTAAATGACGTGCTCAAGGAGCTAATAAAAATTGTGAATTCTATCAAAGGTAAAGCTTTGCAAACCCGGCTATTCAGAATCATTTGTGAAGATATGGGCTCGCTTCATCAAAATCTCCTTTATCGCCCAGAGGTCAGATGGCTATCCAAAGGAAAGGTATTGACAAGAGTTCTGGAACTGAGAGCTGAATTGTTAATGTTCTTACAAAATGCAAAATCTAAATATGCTTCTCGTTTTTCTGACCCTATTTAGCTCTTGACATTAGCAGTTTTGACAGATATTTTTAGCCACCTTAACCATTTTAACAAGAATCATTAAGAAAGAGAAGAAAATATTTTAACAGCGAAAGATAAAGTAAAAGCATTTCACGCAAAACTTCTTTTGTGGTCAACCACTCTGCAAATCAAAATGTTCGAATCTTTTCCATGTATTCAGAAGATTGTTGAAGATAATGCAACAGACCAAAGTTTTGCAGTATCAGCTCACATTCCTTGCATGATACAGACCTTGCATAATTTGCAAGATGACCTTTTGGCGTACTTTTCAGACTTTCACTCTAAAGCTGACAATGGGCGTAGATGGATTTTAAACCCTTTTTTGAACAAATTAATAGATCTGGCTGATGTCACCACAAAAATGAAAGAATGTCTTCTAGATTTAGCCGCTAATGGCATGCTTAAAATCGAATTTTATTCACAAAGTGTCGACGTATTATGGATAAAAATAAAACATGAATATCCAGAGCTGGCAAGGGAAGTTCTAAAATTATTAGTGCCATTCGCCACTTCATACTTGTGTGAACTGACATTTTTTTCAATGGTAGACATTAAAACAAAAAGAAAAATAGACTACAATTAGAAAACGATTTGGTTATTAACGTTTCAAAAATAGCACCACAATTTGATAAAATTTTGAAAAATAAACAAGCACATCCTTCACACTAAAATTGTTTTTGTTGTGTAAGAACCTCGACTTTTTCTTTCAGCCGGCGACCCCCCGAATAAGGCTTCGCGACTCCCTTGGGGGTCGCGACCCACAGATTGAAAAACACTGTCCTAGATTAAATGACTTACGCAAACAAACATCCGGGTCTTTGCAACCACTAATTTTAAACTAATCAAAAGTAAAAATTATTTTTTTGGTGATATGTGGAAAATAAAATACACAAATGTGCATTAGGGTAATATTTTTTTTTATATATTCACAGCTATTACCTATGCCTCCCTCTGAAAACCAGCATCTAAATAATTTACTAGGTACTAATTACATCTGGTTCAAAACAATATATTAAAAATATTGGTGTATCTGAGTCAGAGCTGTCAGAATATTTGGAGGTCTGTGTTTCAGAATTTGTCACATTTATGACAAAAGTATCTACGGTATTGATAATAATCTCATCAATATTATTGTAGAAGTTATTTTTTCTTTGATAACATGTTCAATATAACAAGTCTATTTTTCAGCAGTAACCTGCTTCAATTATTTTTCAAGTAATGTTCTTACTTCTGAAAATCTAAAAGAACGAGCTCAATGGGATTGAGCTCACAACCATAAGAAAGCCTTAATATTTCCACATCATTTTATTACACAAGCTTTTCAACTACATTAGATTGGAATCTCTGTTTTGTGTTCTCCACCTTCTTTAGTAATTCTGTCTTAATTTCTTTTTCTTCATATGAACTGTTTTTAGATAATTTGAATAACTGCTTTTTTCCATTAGGTAGCGGGAGTTTTTTCTAGATGTGTTGTGAGGTAGGTAAAATTCTTAAATAACTTAAAATGAAGTTATAAATTTTTCAACAAATTAATGTCTAGTGCAGAAGGACCTTTACACAAATGGCAATGTGATATTATCTGTATCGGTGCATAGGGTAAGAGTTACGGGTGGCCATCACAAGACGGAACACTTGCAGCTAGAAGCGGCAACATGAATATTGCATTAAATGTAATTGTGCATCAATGAATTTGATACACCAAAAAAGTAAACATTCCATCTTTGTAAATTTTACCTCAGTAACCAAGCATTTCTGGATACACATTCTTTGACAACTTTTGATAGTTCTCATTAGTGGAGTCATTTACCGAGGTTAATGAAAAATATCATGAGCTAGTTGTATAATAGGAATTTGTTTTTTTTTGCTTAGTATTAGGTCTTTGAAAATGCACACAAAAATCACTAATCAAAGTTAGAAAATAATTTTAGATTGAAATGAGAGGTCCAGATTTAGTCCAGAGGCAACATTTTCATTTTGTAATAAAATATTGTGGAATTTATTATTTGATACAATATACCTTAAGATTCTGATGATGCTTTTTACATAACTTTTGGTCAAGATTATAACATCATTAACAATTTTTAAAAATGATTGTTCCAACTCTAGTCTCATCAAAACAGAAA
Source organism: Eumeta japonica (assembly GCA_005406025.1). Taxonomy (NCBI): domain Eukaryota; kingdom Metazoa; phylum Arthropoda; class Insecta; order Lepidoptera; family Psychidae; genus Eumeta; species Eumeta japonica. The sequence continues at coordinate 205,230 of BGZK01000224.1, forward strand.
TTTTAAATTTTAATTTTAATATGATTTGATGTTATCAGAAAATCTAGATTTTAATGTTGATGATGCAATAACTGGTTAAAAAAATTGTTTTAATTGCAAATAAGTGTTTGCTTATTAAAACCTTTATCCTTTTCAAATAAATATTGGTATAGAACTTTAATTATTTGAACCCAACTCGATACTGGTCAGTCTTTTATTATTAACAATAATGCAATAAATTTACCTGTGGATTTTCCAAATCTATTATTTGATCAGTATTATCATTAGTATCCTTGGCCTTAAATTTAGTTTTAAGCCTATTCGTTTTGTCAGCTTTGTAATCATCAATAAATGAACTCAAAACAGCTATACTCAAGTCCCTGTTGAATTCTTGTACAGGGTTGTAGAATACTTTGTCTGAAGTGAGGCATATCTCTGCTTCACCTTCTCTGATGGTTTTCAATGGTTTTTGTTCACGTGTATTTATTTCCATTTTTATAAAAGTCTGTAACCAATTATAGTAAAATATGTTATCAAATACATAAACTAAAAAAAATAATAACTCTCTAGCAGCTAAATATTAAATGATGATATTTAAAAAAGGGGTAAAAAAGGATCCACATATTGTTACCATATTTAGATTGCAATTGAAATAAAATTTAGTGCTCATTTTATACATTACCTATAGAACCCAACATTAGGTCATACAAATATTTGTATGGCAATTATTGCAAAACCAGGCCAGCGAATTTATAAACTTAATTAGAAATAAACTACTTAGTACAGGATGAGTAGTTTATTTCGATGCGTACTCTGTGATATGGGTCTCAGGGTACACATTAAGCTGTCAGTCCCAGATTTTATCACCGCATTGACGAGAACGGTTTAGCAGCCCTTAATCCATATTCAAAATTTAGGATCCTCATGTGATATAAATTATAGGACAATGCACCTCAACAATAAGGTAAAAAAACATGACTCAACTTTTTTATTTCTTGGTTACACTAGCCACTAGCCAAATTATCACCAGGTAAACCAAACATGAATCTAATGGCAAATATAGAGGCAAAAAATTATTCACATTCATCGTTCTTTACGGTGTTGCATAAAATAGGAAAAAAGTCATTACTATAATAAGTTTTGATATGAGAGGAGTCTATATACATATTTGTTTTATCATAAATACATGTTATGTATAATCAGTATAGTATTTTGAATTATGCTATAAATAAAATATGAATGAATATTAAAACAGTTGAAGTATATATTTCGGAAGGAACCTAAACAGTTGATAAAGAAAATAATTTAACTCCTTATAAATTATGGAAATTTAGGTTAGTGTAGATCCAAAAAATGATTTGAACATGCCTACCTTATTGCCCCTGAACTTAAAAAGCTTTCGAAATCTCATTCAAGTTAATTGATGATTACCTATTAATATATATTAGCTTGAAAAAGAAATTAAGCGAATTACCGATTCACACCATATTCATATTATTTTAATCTGTGAATCGCACCACACAGTGCATGTGCATGGATATATGATCAGTGTTGCCGTTGTAGAACTTGTAAAGTCCCTATACCATTTTATAAATTCTGCCAGATTTGAGAGAAAATATGTTCTAACAATCCAAGTATCACTGCCAATAATTATAGTTTGTATTATTTGTCTAACTTAACCAATTACATAGGTGATTAAAATGCCAAGTATTAAAAAAGTATATGACACAAAAGCAAACGGATGCATTTAATTACGTACTCCTAACTTAAAATATAATTTTATTTTTTATTTTAAAAATAATCAGAATTGAAATGGCTGCATAAGGATTTTGTACATAAATTTCAGAACGAAATATGAAGTCACCCGAATCTTGAAATTCTTCAATTATCATGTCCCTCGAAGTAAAAGTTGAGGCCGGCCCATGGTTAAAGTTACTTTTGGTTTTAATTTTTAGATTTGATTAGTGACATCATTTGGGAAATCATAAGTTTAGTATTTCATGTTTTTTTTTATATTTAGATGATTTCTGGTTAGAATTGAGTTAAAAGTTTTTTCATAGCTTATTGCGAAGTTTGTTCTCGACGATTGTTGGTAAGCATAATCGGCGGTAGGCCCACGACGTGCGATGGAGGAGGACGAGGCAGCACTATCATGTTTGCACTTCGATACAAACCGTCTTCACGTGTACTTACCTTTTTGCATTTATATAACTCATTGAAATAAGTACATTACAGTCCATACGAATTTTATCATTTCCTATATAGCTACGGTTTTTTTACCTATAATGTGTAAGTAGGGGCTAAACTTCAACAACGATATTCATTATGCTAAACATATTTTCTACTTTCACATTACTTATTTTTGTCATTTGCAATATAACTGTACGGGACCTGGTACACTTTGTGCGCTGGCCGCAACCGTCGATGAGGATCTTCAGCCAGCAGAGTTTCAATAAAAGACCCTGTACTTTACTTATTGACCGAGGAGCAGAGTTTCGTTTGACTTGTATTTACTAATGTAAGGATGCAAGTGGAAGTGAGGGATATCGGGACTAATCCTATATTTATATTACTATTACACGTGTTCCCGATATCCCTGCTTTTTAACGATTTTTAACGGTTGTTAACGGTCAAACGATACCCCGCTCCCCGTTTGTTCTTTATTTAAAATAACTTTATATTTGATGTATTTACATACAAATCCTTATATATTTAATTATATGATCCTATTTACTTAATAAAAATCCGATATGCTATAGTCGGCGACGCGTACAATCGGAGTAAAGCTGATTTTTACTTTGTTGACTATATATATGACCCCCCTCCCCGCTTCATTACTATATATTAAATTTGCGCGGGAAAGGGGCCTTCATTTTTAATGCACGCGTCGCTGATCATACACCCTTATATGTAATAATAAAAACGAAATAGAACCTTTTATTGAATAAATACAAGTATCTTAGCTACTCTATATATATACAATTATATAATAAAAATTATGGGCCATTATAATCGGATATCTGTTATGGCCGTTCCGAACAGTGACAATGTTAGCAAAATCATATAGTTCATAAAAAGTGTTCACGGTTGCTGTTTACTTTGTATGCTAATACTTAAGCCCAAACGCTAATAGGCTCTCCGTTAAACGGATTCCAACGAAGTGAATGATTCGCTATTCAACAAAATATCTCAGTTTTCATCTTGCCAACTTTGGAATATTTCAACGCCTTTTATTTACTCAACTTTTTAATTTTTTCTAGTGCCATGTGTTACAGACAGCCGCGCTATTGGTGTTAAAATTGGAAAATATATCTTTTTTGTTTTATACGAACGGACTTAGGTTAAGAATTGTTTTGTATTTTGTGTGTGTTTATATTAAGTTATTTGAATTGTCTTGTTTTATTACCCAGGTAAGGATTAGTCGTAAAGGATTGTATATTTTTGCCTATTTTCGTATATTTTTGTATGTTTAGTATTTATTTTGTATTGTTTATTTGTTGTCTACATTATGTCGTATTTAATAATTGTAAATACGAATTAAATGTGATGTGCGTATGAGTTGCATATGGAATTGTGCCTCGGTGGGGAAAACCAATCAAAGGCGTAGAACCGCGGCGATTGTTACGGTGCGGCCGAGAATCGGTGTTCCAAGCGCATGTGACGCTAATGCGTAAAAAATATGAAAGTGCATGGCCACACCTTCTCAATTAAAATTTATGCAACTCATATGTGCAGGCGCATACGCCATCTATAAATTACATCGAGATTGGTGCATCTGTCACAGTTGTACTCCAACCACCATATACGAAGCTCGGCTGTAAAAAGAAGCCTTGATGGCCTGAAAACGCAGACCATCATTTTATACAGCACACCGCAAAATATCCGTTCTCCGAAGGCACGTATAGGATTATCCGAAGTGCGGGCTTACGCGACGATAACCGAAATCGCCGTTACACCATATATCTTCTGAAAGTCGTTTTGAAATCCTATGTTAGTGCAGTTGAACCTCGATAAGTTAAAGTCCAAGGGAGACACAAAATATTTTAAGTTATAGAGGTTTTAAGTTAGCAAGGGTCTATGTTAGGGATAGGTTAATATAGAGGTAGGTATGTACATACGTATGTATGTATCTTTGTTCCACCCTTTATCAGCGTATGTGAGTGTTGTTAGTTTTCTTTTTGAACTCATTTTAAGCCAGTTTTATCACACAGTAAGTAAAGCGATGTTTCCAGGACAATGATCAAAAACTTATCATCCAAGGCTTACTTATGTCTTAAGTCTAATCGCCGCAAAGCTTTAAAGAATTTCGAAGAAGCAAACAATAGGTGACATGTATTGTTTACGTTAACAATTTAACTAGTGAACACCTGCAAGCAATAAATACCGAAATGTTTTGTTTTGCACACGTTAACAATTTAACTAGTGAACACGTGCAAGCAACAAATACGGAAACCTTTTGTTTTGCACACTTTCAAAATGACTCATTGACAAACAATTTTATGTTATGGAGGTTGTGGAAACATTTCTTTAAGTTACTGAAGGCCAATACAGAGATTACTAATTTAAGTTATAGAGGTTTTGGGCTCTGATGGGAAGGAAACATCTTATTTTTTGAAGTTATAGAGGTTTTTAAGTTACCGAGATTTGAGTTATCGAGGTTCTACTGTAATACAATTGAAATTGGGTATAAAAAGTGAAATTTAAATTGATTTATATGCTTATCAATTCTTAAATTTATTGTAACAAAAAAATCACCAAACGCGTGGGTTAAAAACGTTAAATATTTTTTTCCGCTAAAGGTAAACTTTTTCCTCCTTTAACATCTCAAAATGAGCTACATCTAGCAACAAAGTCACTAACACGGCAACACTATGTATGATTTACATATCAAAAGTCAGAGAACGGGACTTTCAGCCTTGTGCTTAAAATTTTCATTTGATATAATTGTTTGTTAACTTTTAAAATTAAAAATAAAACACCTCAAAATATCTTGTTTTAACTTCAGAATTAGCAATTGACTAAGTTAATCTTAATAAATGGTTTCAATGAATTAACGTCACAAATGTCAATATCTCTAAGTTTACCGATATTTTAACATGTTGATATACACAAAACGATTTATGAAGAAAATGTTATTACGATTTCTTTTCTATTTTTGTTAGTTTGTATTTTTCAGGCAATTTAAAGTATAACAAGTAAAACGTGTTCTATATATCGTATTGTACCAAGTATTAATTTGTTTTTACTTACACATCACATAGGTACACAAAACAACTTGTATATGATTTCCATTTATTAAACAAATATAGCAATATATGCTCAAACCGTTGGATACATTCAAATCAGAGGCTAGTGAAAACAAAACTTTGTCAGAAATTAAAAAAGAACTTCCATTTATATCGCTTGTTTGTCGAGTTGTATCTTTAAGTTATCTGAGGCTCAATGCATCGGATATATACTAGATGGATTTTTATAACTTTATTTACTAAATTTATGGGGTTTTAAATAGTTTGCATATTATATAGGTGATTATTCTGTGATGATTGTGTAGTTTGATCACACATGTACGTAGTGCAGTTGCCTACTTGTAAACTCGCTTATGCTTTACCTTTTTGAACTACATTTCATTTAATTGCATCCTGGGTACTGCTGTGTTGAAATGAGAATAATATTAAAAAAAGTGCCTCTAACACAAAAAGCTTGAGTTATTTATGGTTGAAGAATTCAATAAGGGGTGAATATTTGTTCAGTTAGTGGACTTGAAAAGTTCATTTCGGATTCCTTAGTAAATTTTAACGATCTCATTTATTTTTAAATATATATGTATTTATAACTCGGTAAAAATGACATTAGTATAGATTTTTTAATGTCCTTTATTGCTGTTCAATTTTTTTACCTGGTCACACTATTTTGACATTGTGCAGCTGTCATTTAACTGTCAATATGTATGTGGTGTCACCTGGGTTTTTTTCGCACTTGTAATAGTAATTCAGTAAGATAGAATATATTGTATGGTGTTGGTCAGTATAACATTAAATTTCGGTGGTGGTGCGTGTATGCACTATTATATTTTTAAATTATTGACAATGGTGTGTTATACTTTCTTTTGATTTTTAACTAAAAGAACCTTAGTACATAATTTATAATAAATTATTGGTGACTTCCAAAGACTCTAATTTATTCAACAAGATGAGATTAGCAGGGGCTATCTTCACCAACGTTACGAAAATGCTGGACTTCTATTCCCAGTTTAATCCTTCACCTTTATCTATAAAACAATTTATAGATTTTGGTAAGTTGACTTAGTATTTATGATATCTAATGATATATTTTTAATACTCTAATTGCTACACTAATACGTTCAAGGTCATAAGGTGGATTTTTCGTATCTTAATGTTAAATCGGAAAGAGGACTAAATGTATTAAGGTCGTAGTTTAAATTGTATAGTTCTAATTTTATTATAGCCCTTTGCCTCATCATTATCGTTGACTCATTGCTCAAGGACGATTTCCTGTGATTTACACATACAATGCGTGTTTATATACATATATTTCATAGATTATACGTTTTATTGCCGACCATAGAATATTTTGTAACTCTTGATTGATTCTTTGTTTATCAAGGAACTGAATGACAGTTTGTTTATAAACTAATCAGCTAAAGGTCACCGAATGTCGCGATCTTACCATGAATATGCAGGCCACGCACGTAGTGTTCACTTATTTGATGAAATAAAAAAAAATGAGAAATGAGAGATATAGTATATTTACTACTGGACAAAGGTGTACAAACCATTTACAGGGTATCAGACTATAATGTAAAGAGCCTAATATATATATATTGATAGTATATATTATTATTTTAATATGAAAATAAGAAGGAAACTGATACAACACACTTTTGATGTTAATACTTCAATTTATACCTTTGATCTATTTCCTAGTCTATATTCATGGTCTTTTATAACAATTTATTCAAAGATTTGTTTGGGGACATACATTTGAAATTATTTTTATCTCAAAAATACTTTAAATAAAAGTAAGCACAATGCAACTTACATATCTATATTTTCTGATATTTTCCTTTCTAAAATAAAAAAAAAAGGGCTTGGATTAGGTATTGCAATGAAATTATGCTCCAAATTGTTTTTATTTGATACATTGTGAGAGAATTTCAATCATAAATTTTCATATCTTTTGCCCAAAATTAACTCCTTTAGTTAAAAATTTGACCTTTGGTCCTTATTTCTTATATCTGTTTAATATAATAATCATGTTAATCCTCAATCAATCATACACTTATTTAGGTAAGTGTTTCTTTTTCTGTAATTCAAACTTGTTATACTACAGAACGAAGAAGTAAATACCAGCTTAAACTAAAATTAGTTTGGTTCATAATTCTTACTCAAATAAATCTTGCCTCCTAATAACAAAATTTTGTTATTTAATATCATAATTATCATATTGTTTTTTTTATTTTATGGGTGTCAAAAAATAAGTTAAATAGATAATCATCATATGTACAAATGCCATACAAAAACAATGATAACTCACCAAGGTTGTTTGTTTGACTGACTTGTTATTACTGTTATCTGCTTGGTATTATACTCTATTGGCAAAAGTACCAAAAAAAAACTGTCTTATTTTCACATTTCAAAATAAGAGATTTTTTTTTGTAACATTCTGATGTAGAGATACATAATCAATATAAGGTTGCATTTTTTTTTTAATAGAGCAAAGTTATGTAAATTGCGTTTAATAGTTCAAAGTAAATTTCAAAAATTTTAGAATTTTCTAAATTCAAAAAAAAGTAAAAAAAAAAGGATTTTTGTGTATTTTCAGTGAATTCTTGTGGCTAAATTATAATTTTTTTTATATATAAGAATTCCTTTAAAGTCCATACTCATTTTCTTTTGCCGCTTCCTTGATATGATGCCAAAACTCGGTTAATTCTGACTTTGAACACTTTCTATTAATAATTCCGTTTATGTACACACATGAAGTAATATTATACGGGGCAAGGTAATATTATATATTGAATATTCCTTATAATATTATTATATGGAATATATAATGTATCCCAAATTTATGATAATAATTATTTCTTCTTTTTTATTTTTTTATGCACCATTTAAAAGAATGAAGGAGAAAGTGAGTAATTAAACTTTGTGTTACTTATGTCATTTTGTTTTTAAAAGTCACTACTATAAGAAAATGCATTGGCATAATGATTAGAAATGAAATACATCATGAAGTTGAGAGGTCACTATTTAAACCTTGTCAAAATTTTATAAACATTTACTGTTTGTAACAGTTTTTCTAAAAATAAATTACGCACAAAGTCTTAAACACATCTAGCTTTTTTAAAAAGATTTTGTTCCGTGGCTATCATATTACATCATGCTGAGACCGTAACATTTTATGCAACCAATTTGCATACAATGCTATGATCGCTTCAGATATTCAAAATAGCAGAATATTATAACATTTTTAATTTTTGTTTATGCTATATATTTTACTTGGATACTAGTCTCCACATGTGACTTCATTTGTATGAACATGAAATGAGTCTCTTTGTATCAACTGATGACAGTGTCTACCACTATAGATCCAGCCCTTTTCTCGTCTCGTTGACATTGATGATCTTATTCAAACTAATGTTTTGAAAAAAGGAATTTAGGGAGATAGGGTTAGAAGAGGAAGTCCTCATAATAAATAGTTCATGAATCATCATAAACATGATCCCCAAAGGAGCTAGATAGAAATATTACTTAAGTGCCAGAAAGTATGAGGGTCTTTCGGTTGCTTATTTTGTTGCGGCTGGGGGTCTGTGGGGGGTTGAATGGCGATACGTCAGCAATGTCAATTTTTTGTATTTTGTTGCAAAACTTATTAGATTCCGATTGCATTTGAAAGTGGGGAAAATAATCTAAGTAGAGGAAGTACCACGTGCACTGTATGCTTCTGAATTTGTCCTCACAGCGATTAATGTCAATTTACCAAATTCTTAAATAGAACAAAATAAATAAACAGTGTTTGCATAATATTTAAATGTAATGTCAATGATGTGCTTAAATAGACACTAAATGCACATTAAATTCCTATACGGTTTGAGCTAACTTCTTTTTTGGGGTTATTTTACTGTTATAGACCTACAACTGTGACGGGTACACGTTCATGTATAACAGTAAAAAAAAACATGAACGGATTTTGTAAAAAAATATATCGATGCTTACGTAACGGGGAGACCTGCTTACACAATACATGAACGCCCCCATAACCGCTTACCTTTATCAGAACGAATGAGAAATAATTTCGTTCCGAAAGTGACACGCCCGCGACCGACGGCTTAAAAGTTAGAACCTCGTCGGTCGTCAGTTCGCCGGCCGTAGTCCAACCCGTGCGGCGTCATTTCCCGGGAGTACGTCAAGCGGCGATATCGTGAAGCCGAATATCCGCCGGCGGTCGTCGTCGGGTGTAGTGTCGTCAGGCGTCCATATTAAGCCGGACATAGTTAGGCTTTTTGATTGCGCGACCGGCCAAAATAAACGGTGTCCGGCTTGTCCGGCTTTTTACATTTCGCGAAAGAGCAAAATGTAAAAAGGCGAACAATAATACTGAGACAAAAAATCCTCAATGATGTAGGGTGTCTGGCCTTTTTACCCAAATGTCCGGCCAGACCGGCTCGTCTGTCCGGCTATTAGCTTTGGCGACCTGGCAACCCTAGTCGGGTGTATTATTAAAATGGAGTGCTCGTGAGCCGGCCCGCCGCCCGCACTAGCGCCTGGCAGCCGGCCACCACGGCCTAGGTCAATGTCGTTCTGGACGATTCCGTTCCTTACACCCGATGTCGGCCGTCGACGTCACGTCGTCTTTCCTGTCAATGGATTCCGCGGGAGATGGAAATTTTTTCTGAATCGAACTGCGCTAGTCGTGGACATTCCGTTGGTTATGTATGAGTCACGACGTGACTATAATTTTTACTCGTCAAATTCGTGTTCGCCCGATTTTCATAGTGTGTTTTTACGATCCGTTAAGTAATGTATTTTCGGTATGCAACTGTCAAGTCGATAAATATAGATAGACGCGTCCCAAGATATCCCCTCCCGTCTTCGAGTCCGCCTCGGTCAGAGTATCCCTGTTAAATAGAATACGTTGTATTTTAACATTACTTATTCTATGTAACACTTAGTCAACCTACCCACAAACTTAGTTTTCTTATCGTTTTTATTATAAAGGGTTAGGCGAAATATGACAGTTATTCTGTAGTAAACACGTAGAAAAGCAGAAGGCGTATATACAGAAACACAGTTACAATAAATCGCTACGGAACCACCTGAACGTTTGTCGTTTATCGCACTTGAATTGTGAACGCACTGATCTCAGAAACAAGACTCTCCCATCTGTGCTCGCACTCCGGTGTTTATACTTGCTAAATAGCCGTCTAGAACGTTCATCCAATGTAATTAATCGATAAATTGTCCATAATAAAAAAAGACGTAAACATGTCATGTCTGATATAAACAAGCGAGATTCATTCATTGCCACTTAAAGTTCCATCTCAAAAAATTAATTAACTCAAAAAGAATGTAAACACAAAGCGACGAGAGGTGAAGGTGGGCGGAGTTAATGTCATATTCTATTCTCGGATATTTTTTTCTTACGGGAATTGTTTTGCACTTTTAATACATTTTTGGCTTGCGAGCGCAGTTCGTAAACATATAGTATTCACATTAGGCACAGGCAATACGTATATTTTTGTATTTTTTAAAGTCTATTAATTAACGATAGCAGTCTCGTTTGTTTCCCTATACAGATCCCACAATTTCAAAACTCAGATTTTCTTTGTTGACCGACTAGACACGGCATCTTTTACTGAGAAAAGAAGTCGTAACAGTGATATTATGTACAAAAAGACTAAAAATTGATTCCATGAACGGTCCGTTTTTTTTTATTTCCGAAGCGGAACACAAAAAAGTGTGTTAAGGCGATACTCTTACATATTTTTATGGGGTTGTACTTATTTACAGAAAGGTCAAGTACCTGCTTACTATCTATCTAATCAAGTTAGGATCACTTACCGATTACATTATTTGCATGGACAACGCCGAGACCTCCTTTTTTTTTTTATCGTAGGTACATGTATGATTAAGCGTAAGATATGGTGAACAGTCTCCACGAAAGACATGGGTCTTAATTAAAGACCTACAGGGAATGTCGCTCAGCCACACGATCGGTATATTTTCTTTGTCTCTTTCGACTCCTGATCTATCCACATACAATCATCCATAGTCAGCATAGGAGACAGGCGCACGTTAGTTCCATCTGAAATTTCCCCGTTATGAAACAATGTAACACATTGTATGAGAACATGGTTTCATTGGACGTGAATAATTATTTTTAAAGCGAGTACGATGAAGGTCATTCATTTATTTAGGGAAGGTCATCCTGGAATAATTGCACGGTTAAAAAAGTATGCTTTTAATTTTATTCACTAAAGCTTAACAGTTGGAAAAGTAGTACTCATAATAAAGGTCACACCATTGTAAAGATAGATTCGCAGATTACCTAAAAATACATACTCCAACAGTTGCCTTCCCGTGATGACGTCATGGCCGCGCAAACGACCACTGAATATTACATAGTGGTCCCTACTCGAGTTCGACACGAGCTAGTGTAACCTACTTGACGGATTTGGATAGAAAATAAATGATTTTTCAAAAACACAATCTATAAAAAAATATAAGGACTTCTGGCGTCAATTATAAGTCACAACGGCATGGCCGAAAAAAAAAGACAAAAAAAAAAATACTTTTGAATCTTGTTTGCGATCCACCAAAACAACTTCGAAGAATCGTCTCTGTCGTTTGAAGAAGAAGAAAAAAAGGGCTGGATAGTTATGAGGATTGCCGATAGAAGTTAAAACTATACTATATCAGCAGTTTTATGTGAGATTTTTAAATTAATTGTAATATCAAAGATAATAATTTTTAATTTAAAATTACTAAGATTAGTCGGGTTTATCGACATTTCGACCAACAATCATGTACCTTTTTCTGTGATTTATTTATTAAACAAAAGACATGAGCTGTGTAAGTCCAGTAAATTTGAAATAACAGTCAATATTGCATAGTAAGGTTTGAATTGCAAAATTTAAGCCTTTTAATTTAAGCAAAACAACCATAATGTTGAAATCGAATTAAATTTAACAATATAATCCTCGCATATACAAAAATTTTTGACACTTATACTCTTAATTCACATACACTATTAACATTAACATGTTGGTGACGCGAATTCATAACATTTTATCCATCCAAAAATCGTCTAACGTGCCTATAGAAATTTTCACTTCAATAAATAATGAAATCATCTATTTTATAGGCTATTATGATGCTACAAAGCCTTCTTTCTAGTTATTTAAACTGTATTTCTATATGAACAAATTAATTCACTTGTTTACTGCAAAGTATATATCTATACGTTAATTGCTGGCCAACACGTCATACTTATAGCTATAGATATAGTGTTAGCAATAATACGTCACGTGACCGTGTCAGTGACGATTGTTTTTAAATTACACTCCCATCCAACCTGCCTAAACAAGTTCTCACTTCAAAAATGTGAGCGTTCATGGGACACCTGGCAGATGTGGAACATCTAAAATTTATTTAGTATATTCTGTATTGAAATACTTTGATAATTAACCAAATATTCAGATAGTTAAGAAAATATTAATTTTAGTCTATTAAATTATTATTTTTATGAAGTTATTTACAAATGAAATATATTGTCATTATTTATTGACTGTATGAGTCTTATTTCCCAATACTGTTAAGTTTTTTGAATTTTCGTTATTTATATATATGTAGAATTAATCAACACTTTTAACGTTTTAATTCATAAATTCGCGTAAATACATCAGCATTACGGATATTATCGTTTGCATAGTATAATAAGATACACTCACACTGACGCACACGTAGAGTAGGGAATGTGTGCATGTCGGAAAGAGCCGACAAGACACGAAGATGGCCGGACGGCACGTCGCGTCACATCATTATAACTTTTCCACTTTCGTCAATAATGCGCCTAAAGATGTTTCACCCCAAAAACCCCAGAAAGATGAGATCGCTTCGATTTGACCGAAACGGCGAGCGCCGATGGCAAAAATCGATATTTTCTGTGTAACCTTCCACATCGGCCCTATCGCTTTAGATAATCTCCCTGCCCTACAAATGTTGCGTAAAGATTGATATTGAATAATAAAACATCCGGTAGTAGTCTCGACTTCTATCTACCCCAAATTTTTATCGTAAATCTTTGAATATTATGTAATATCATTGCATGCAATAATGTCTGTTATTTTTGTCTGATATTAGCCGTATGGGTATTGGCTAATCCAGCAGACGTTGATCTGCCCTTCCGGTGGGTAGCGCGTAAGTTTTTTGCTTTTTTTTTTTTTGCATACTGTACAAATTTTGCGATACGTTTTAAACTTTTTTCTAACTCCTTGAATATATTGCATACATAAGAATTATCTCCTATTGTAGGTATAAAATGAAAAGCTCTAAATGCCACTAAACCGACGTACATGGTGAATATGAGTTATTTTGATCCATAAATAGAAAGTTTGTTGATAATTCGACTACAGCGCCACGTGTCGATTTTTAGTATAACTATGAACCGAGGTTTTCACAAACTAAATATACTTTTCAAATTTGATAACAATATACCAAGTGGTTTAAAATTCTATATACAACACATATTACATATACGCATATGTGTTTGTAAATATAAACATCATTATATGTTATTTCTCTAAGGTGTTTCTTTGTCGGTATGAAATATCTTCATTGATACGTTATCAAATTTAATATATGATACGCCATTTCAAAGATTATTTTTCCCTCTAATGACGGAAAATAAGTTCAGATAACTTTTAGTTTATTTCCGTTAAAGGATTGCAATTTTAATATTTATATTTTAAAATTAATATTATGAAAATTTTATTTAAAGACGTCTGTTGGCATCTTTATATATTGTTTTTTTTGAGATGTTTTTTGTTGGTATGAAATGTCTTAATATGAAAGAAATATACATAAATGTATGAAACAACAAAAAATGCGTCTATAATCCTGTGTATAATATTAATATAAGTTACTATTTGTTAGAATGAAACATTTAAAATTAATAAATATTTACTTTTATTTATTTCTATCTTATTATATTACATAACTGACCACTATCGATGCTATGTATTCACACTGGGTCACCTAGCACCGTATATAGAAGTGTTGATAGTTTTTCTATATATAGAATCTCTTATTTGTTGTTAACAAGTAAAGGCTTATCTATATTTTCCTTACGATATCATATAACTTCCCTCACGTACAGATTGCTCAAGACAATCCTATCACGACCGATAGGGGGGAAGATAATACCGCGGCCGGCTATGTGTGAACTGTTATCTATACGGAACCGGTTAAAACCGCACGTAACCGGTTTTTGTTTTCAGCGACCGTACCTAATGGGCGAGGGGGGGGGACACCGGAAAAACTCGCACACCGGCAATTGTTCAAACTTTTTGTCCGTCTGTCGCGCTGACACAGTGGTCAAATTAACTTCCACGAAACTGTTTTTTTTTTGTCTATATGTGTATGTATTGTGTGTCTAATCGTCTACCTCATGTCGGCAAACACTAAAACTAGCTTTAGTCCGCGGCTTCGCCCGCGTAGACGTCGAATGAATTCTCTCGTCTTTCAAATCGATCGATCGCGTTGTCGTTCATGATCCCGGTCTTGTTTCTACTTTGGGTTCTAATACTGGCACCGTTTTTTATTTCCGATTCTCGTATTGATGTAGATTTTGATTCTATTAAATATATATACAATGTAAAAATATATATACCTGTTAAAAGAGATAAAGACTATCCTGTGATACTCAGGGGTATAAACTATTACCATACCTAATTTCATCAAATTTTTTCTGATAATTTTTCTAAGTTTGCGAACAAATGCATAGACGAACAGACAAAAAACCCAAAAACCATAGAAATGTATTCTTCTAACGTTTCTAATGCACCCCAGAGTAGATTATTCTAAATAATTTTAATGAACAGATCTTTCTCTACTATTATATTATATGTATTTGAAGATTTTAAATATCTGAATTATTTTACTTATTTATAATTTGAAAAGCTGAATGCACAATCAATAAATTTAAATTCATCATTTGTGACAGGTGCCGCTTCGCGAACGGTAAATCGAAGTCAATATTTGCTTAAATAGTGTCTCTAGAAATCTCTATTTATATACTAAAAATATGATTAATTTTATTTGTATTTAGGTTTTACCTTAAAGATATTAATGGTTCGATTTCAAAAACTTAGCTGGTCTCAGGTTCGATTCAAAGTTTTTCCTTTATTCTAAAGCGCCATCTGAGCCAAAAGGAAGTGCTTAGGTTTTTTTTTATGGAATAGTCAAGGAGCAAACGAGCAGGCGACCCATCAGAGAGTAGACAGTTATCGTTCTACCTACTACGTTGATCATAAGATCACTAGCAACTCTATAAAGGACTTTTTAGTGCGTTGTCGGCCTCTCGCGAGAGGTAATAGGACATCTAAGATCGGCGATAGGAGGGGGGGAGTAAATCACCGGAACTCTCGGTCACCGGACGAAAAAAATCAAAAGTGGTACTTCACGTGCGTAATCCGTGAGAGTGTGGGGTTTTCTTTACACGTGACAATGTTTCATATTGATACTTTCGTGCCACAGACAGTCGAAACAGAACCCTGCAGTTCAAATATCCAATGGTTCCTTTATATAATATTTGGACATATTCCTTTGTTAGACACTCCTGTGTCGAGTAAAGTAAAGTATATTCGATAGATTAGAAGCTTGAATTTTAAGCTTTCCACGTTAGTGTGATGCGGGAGAGAAGACTATTAACGGTCTTCTTCACCACATCGGTGAAAACGGCCGTCTACTGTCGAAATGTATTTACTTTTTTTTTTTAAATCAAATATTAGGCAGCGTTCGAGATGGAGTTATAGGTCGATGAATACAAATCCAAATCATAGGAATTTTGTAAGGTTTGTTTGCAATGAGATAGAATAAACAGTAGTTTTTGTGTCGTCATAGCTTTAAAAAAATCATATATCAATTCGTTCAGAATGCACCTTTTCTTTCTTCGTCCGTTTCGTTCACTGTACTTAACATGACGCAATGCACGACGCATGTTGCAATCTATGCAGCGCCTGGCGTGACATTGCTGTGAAATATGGAATGACGTCTTTCTTTTTATTGTTCTCGTTAATGTCGTGAAGCTTGCCGCCGCCGCCTATTGTGTGTGACGTCATAAGTGTGTATGTGATCCGATGTAAATTAAACGTGTAAATTTAACAAGTGCGCGGCGAGTCGCGTGCTCTGCAGTGCGCGGCCGTAGGTGTTTTGCGTGACGACGTCTATGGGCGATGTTTGTCACAAGCGATCTGTTTGCTACACTACGGCACGGGGACTTCCTCGATGTGTCGATGCGAGGACAGTTGATGTGGTTCTGTCATTTCTTGAATTGTGTCTCATTTAAATCAGAAAGTAAGCTGAATTTTTACACGGAGCAGAAACCGCGGATTTCACGGAATCGACTCGCACTTGACCGATGCGGTTTTATACATTGGAGGCCACTTAAAATGGGAGGTTTGGAGCTTAGGTCGCGACACGGCGTATTTACGTCGTAATGATAGAATCGTGTATCGAATAGTTTGATGTTGTTGATCCTCGACGAGCAATCGTCACGGATCATTGTGCGAAATTTGGGGATGGACACTTTCTTGATATTTCCGAAGGGGTCATGCATGATATGTGAATGCGTCGCAATACACAATCCGAGACTATCGGATTTCAGCTATAATTTACATTGGACGTACTATATTACACTACACTGTTTTCACTGCTTCGTTTGCGTGAATGGACGTCACAGATTGACGTGCGGAAGCGGCTGTGTAAAGTCAAAATTTTCGTTTTGTCTGTCACGGCGACGTAATTGGATGTGCGTAAAAATATACGAAAAACGTGTACTCCTAACGTTTCAAAAGACTTTTGACTTACATGCACGAAAAGTCGTTAATTATATAAACACAAAGTATTTGATAATAAGTGGATTAATTTTTAAATAATTGATGTACCGCTAGCGGTGTTCATAATCAACTATACGACAAGCAGATCGATGGATGGCGGTGATCGTCTACTCTCTGTAGTATAGCATACTCGTTTGCCTTTAAAAATCCCATAATAAAAAAGACTGGCTAAGTGAAAATGCATAAAAAGTTTTATATTAATTATAGTTGGACTCAGTGGCGGGCGTTTTGTTATTCATATTAAAATTAAACAATGTCACATAATACAGATAAAATTCAAGCAGGGAGAATCATGCGATGCAGCATCCTTTAAAATATTCACACGTGCACATGAAGTCTATTGGGTTGTATAAGTCTTAATACAAATCGACGGCTAAAGTATTCGTGTTCATTAAAAAAATATCTTGGCAATAAAGTAATTTTAAATGTAAAATGGAAGATATATATTAAGGGCCTTTTGCACCACCTCTTTTTGAACTCACTTTCAACAATAAGTCCCTTGCGAAACTAATTCTACATACCATATGATCTTTTTAACGGTTTTTAACCCTAACAACCGTTACAAAGAGGACAAGGAATGCAAAATTTACATGAAAATTAACTTTTTGTAAGAAGCGAGTTTGAAAGATGATAGAAGAGGCCCTATTACGATCAAAATTTGTCCAAGATCTTTTTACGAGCGGCAACCCACTTCCTATCAATATTATAAATGAGAAAGTTTGTGAGCATGTATGTGTGGATGTTTATTACGCTTTCGCGCAAAAACTACATGAAAGATTTTGATAAAACTTTACAGTATTGTAGGTTATACAACAAACTAAGATATAGGCTACAATTTATAAAGCTACTAGTTTGTGCTCGTGGCTTCGTTCACGTGAACGTGGCAAAGGCAGTAAGGAAGCGGTATATATGTGTACATAACCGGTAGTTAGGCGGTTGTTACGAATTCACAGAACTAAAAGTATTCTATATATGTACAAAATAATCAGGTTTGACGTTAAAGCATTATTTTTGTTTGTGAGTGTATCGCACTTCACTTTTTAACAAACATACAGTTCTGTAACGAAAAACGTGGACTTATATTTATTATGTAATCAGGTGACGCTTTGAAATTATCGTAGATTCATAAAATGTCAGCATAGCATATTTCGTAGCAGTATATCTTGTTTAGCTTGAGAACCACGACAACGCCCTCTGTCGGAGACTGATACGCAAAAAAACAAAACATATAAAAGATCCCGCATATTTCTATAAAAAGAAATAAAAATATATTCGTATACATTTGTAAACATATGTTTTTAATATAAATTATATTCCTTGTCGCCTCACAAAATTGCATAATACACTAAATCATCAGGGTTATCGTAAGACGACTGTGTTTATAATTATTTTCATAAACAATTGTCTACGTTACATCTCTTATCGTTGTTGTTATTATTGGACCGGAAATAAATATACTTTTTATAGTCTATGGTTTTGACAGTCGACTCTGAGGCAGCACAACTCGGGAGGGCATAGCCGCAATGTATCCCTTCCCCAAATTAAGGATTTTTTTTTCTTACTCTTATGACTTTTATTATGTATAAAATGTTGAATATCCGGGAAATTGAAGGAGTCATAGACTAAACCCCTCCTGAACACTATCCGCGCGTCTATGCCACACACTGCACTCCGTCTGCAGAGATCGCTCTTGTTTTGTGGTACGGACGACACCATAGTGCTTACACAGGACTTATATAGAACAAGCGGGCATAGACGAATGGCTTTCTGTTGCGTCGCGAGCGTTCTTGGAATAAATTAAAAATGTATGGGTTTGACGTTGGCTGACGCCATGTCACGCGATCTAGAGGAACTTTATTATGAATTGCTAGACGAAAGACGATAAACCATTGACGTTTCTAGAAATACAGAGCTGGCCACTCGGTCCCGGCTGCAGATGACCCGGAGATTATTATATATTCGGAAACAAAAATTGATACCTACATATGCGATTAATTTTCACATTTTAATAGAATTTAATATCATAAAAAAAAAGAATGAACGATTTTGTGGGTTACGCAAAACAACAATGTACGATAATATTACTCGGATTAGAATGAGAAACTAGTGTACGGAAAAAATACATTTGATAAAAGACACGTTTTATCATCAAATAGTAATGAATTTCAATAATAAAATTTTGTGTTCTTGATAATTTATTAAAATTTTATATCATATTTTAGCTACATTGTGAATGAAATACTGTTTCAGTTGCATAATTTTTTACGAATTTTCAATTTACTCATTACCCAATTGTCCCAAAAATATCCAATGCGAAATCGCTAGGTGAGACAATGCCGCATCGAAAAGTCACCATGAGCTCTCGGACTACATGGCGAGTCGTTTACATGTATGAGTGATCTAAAATGGTAACTCAAAACCTGACTTGAAAACAGAGAGACTATGAAATGCTCTTGGCATAAAGTACCTGAAAGACTTCCTGCACATTAGTGTCTTTCCCATAAAACTCAAATAAAATTAAATAATTCAGTACATCTTAAAAGAAGAACACGAGGATGTGTTAGCAATTAACTTTTGTACTTTAAATAGAGTATAAATTGAATTTTGTAATGATAGAGCTGTGACCAAGTCGGCGCGGGACGGGCAGTTACCGCTGTTTCATTTCCTCCAGCGAGTGATATCTCCGGTGCGCGTTCTCCCTGCATTATATTACTCCCCCTCCATCAATCCCATCTCCACTTTTTTAGATATCCTATTCCTATCCAAGGAGTCGGTAACGTAGTATTCACTCCTCGGGCGTTGCAAGTATCCATGGGTGGCAATGACCACCTTATCTCCGGTGGTTCGCAAGCTCGTTTACCACTCACAATTAAATAATATTCATAACTAAGTCTATTTTAAAAGTAATAATCATTCGGCTTAATGATAAAGCTTTAACATGCAGTACTGAAATCGGTATGGGAACCCCTTATGCAGTAACTCTACACTAGGTTTGCCAACTTTCTTTAGAAATAATAAAGTGTATGTGATTCCAGACTCTATAAATAAACAATACAGATATATAAAAATAAAGAAGAACTCATTTTATTTTTGAAGTTCAATATTAATATTATCGCTCCAGATAATTTATAGAAACGCGCGTCCGCGCCGGACGTGATTTCCTGATGACGTCGCTATGCTATTGCGCATAATGTATTCGATATGTGCTATTTTATAAAATTTATAGATCGCGCGGAAGGTCTGTTGTCAGATAGCGTGACATCATACATCAGAGACGGGACGCTCGGGCATCAACGCTAATGTTTATACTAAAATAGAACGCGTTCAGTTTAATTTATTAATTCTTTTTATGATACCAAAAATATATTTTATTTTTAATATTCCTATCTTCAGCATACTATAACTGTATGTCACTATGTTAAATAAAATCACATGAGATCATTCAAATCCCCAGAGATGTCAAAATACTTCAAAGGGTTTTATATTCTTTTTTAAACTTCGAGTGGATGTATTTTTTTGCATTGTCGTATTTACTTAAATCATTTACTAACTTACCAGAGATCTTGACTAAAAAACAAAACTTGTTTCAGGAGGGCGGAAAGGTCGGTCGCAAAATCGATTCTTGGCCACCTTGAAATCGTCCCTTTTTATCTATCTCGGTTGTATTGTAACACCGACCTAGATCATAAATAACCCAGACTTGTCTGATTTAACACTATAGAGATTTATTTATGTAAAAATGCTTTATATATAGTATTTTATGAACGCGGTTTTGCTACGGTCGTCTTACTTAACTTATATCCTTTGTATGTTTTGATATGTGACTGGAATTTATAGGGATTAGTTGCCTGCGATGTCGTAGGAACTTTTTCGTCAATGTCTGTCGCGGAAGTCATAAGAATTTGTGTTTTCAACTTCCGTTGAGGAAGTTAGAATTTTTTTTCCTCAAAGTCTGTCGAGGAAATTATAAGGATTTGTTTCTTCAACGTCCGTTGAGGAAGCGAAGGATTTTTTCTCAAAGCCTGTCGAGGAAGTCATAAGGATATTTTTTTCAATGTCCTGCGAAGAAGTGCTAAGGAGACATCAATTCATTAGGTGAGCTCAGAATGTTCAGTTCGGCAAAATCTCACCAAATCTTATCAAATTTGAACAATGGGATCAAGGGATAGAGTTTTAAATAAACACCTCACCTGATTTATGTACGTCCGTCCCTTAACTATCCGTTTCGTCCCTCGAGGAAGCAATAAAGGTTTGGATTGAATGTAATATTAAAAATTACAGCTTCAACTACACTAGAAGTCAGCACCAAATTACATAAACCCTTAAGCAAGCATTGTGCGCGGCCATTCGTGTCAAATCGTTGAATAAATAGTAGTACAGTGGAATCTCAATAACTCAAATGTCAAGGGAAATGCAAAAAAAATCGAGTTAACGAGTTTTCGACTTAACAAGAACTTGGAGATACATATGACTGTGTCGACAAGGAACAAACATAACGTTCACAGCTGTGTTACTTAGAAAGTTTCATGAATGTATTCATTCATTGCACGTGTACGAGACAAAAACAATAGATTTGAAGCCCCGAACCCGAACATTCATTTTGGAATTCATTGCTATTATTTCGGGGAATTCCAAGTGAGACGTCATTATATTTTACCAGCTACGACTTACGGAGTCTCCTTTTTGAAATCCGAGTTATAGAGTATAAATATGTATTATCAATACTTCGTACGGAAATAACATTTTGTTCGAGTTACAAAGTCTAAATAATTCGAGATGCCAAGTATTTAGGGTTTCATCGGAAGGGAATGGCAATTTTTTTCGACTTACTGAGGATTTCGACTTAACGAGGTTCGAGTTATTGAGATTCTAATGTACTATTTTTTACACCGCAAAAGGCATACGTAATGTATTCAACAACACCGTGGCTCAACCGGCAAAAGTTATTGCGCCTTCCGAAGACCGACTACTGCGAAAACGACCGCTTTCAATATTAAGTGTCGGATGCACTCAGGGCTTTTGTCAGTTTAGGTATTTTATTTACGCATAAATTATGTGCAATATTAAACCACATCGCTACATCCCGATTGCTGCACCGATTCAGATATTTTAAAGCATTAATTTCAAGTATCGATTTCAGTTCTGATACCGAACCCGCTGCTTTTGTTCGCAGCTCCTGCCGCGTGGATGTGACAGAAAATTACACTAATTTTCAATCCCATCTTTCCTGCTTTCTCTCCCGCTAACGGTTGTGCTCTGTGGCATTTTCCTCTTCCAACACTGAAGCAAAACCTGTATGTCTTCAAATACTAAACGGAAGATAGTCATCAAAACCTGAAAGAATTAACATATAGATGTAGTATAACTTCATGTTTAAATTGATTTCTTTATGTTTTAAGAAACGTAAAAGATATAGTAATTATGCACATATAACGTTTTGTTTTTTAATAAAAGTCATCACGACGCAGTGTATCATTATGGTTACCCAAACAATTTTTTATCGATCTTGCCGAAATACACCAACTCATTGTAATCATAAAGGCAATTGTGTGCTTCGAAAACCGCAAAAAAAAAATCCGCTCGACATTAACCGGCTTATTTTAAAAGCAACATAAAATATCTTTATTACTAAGCCCGTAAAAAAATGTTATTGTATATATTTTGGCCGGGTTTTCCATGCACAATATCGTGTATTTTTATCGTCCATAAGTGAAAGAAACCAATGCATTTACGCTTCAGAAATGCTATTGACAATGCAACACAATGATCGAACTTTGGCTTTTTCTTCTTCATATAAATGTAACTGTTATGTACTCCAAACGTGACACGGCTTTTCAGCATGTTGGTCAAATGTTTATTCAGCGTAATCCAAGTAAAGCAATCGATTTGGTTGTGTTTTTCGATCTTATTTGTCTTCCAAGACAACGCTTTGCCGTAGCCTTAATTTTGGCAAAAGTCAAATAAAATAATCTACCTACGTCCGTTTGAAATTTTATATCATTAGAGCGCTATTAAAAGAAAGCAAAATAGGAAAAATGAAAACACCGAAATAAAAAATATGTATAAACTAATACTTCTAAATGAATTTCTATATAATATATATTTTAGTTAAGTGATCTATTCGCTCATAAATAGATTTATATAAATTATGCATTTTAGTAAAATCATCACAAAACAACGTTTTGTACCTACCGAAGCGATTTTTTTTTAATAATGACGTTATATCGTAAATATCACAGAACGTGCACACGATAGTAAACACTAGCAATTGTTAGCAAATAGCAAGTGTTCAACAGACCCATAGACCCACAGACCCGCACACCCACACGCACACAATAATGTGGACACTAAAAATATCATTAGTATCACATTAGATAATATAAATTTGTCAACAGCATGACGTTGAACAGTATAGACTTTTCAATAACATGATATTGGAAAATATACATTTGTCAATAGCAACGTTAGACAATAAAGACTTTCGTGAGCATGTCATCTTTGATTGAATTTTCAAAATGGTGTGAATTTTAACGACATCGATAAACTTAACATTTTCGACGGGACTGTTTTTTATATTTCATTTGTTTTTCATTTCCATTCATCGCCGCCATTTTGTAAACATTCCACGGATGTCTATGGGCTTGTAATGGCGGACAACGCGCAAAACAAACTCGAGTCGGGCTTACACAATAAAAATAAACTTTTGATGCTTGTATAAACAACGAAATTCTTTACGTTTCCTTTATACTGTACCGAAAGATGAACAGACTTTGATGGCTTCCGCCAAATATTTCAGAACTTTGAAGTGGCGAAATGTGGGAATAATTTTCTTAGCAACAGCTGTTAACCTTGAGAGATAGCGTCGTATCACGAACGAAGGAGGGGGCACCTATTATCGAAAGATAACGAAAGATACACGATTCGAGTGCCTTTTTTTTTTCATTATAGATAAAGAAAAGTTGATCAATACAATCGCTATCTGAGACGGACGAAGCCGTCGCCACGTGTAAAGTGCTGTTTTGCATTTGCATGTGTGGGTGTATGCGACAGGGGAACTCTTCACTTCGTTTAAGGTCTCGTTTGAAATCGAGGGACATGTGTTGAATTTACATTCATATTACGGTCGTGTAATTCAATCCCTTGACGCGGTCTACTATCCTTGAATCGGCGCCTTTGATCTTGAATCCACGAATTGGCGGCTCCTTTGATGTCGCATCCACTACACACAGCTGTTACCGGCGTAATTCGCCCGAGGACAAGGTCTGCCGCAAAATTAAAAATAATATGTAAAGTTGAAAATTCGGTGGTTTGCGGTAACTCTCGTGTCTTTAGGCCGCTAGAGTTAAATTATTAAACGTACTACAGTCAATGAACGATTATTGTTCATGTGTCCTATTTATTCACGAGAATTATTTAAAATATCGTTAATGCAACAGCCCTTTGAACAAAGAATGATTTAAAATATCGCTAATGCAACAGCCCTTTGAACAAAGAATGATTTAAAATATCGTTAATATAACAGCCCTTTGAACAAAGAATTATTTAAAATATCGCTAATATAACAGCCCTTTGGACAAAGAATGATTTAAAATACCGCTAATGTAACAGCCCTTTGAACAAAGAATGATTTAAACATATTGTTAATCTAACAGCCCCTTAAACGAATGACTGCTGAGTTATTACAACAGAGGTATGTTGATTCCTGTCACACTATTTCCTGGGCGCTTTCTATTCAATGCACAAACAGACGAGCTGACTCGCTGATAGATTAATGAAGGCTGATCTATAATGCTATTAAATACTATCTATTCTAATGATGTCATCTTGTGAACGCTGCGGTATGTTGCAGTCCAGGCATTGATGGCGCCATCTGTAGGTTATGGTTATGGCATTTAGCGCCATTTGTTGTTGGGATTTTTATTTCTTTTATATATAATATATATATATATATATATATATATATATATATATAATGCAATAAATGTATAATAATTTATTAAATAATATTGCTGTCAATATTGGCCGTTATCAAACGAAATTAGTCATGACTGTTATGCAATACTCGTAGTACAATTTGTAATCATCGAGTTACTAAAATGATATTGTTCTGTTTAACGGTGGGCGAAACTCGGTCGGTGCAAAGTCCAAATGTCTCGAAACATCTGTTTCGCATGCGTTATCGTGAGCGCTTTTGTTTGTTTATGAGCGTGCGTAAATCCCTGTTGATGCAATAGTTGATTTTTTTTTAACAGTGAAAGGTATTTTAATGTATAATAAAAAAATCGTTAACCTGTCCCTCAATCTGAAATATAATTTTTTTTGTTTTTATATTTTTTTAAATAAAAAAAAAGTATTTAAATATATACCCCTGTATTCAAATGCAATTCGTGATATTTTATTATCTATCGACGAGTTGTCATTTCTCGTAGGAAACAAATTTTAAAAGCCATTTCGATATCTTCATAACCTTATCACAATACTCGCTTTTAAAATGTTCTCTTTATCATTTATATCGGATATGTCAAATATCAAACTCCAAAGTGCAAAGATTTCACAATAATAGTTATGATTAGGCCTTTGCCTTACTGTAATAAAATTCATTGCATAGATAATGTAGCAGTGTCAAGTGTCGTTGACATTTGAATTGCTTAGATAATAATACATACAACCTTCCTTACTGCTCTTAAATTATACTTTATTTCAATATCTATTCCTAAATTTGAAAGATTGAAAACCTGATATCGTGTCTTTTTTTTAGCATATTTACGTAAATATGTATATCAATAGAACTGTGCAAACAATCCAATTTTATAAAATATAAATATACGTTTCTCAGTTCTGCGACAACTTTCATGTTTATTAAAATCATCTGGTTGATGTGCATTTAAAAATATTAAATACATTTGATTTATAAAAATTTAAAATGCCTTTAATTATTTCATAGCTCGGCTGAGAACAAAATAGTTCATTTTAACTTTCAAATATTTTGTGGTGTAACTAACTTATCTTGAAGAAAAACAATTTAATTATTTCTCTGTCATGAAATTCATTATTTTAATATTTTATTTTCAAAATTTATTCAGGAAAGTGACAAAATTCATATGGTGACCCTGTAGTATGCCCACGCTAAAGTTCATACGGATTTCTCCTTAGTTTGTAAATTAATTCAGTTCGGTATCCATGTTGTTTAAAAACAACTATTTTTTACACTTGTAAAGGTTATCACCATTTTGATTGTGAACTGATAATTGAAGATTTTCGTAGTATAACGGAAATTATTGGTTTCAATTCGATTTATATATAAATCAGGATTTCATGGGATGTCGAGGTTTTCAGTTCCTAATATGTTTTTGACAATTCATGCCCTATCTGTGTGTATAAGGGTGTTTTGAGATTAAGCAGTCTCAAAAAAAAAACTGGAAAGCGAAATCTCAAAAAAATTTAATATATTTTTTTAATCAATTCAAAACTATCGAAACGATGTATTTTAAAATGCCATTTTGAAATTAATTGGTTTTTTAGGAGCTTTATTCCTAGTAAAATTGCGACCATTTTTATAAGATCTATCTTTAAAATAAAATCTGTTTTTGTGCTAAAAAACTGTATCGCATATCGCAAGCCCTGTTGAAATCGGTTGTTTCATTTATATGTTTTTGACAAAATATTTGAAAAATAATGCTGATCATTTTGAGTTCGAAAATAATATCAATAATATTTTCATGCTTTTCGAGCTAAAACACTTTATTGCTCAGAATTAGAAGCGAAGCTTTGGGACTGGTCTGCCAAGTCAACCATTGCTCAGTTTTTTTTTTTCTATCAACTTATTTTATATTGCAATATCCACAAAACAAGACTATTGGAACGGCCCAGTTATTGCACCGGGTTTCCACGGAAACCGATAAATTGTCTAATACGTAATATTGAAGAATAGTAATTGTAGTTATTACACTAATACAATTTAGTCCTTGTACATGCTTAGGAGTAAAGTCCATTATCGAGCGATGTGGAACATACCTCACCGTGGCACGTGTAAACTAGCGTGCATTGCAATTAGGGTTACCATATAGTTCATACGCATTATCTTCCGTACATCAACCCACAGCATAAGTCCCACTGAGAGTGGTAGCTAATTGTATTTCCCATTGCATGATAGCTACCATAATATATATCTCACTCCATGGTTGCTATCATATTTTATTTCCAACTGTATTGTAGTCACTATACTACATATTATGGGTTAATATATGATACTATTTTTTTTTATTAAATTGGCAAAGAAAATGTTTTTTTTGACTAACGATAATTTTACAAATTTAAATTAACATTAAATCTACAGTTGTTGTCTATAAATACCTTTCTAAAAGACGGAGTTGATTATGTGGTCACTCTAATAGCAATGCACGTGAATTTACACGTGACCCCGGTGGGTTAAGTTACCTATTGATTTATAATGGACTTTTCTCTTTAGCATGTACCGAGGGTTGAATTGTATTATACCCTTTGATTTTATGGTAGGGTAGACCGTGCAGTGGATCATTTCTTTGAAAAGAATCGGGGTGGTTCACGCATACGTTATGGGATCGTTTGTTGGTGACGCAGTAAATTCGTTAACAATTTTTAAATCACTCTATCGCCATAGTTTAGAGTTCCGATTTCTCGAAATCCAATTTGAGATTCTGGATAAAAATCCGTTACAAAAAAAAATGTCGAAGGTAAATTTTGAAAGGGTTTTAGCGTACTTGACTGAAGAGAAATATGAAAAGATCGTACCTCGTGGAAATCTATAGTCTCTGCCTACGCTTCTGGGAAATAGGCGTTAGTTTATATTATTATCATTATTATTATTATTATTACACAGCCATAGAAGATATACATCTAGTAATCATTCACTTAAATTTTTTTAGAAGCTTTATTCCTAGTAAAATTGCGACCATTTTTATAAGATCTATCTTTAAAATAAAATCTGTTTTTGTGCTAAAAAACTGTATCGCATATCGCAAGCCCTGTTGAAATCGGTTGTTTCATTTATATGTTTTTGACAAATATTTGAAAAATAATGCTGATCATTTTGAGTTCGAAAATAATATCAATAATATTTTCATGCTTTTCGAGCTAAAACACTTTATTGCTCAAATTAGAAGCGAAGCTTTGGGACTGGTCTGCCAAGTCAACCATTGCTCAGTTTTTTTTTTATCAACTTATTTTATATTGCAATATCCACAAAACAAGACTATTGGAACGGCCCAGTTATTGCACCGGGTTTCCACGGAAACCGATAAATTGTCTAATACGTAATATTGAAGAATAGTAATTGTAGTTATTACACTAATAATTTATCCTTGTACATGCTTAGAGTAAAGTCCATTATCGAGCGATGTGGAATATAATCACCGTGGCACGTGTAAACTAGCGTGCATTGCAATTAGGGTTACCATAAGTTCATACGCATTATCTTCCGTACATCAACCCACAGCATAAGTCCCACTGAGAGTGGTAGCTAATTGTATTTCCCATTGCATGATAGCTACCATAATATATATCTCACTCCATGGTTGCTATCATATTTTATTTCCAACTGTATTGTAGTCACTATACTACATATTATGGGTTAATATATGATACTATTTTTTTATTAAATTGGCAAAGAAAATGTTTTTGACTAACGATAATTTTACAAATTTAAATTAACATTAAATCTACAGTTGTTGTCTATAAATACCTTTCTAAAAGACGGAGTTGATTATGTGGTCACTCTAATAGCAATGCACGAATTTACACGTGACCCCGGTGGGTTAAGTTACCTATTGATTTATAATGGACTTTTTCTTTAGCATGTACCGAGGGTTGAATTGTATTATACCCTTTGATTTTATGGTAGGGTAGACCGTGCAGTGGATCATTTCTTTGAAAAGAATCGGGGTTCACGCATACGTTATGGGATCGTTTGTTGGTGACGCAGTAAATTCGTTAACAATTTTAAATCACTCTATCGCCATAGTTTAGAGTTCCGATTTCTCGAAATCCAATTTGAGATTCTGGATAAAAATCCGTTAAAAAAAAGCGTAAATTTTGAAAGGGTTTTAGCGTACTTGACTGAAGAGAAATATGAAAAGATCGTACCTCGTGGAAATCTATAGTCTCTGCCTACGCTTCTGGGAAATAGGCGTTAGTTTATATTATTATCATTATTAATATTATTATTACACAGCCATAGAATATACATCTAGTAATCATTCACTTAAAACGTCAAACTTCCTAAAAACTGTAACTAATGAAGTAGGTAAACGAAACAAAAAAAAATAACCAATTTTCGGTGGAGCGCTTAGAGAAATGTATGTAGGACGCTCTAATGAGTAAGAGAAATATCCAAAATCTCGAAGGCCCTGAAACTGCATCCAAACCGTAACCGAAGACCTAATAGACTTAGAGGTACAAAAAATAATGGTAAAATTTAACAAATATTATATAGTATTATTATTTAAATGCTTACGAGATTAATTGCTTTTGAGATTATTTAATTTAATTCCAAATATTATACAGATTGATACAATTATAATATAAATTAAAGTCTTTGACTTTTATGAATAAGGCTCATAAGTAGATAACTTATTCACAATTATATTTGAATATATTTTCAGATATTTGTTAAGAAAAGACACATTTTTTAAAAGTGTTTTCAGAAATGCTTTGAAAACTGTTTAACTTTATTTGAAAACTTTTCAAGTGCATATGTTCACTAGTATTATTTCATGAAATTACAATAAAAAATGTCCTGTCTACATTATAACGAGGATAGTTATAATATATAGGCACGGGTGTACTGTCTTTGTATACCAGGAGTTTAGTCTGGACTTAAGGCGGGGGCGGGATGGGGAAAATCTATTTCATACATATTCATGTCCTGTCTTAGGAGCCAACACGCATAACATAGTCACAAATGCAGTGACCTACACATGGCTCCTTACTTGCCTCTCTTATTTGTTGGAATCAATACCAGATAGCCCTAACTTAACTTAAAACTTGTAATGTATTAACAAGAGTTTGGTACAAAAGAACTGCACCCGAACCAATGTTTTTTGTAATACTTCTTTATACATTGTATTAATATTTGTGACTATATATGTTTAACATTTGTAATGAATGGTGAATCGTTGCAATTGTTACAGGAACCCTCAATATTGGATATAAAAGAAGAATCATATTCACCAAGTCAATTACAAATTTTAGAAAGGTATAGACAATGGACGGCAAATGAGTCTCTTACCTCCAATTTAATGTGTGAAACGTATCTAGATGAAAGCCCGAGAAATAAATTGTTGATTGAGAGCCTGATGAAGGAAAAACGAAGATCTGCTCGCCGTCTCAAGAAGTTGACAATCATGCGACAGAAGTGTAGAAGTATGATAGGCAAAATCGTTGCACTAGAAAATATTGTAAAGGAGCTACAATCAAAGTCTATGAATCACAAGGAGATGTATCGGATTGAAGAAAAAGATATGATTTTGTTTGTTGATACTTAAAAAAAAACTAATAGCTTGCAGTGAAACTCCATCTCTTATCTTCTCTATTTTAAAATTACGTTCCTAGCATGAATGTATAAAAAAGAGAAGATTCATAGGCTCTCACTCAAAAACTTTTGCAGTAAATGAGTGTTAACTGACTGTTTAGCACTCAATGCATTCAGTGTAGTTTTGTTGCACCTTCCGTTAGCACGTTGAAGTGTTCTGCCAAAAAATGCATAAGTAACACATCAGAAGCTCTGAAAATGTATGATATTTCTTATTTTCGATATGCAAAATTTTGATTTTGGTAGGTGGGCAAATATATGTCGTAATGAGTTTTTGATATAGTATTTTGTATTTCTTCATTTAAAGGAGCGTCAAAAGCTGAGATATAAATGACTTATAAGAAACAGACTTAAATAACACCAATTTCATATTTCTTAAGTTGTCACATTATTCAGTACTGAAAAAGTCTGTTTTTATACTAATAGAGTTGGCTATTTTATTTTTTTATTAATTATTTTATTTCGTACAAATCTTAAAATTGTCTAAGAAGAAATTCTATGATAGATATAACCTATTCCAAAACAATTGATGTTCATTATTATATTTAATTTATTTTTTAACAAATTTTATATAAGTATTATATTTGCCAAAAATATGTTAATGTTTAATGAATTGTATCTTATTTTAATAATGTAAATAATAAGAATGATTTGGTATTACTCTGCTCTATAGACTTTGGAAATTATTAAGTTCCTTCATGTAAATTTTCCTGGTATTATAAAATTAAATTTTCATATCAACTATAATCAGATGATAACTACACAAGTTTTATTATGCGGAAAAAATATGGTACAATGCTTTTCATTCATGCAACCAAAAAAGCAATAACAAATATTGAAAATAATTTTAAACCACTCCACCCATGTTCTGTTTTAGAACATGTGCAAATTGTAAAAAAATATGATTTACTGTCTTCTAGTAACAAAATTATTGTTACTGTTTCTCCTTGCAATTTAAAATGAACCTTATATTATGACCTTTAGATTTAAATCTCAGATGATAAATAATGTTTTTTCCTTTGTTTTTCTTTGACATTGTAAAATGGTATTGTAAAAGTGAGACAGAGATCATGTACACATTGAGCCCTTTTTTGACATAAAAATAGTAAGCAATTTTGTTTCTTCTCTTTTTATATATGGGCAATCTGTTACTGGATTGTCATTTCCTAACAATATTTAATAAAATTTGTCACAAACCTGGTTTTACCACCGAGTCTTTGAACAGAATCGTACATAAAAGTATAAAAGCAGTCAAACTATACTTTGCTTACCTCATTGTAGATAGATTGGTAATGTGGAAACTCATCGAATGGACTAATATAGATATCTTGAACATGTGACACAGTGAGTTGACAAGTTGAAATGATTTACTAAGATGTGTAATAGCTTTTGTTTACATTGGTAACATATATAAAAATTGTAATCAATTATTACAGTGGTAATAATTTGAACAGATAATAAATCATTACAATTATTTATTTTTATGTTGTGAATAATTTTGAACTACTTTTATTGATGTTTGCTTATACTGTAACAATGAATTGGAATAATAAAACTAGTTTAGAATTTGGAATTCAATAATTATTAAATATTTCATGGGTTTCAGCATATGTTTATATGAATGAAATGATTGAAAAGTATCACTTGGCACAGTTAAATCTGTAGTCATTCAATAAAGAAGATATCCTAATGAGAACTGTGTTATTTATATATTTTTATTTTATATAATACATATAATTTTCAGATAAGTATTTCCAAAATCATTTATCATGGTATTTTCATATCACATTAGTTATATGAAAATGTAATATTGAGAATTTAGGATATATATGTTGTAAAAACAAAAAAATAAGAAAACAAAACAGAGTTAAATTACTTAGTAGTAATTTAACTTTAACTCTCTTTAACTTAATAGCAGTAAGTAATGATGCAACAAATATTTAACAACTATTCGCTGTTTTTTTTTTAATATTAATCTTTTACAGAACACCAAATAATAAAAATTCAATAATATCTATCAACGAATTCTCTATTTACTATGATTGTTATTTTAATATCTGAAATTGATCTCAAACAGATTGTGGTACATAATCAGTTTTTTTGTATTTGCTGGTTTTAGACGATAGCATTTTCTTTTCATACACAATACGAAATGAAAATAGTTACCTCACCACAGACAATATTTTTGGACAAAAGATAAGTTTTAACAAACTCGTCAGCTTTAGATACTGTTGTTAGTTTTCAAACATCAGCTGTAAGGGACCGCCTTGATTTATTGCATTAATTAAGGCAGGTTAATGATTGATCAATTAAATGAAGATTGCATTAATTAAAAGAATGCAATCATCAACAATAAGATTGCACTTTTAAAATAAAATTTAAACTCATTTGCAATTGCACATCCCTCTATCCCCTCAGTATCTATTAACGTATGGGCAGTAGCACCTTCATCAAAATAGTTTCGAACTCTTTTCATATGTTTCACAAAATGTATCATCATCAATGTTTCTTTTTGTCTACCGTTAAACTTATCACCGCAAATTTGTTTTTTGAGCTGCTAACATAATTTTGATAGGCTCTGTGTCTAAATTGTTTTTAGGAAACTACTTTGTATCTCTCAGCTATTTAACGGAATCAAATCAAATATACCGTTTAGTTTTTGGTAATCGGCCAAATTGCAATTTGTTGCATGTCTAAAGATAAACATTATAATGAATCCCGCATATTGAAGAAGGTGCAATGAAATGTGTATACATATGTTGAGCAGCCCTCGTATGCATTTTTTTTAGTAGAAAACCTGACCTGATATAATCTCTTTTT
This sequence comes from Eumeta japonica, assembly GCA_005406025.1. Lineage (NCBI taxonomy): Eukaryota > Metazoa > Arthropoda > Insecta > Lepidoptera > Psychidae > Eumeta > Eumeta japonica. The sequence goes on from BGZK01000224.1 coordinate 238,733, forward strand.
TACCCTTTTTAGATCTGTATCCAGTGGATGGGTAGATGTTTTTTTATTACACAACCACATAGTATATAAATGCACTAAATGATTTTTCATACTTTGATATTTTGTAATCGAAAAACAAATAAAGACAAATATATTCATGCTTACAAATCTTATGACAGAAAATGGAGTCAAAAAAATTGATGACTGGTCAATTTTAAGGGTGATGCAGTGTTAGATTCTATGAATCCAGCCAGCTCCTCGTGTAATACAATAAAACAAAACAAATAACGGTTTGCTCCAAACTCTCATGTGCAATAGTTAACTGCTAACTGTTAAATTAAAAACTAAACATGTCAAGATAATCTTATGGCGTTTGTTTAATATCACATAGGTTAATATCTTTAAAATTACCTTAGTTAACTGCCAATTGTGAAGTTAAAACAACATATTTTGATGTGTCTAGTTTTTAATTATTATTAAAAACTAAATTATTAAACTCATTTGAAATAATCAAATTGTTTTTAATTATCTCAAATGAGAGTTTGAAACACCCGCTGATAGACTTGAATAATAAAAAATATATCAATAGCTTACTTGCTTGTGGCACGTATCAAGTTTAAATAGTGTTTTGAAAATTCACAAGAAACCCGACAAATTAAGTTGACATAAATGAGAGAAATACCAATGAAGCTGTTTGAATGCGATTGGTGTGAATAAAAATATATTTGATATTTATTATAAATATAATTTTATTATTGTGTAGGGATCACAAAGTATATCGGGCATAGAGACTACAGATAGAAATATAGACTGAGTGTGAAATGAGATGTCATTAAAATTTTTCCCTTCTGGGAAATCTTTTAAACTTACCTGTGGATCTAAGCACAGATATTTGATTAATCAGTAGCTAATATAAACATAATATCTGTTTAAGAAATAATCCAATAAATTAGGCACCGTATTTGTGGTTAATGTAAGTTTGATAACAAAAATAAACTATGCCAATGTATGAATGTGTATTATAAATAATAAATTATTTTACCAATTTAAATCTGTGTATGGATTTTGATTTCATCACTTACATCGAATTAATCTAACAATTTACAATGTAAAGTAATACTTAGTCATTGTAACATCAGGTACTGTACAACGCACGAAACTCTGCCGCTGTGAAGTTAGTCACAAAAGCGGCGTGAAGTAGATACGCGGGGGAAAAGAAGGAAGGGTTGGGGAGTGCTGAACCTGCGCATTGCATCGTTTTCAGGCAATTCGTAGCGGCAAAGTTTCGTGCATTGCACAGTACAACAGTATCAAGGTTGAAACCCTCAAAATAGAGAGAAAAATATTTGGAAAATCCAAAAGTGCACGACTCATAATGTTCATTCGTTTTTTGTTAATAACTATTAAACGACACAAATCAAGTTAACCATTTTCAATACCAATCTCCGGACAGTGGATCTAAAGCTATTAAAAAAAAAAATGGATCAAATTAGTGAATTTTTACGCTCGCTATCGTGTCCGGAACGAAAAAAGTGTTGATTGACAGGAAATTTCTTTTGACTATTTTGATAGTTTTTCTAATTGTATTATGTTAAATCGATTTGAACCAGTGATAGAATTAATCTTCATTAAATTATCTATCAAATAGTGCACAGGTTAATAAAATTACATGAATTATTAATCGTGTTATTGATGAAAAAAGTTACGAAATTGAGGAAAAAAAATTATTCGTTCGTAGAGCACTTCTTAATGCTTCGCATTATGAGTCGTGCAATAAGAATAATGAAAATAAAGTTCTTAGTACAATACAACGCACGAACTCTGTCGCTCTGAAGTTGGTCACAAAAGTGTCGCAGTTGCATAAAATTGACACGCGAGGGAGAAGAAGGAAGGGTCGGGGAGCGTCGAACCTGCGCATTGCTTAATTTGTAGGCAATTCAGAGCGGCAGAGTTTCGTGCGTTGTACTGTACTGTGTGTCTTTCATTTTTTTGATTGACCACAAGGAAAAGTATAACATAAAAGAAAGTCGCCTATATTTTTAAATTTGAAATTGCATTCTTAGGTCGGACACGTTATCCCAAAATAATTTCCTTTATAATATTTGACAGGAAAACGGTTAGACATCGTAACTGTACCCCACTTAACCAATTCAATGTAGCACTTTAAAAATACCCCAGGCTATTTTTATATAATATAACCATCAGCCGTATGCGTTTACTGTCTATTGGATAATCTGCGCAAGCGCATCGTATCAATCTACCATTTGTCGTTTTTGACTTTATATTAAATATACGTATAACCATTGCGCGCTCAATACCTCTCCGCCTAGTTCAATGTTTAATTTATTTCACGATTTAAATTATAGTAATCCGTTTGAAACTCCCTCGGGACTCGCAATCTTTTTTTATTAACAAAGCAGTTCTTACGAATATCGATTTCGGAACTAAACTGTAAAAATGGCTAATTAAGAAGAACGCGGTAGAGGTGCATAATATAAAAAAAATTCTTGCACGACGGCAACCGATCGTGTCCTTGATTCGTGATTCTTCTTCGGATTCTGCTGTCCATTCCCATTTCTATTACGATCCCGCTCTAGAATCTATTCTATATCCCATTCCGAGACTATGATTTTATGCAAGAATTTTATTACCGTTCGGCTGTTTGAGCTGATAACGGCGACGTCAAAGATGGAGAAATACGAACTTCCAAATTTATAATAATGGTTTTTTAGCGGAACGCAAAACGCATTGTAATACAAGTGTAATATGATAAAAATATAGTGTATCTTCATTATTTTTTTTGGGTTCCGTAGCGACGAGGAACCCTTATAGTTTTCCCGTGTCCGTCTGTACGCGGTTTGATCCGGTAACTCTTAATATTAGAAAGTTGTAATTTTGCATGGGTAATATACATATTAATCGCTCTGACAAAATGGTAGAATAAAAGTTTAAAAAAAAAATTGCTTTTCTCGTCTATTCCATAGTGTGGATTGTCGTTGGATAGCAAGTTGAAACATTGCGGGCCTGTGAAAACCATTTCTAGATTTAAGGATGAAATATTAATTTTTACAGGCCTAACTTTTGTTAGATCCCCAGCTAAGTGGTGATTTTTGGATTTCTCAAAAAAAAAAATCATAGCAGTATGTGTATATATAACGACGATAGAAAGAAAATTGTAACTGTTAACTGTCATAACTAACTATGGTTTAAAGTTAATGAGTAATAGTCGACCGACTTGTAAAATGTACTTGGAAAATAAAAAAGCAAAATTTCGCACTAATTGAAAATAACTTACATGAAACTGTTAATCGGGTAAAACAGGTAGTATATATAAGTTTATGAACCGTGTAAAATTATGAAAATATAAAATCGTAACAGCCTTAACGCTTATCTTATGTGGACCCGTTTTTAGACGTTATTAGTTGTTGAAACTGATTTAATATGTTCATAGTATCAAACAGAAAGCCCCCTTCTAAGTCCCCATATTGCGACGGCAACTATGGAACCCTACAATGCGCATCGCCTGACTCGCACTTGGCCGATTTTATTTTGTGTCAAAATTGAATACGGTTCTAATTTTCTGTACGAAGCTTGAAATACTTGTTTTTTTTCGAAACGATGGAAATAATGAAATTGACATTAAAACCACTAAAAGGATGAATATAATGAATGATTATTATATCAAATCGTTAGAATTCTGATGATAATATATAATTTCGAAATAATATAGAAATTCGAACTGTCAAGGTCCTAACATAACGCCCAGTTTCTAATAATAGTTTTCATATTAATAAATGTACAGACCTTGAATCGCGGTATCCAAGTCGCTTCCTAATTACTGAAAACCCATACAATCATTTACCCTGCCCGGCACTTTTTTCCCGCTAAAAGGGGGGCGTGGCGGGTAACAGACGGCTTCCGCTACTGCAAATCGATACGTTTTTTTTTTTGTCAATATGCGAGCGATATCAATTTGCATGTCGGCAATGTGACGTAGTTGAATTCGTATTCAAATTGTATAAGTCAATATCTGCGCGTTGTGTTGTAAGGTGTTTATTCTGTCCTTGCATGTATATCATGTTTGTTTACGTTTAAGCGACCGATTCATTGTCCGCGATCGACCTTCAAGGTTTCTTCCTATGAGCGCGCAGGTCCGTAGGAAGAAGGGTCGAGAAGATACGTATTTTATAATGTCATGAGTAACGGTTTTTGTTTTTCCATAGACACGGCGACTGCCTATTCGATTTTTCGTAGAAATTCATTGGATGTTTGTCTTGACGTCGAGTCACGTCTTATTTGTATGATATGAGGCTGATGGCGGTTGCAGTGAAATATGTTTTGCAACGAAATTGTCACTGCACGGTCCTCGAGCTCGGCTCGAGTAGAATATTCCGGAAGCTCGAAAAAGAAGATGGCCGAAATATTCTCAAAAATGAAATTAATTTTGTAATAATAATTTACGAAAAAATATATAAAAAAACATTAAGATTCAAGACAAATTTATCTTGTGTGGGAATCGAACCCAACCCCAGCGTAGCAGGTCACTACCAACTGCGCCAATTATCATAATTTAACTTTTCGTATTCAAATTTAAAAGAAAATCAAAAAAAAAACGTATTACATAGTTTTAAGTTTTCATTTCTATCGACAGTCCACCCAATGACTATTTTGTTAAATTATTTAATCGTAACTCTTGGTATCCAAGGCATTTTCGAAAAGACGATATTCTTAAAATCGTTCAATCTGATGTAAAAGAAATGATGACAGTGTCGTGCAAATTTTGTATGAGATAAGGCCATAGAATCTCTATATCAACGCGCTATCCAAACCAATGTTCATCCTTCATGATCTTTGCAAGTTCCTATTAGTCGAGTAATAAAAAAAAAAAGGAAGAATAAATATTGCATATGGTATATAAATTCACATATTGACAGAACTGAAATGAATATTTTTCTGTTTTTCAATTAGATTAATAAAATTTTTAATTTTTGAAATTATTATTATAATACAAATAAACTTATCGAATGGCTTTTAAATTGATCAAGTTTTTAATCTATATAAAAAAAATATTGTTTAACATATATCTGTTGTATTTAAACAAGCACAAATTTTAATTAAAATTGGCTAGTATTTAAGGAAATTGTTTAAATGCTTGCGCCCTTATTTGAAACAAATAAATATAAATTTACGATATAGAATTGACATAAACAATAGCATAAATTTTTTCTTGTTTTAGTTTCTAATTTTCTAGGTTTGATCGAATTGATATTAATGATTTCTTTATTAATTCGTCGTAAATGGCATTTTAATGCTCTTCAGAAAAATAGATATCGTTCACATTGTCTGGTTATTTAAAAATAAATTCCATTAAAGTAATTTCAACACAGGATGTTTTATAAATAAATCTGTTTATACATACTGTAATAGCCAATCGGTATAACTATTAGGTATGAAGAGAATAAGATGTGGTTTTTTATTTTCGACTGAATGGACTATTTTCAATGTTGCCAAAGGTGATACATTTTAATCTTCATAGACCAAATTAAATTCTATAGGTTTGTATGTAATAATAAATTCAAAAAGTTTATTCTAATCGATGCATATATGATGCAACTGTTCCCATAGACAGCGGTGTTAACTTGCCGGTACGACGAAAATGTAAAGTACCTAATGAATTCTAACAATCTTGGATACAGACCCACAAGTGTTCTTATAGCACAATGAGGATATTGTCATGTATTTTTGAAACTGATTTTTTTCTAAAATTGCTCAGTTTTTCAGCAAAATATTTTTGAAAATAACCGAAATTAAATCTATCTACGAAAGTTTACAAATTTGTTACAGGTGATTGAATGAGTTATGTGGTTTAACAAACCTGATGACTAGATGATATGAGTGTAAGACTATGATAATAAATAAATAAATATTAAAAATAAATTAATTTATAAATAAATGAATCGAGAAACTACATTATCAACCGTAACTACACTCATTGAATTCATCACTTGGAAAATCGTGGAACATCAACATCTATTTCGGGAACACGTTCCGTACCTGACACCTCCCATCATTATTTTTGTCATTAGCTCGTAAAATATCTTGAGTGTGTTCAAAATCTCAGTGTTTTGCAGAGTGTAAAAAATATTTTTGTACAACTATTATACAAGATGGCACTTGTATATTAGGATTTAGCGGATCTTTTACATGAGATCCTTGAAATATGATTACACTCGATAGTAAAAATGCGATAATAGGTGCCAAATGCAACTCTATTCCGGAATACTAATTGGCAATGGCCGTCTAGTGCAAGGAGAATTTCATTATATTATTTTTAAACTCTTATCATTTTTTAATGATAAGAGTTCAAAGAAAAATACTAAGAGGGATTGAAATCGGAACTCTCCCCAGTTTACTCGTCATTATGCATGTTTAGGGTGCGTTTAGCAGAATTGTATGTTACACGGCCGCACTAGCGCCATCTGTTATTGGATGGCAACGTTAGTTTATCGCGTATTAAGGTTGTGTAATTTGAAACATGTTTCATTAAAATGTTGTTAATAAGGGGCCATCCATAAATTACGTCACATAAATTCTAAAGTCTTTACCTCCCCGTCCTTGTCACAGGTGGTCGCACGTAAATAAAAACAGGCAGTTTTTACAAATTTTTTTTTGTTCTTTGTTCTTTAAATATTGGACAAAACAAAAGACATAAACCTTTTTTCGTTTTTCGTATTTGACATCACAAAGCTTTTGACCTGCTCCTTGTTGTATATACTATATATATTTTTCGCGTGTGTGTGTGTATATATATATATATATATTATTACGTTGTGTTCCTCATTGTCTGATTTCAACAAAACACCGTCCACAGTTGCCAAATAATTCCGCTCGTGGCGCTTAGCCTGGCTAATAGTAATTTGCGGTGAACTTTTTAATTGTATTCATGCATATAGGTTTATAACTTTGCATAAAATTAAATATTTTTGTTATACGTTCCAATCGATAATGCTCGTCGTACATTGATAATATTTACATGCATACATTTAGTGTACATTTCTCTATTTCTTTTTTTATCGTTAAAAATGTTGTTTTATCATATTATAAAACTTTATTGTAGTTATCAACTTGTTTACTGCCGATTCGTAAGTCTTGCACAAAGGTACATTTATCTGACGGCTTTGACATGCCGGAAGTGTTTGTATTTATGGTATCTTAATCCGTTTAAATCGGTCATGCGCTCATCATCCGATTGAACAATCGATTCTTCGACGCGAAATCACCTCTAACATGAACTCTTCGCGTGTGGCGAACGACCATAGATAAATATAACAATAATACGTTTATAAAAATATAAAAAACAGATAGCAATATCGAATTGTTTACTCAGCAATTGCGTCAGCATTTCCATATATACAGATAAGTTTATCAATGTTTAAACAAAAGGACGTTATCCATGCGCGAAAACAACAATTGAATATTAAACACCGAGTGTGCGTCCATGTAGTCCGAGAGCTGACAGCTTATTTTAGTACTCTTAATATAATACCTGACATTTTATTAGTAAGCCTAATCCACTAGCTTTGTCTGTTGCCATGGAGGAAACATGTTTTATTCGATCCCGAGTTCTGTCGTTAACTCATTTTAGACTTCGAAATTGAAATTATTACCCACTCGATTATTTTAAATCTTACATTCATCATACATACGTGCGTAAGAGCATCATGTCCGTGTTTACGTGGACCATGCGCTCGCTGCACTTTGTACTTCGGTCCGTCGTACCGAAATCCGTCATTTATCATGCCGAAATCCGAGAATTGCTGCCAAAATATTCTGAAAGCTGCGTATACGCAGACTCGTGGTATACCGAATCGCTTGTAGTACACGGAAAATACGGACATTTGTATCACGTACGGAAGTATATGCGTGAGTCGTGTTGTTATCAATGGTTGTACTAGTATCGAAACTCGAGCATTTCTTCTCTTTTTTTCTTTTGGAAAAATGTCTTCTTTTTAGACTAATAATTAATTCGAGTGGCTGGGTGCTGGGATTGGAACGGAATTATAGATTATAATTTATGCACTGCCTTTAATCTTTGCGCCATATTAAGAGGGTCACAGACAAGAGACCGAAATACGTGCGTATAATACCGACGTCGGCAACATAGGTGCAACCGACATTGCAATGACAACCGTGTTCGGAACAAACCATTGTCATTGTTAGTATTTCTAACGTTTGTATATTTTATGAATTACATGTTGCATTTCTTTCTCTGTTTTAGAAATGTGGAAAAATCCATATATATATATATATATATATATATATATATATATATATATAATTTTCCGAAATCACGTCTTCTATTTTGTGTGTATGTCTGTCGCAGGCGATATTCTTAAATACAATTTTACATAGACCATTATTACATCACAAATACAGCTTCCCAATTCGCAGTTATAATTACCTCTCAATCAAACAATTAGTTTGTTTATATATTTTATTGTTATTTATTATTATGTATATATGTACATATTTTATTTTATAATAATGTCTTTCGTATTGTTGTGAACAGCTAAGGTCATTCGATTGTTGTATATAGTGTAAAAATTTATCTAAATACGCGCTACTTCAAATGTGACTCAACCGCGCCGCCATAAGTGCGGTGTTGATCGTGTTGTTTTAAACCGTTTATTGTTTCACGAGTAAACATGATAGCGCACACCATTACGCCATCTCGCCGATAAGGGTAGACAGTGGATGACGTGTTTTTAGTAACGGCATATAAATAAATGGTTGTCGAGGTAGTTTAACTTCTGTCGTTGAAGTGAAGAGTATTTTTTACTAATCTTGTTCGAATACATCTTCATAGTTCTGCAAATATGAGGAAGATTGTATCTTATTACTGTCATACAAAATATGCGGACGGACATAGTCTATGGAAATCCATATTTAATGCGTTTTTTCAATATTGAGTTCAAAAAATAACCTACTTAAATATAGAAATTAAAAGATTATTATTTTTTTAATTCTAACAAATTATACCGGCCATTCGCTTTCTCTATACAGGCCTTCGGCATTTAAAGAAACCGCCTAAGGTACTATTGTAACCTCCTGCTTTAGAAATAAAAACCATGGACCTTATGAAGGGGTTCTGCTATGGAAAGGTGGATATAAGCGCCCTTTTTTTTTGAAAATGTTTTGCTAACTTATTTTAGTGCAAAATCACAAAATTACCATAAGCCTTTTTGGTCCCCGTATTCCATGTTGAAAAACGCTTTTAATGATTGTAGTAATTGCAATATAAACTTCAATTAAATAATGCAATTAAAAAAAACAATAATATTTCAAGTGTAACGTCATAATACATAATTATACGAAAAGCTGTTGTATGTCCAGAGAAATGTAGAACCATTCCAAACTAGACATCAGAATGATCTTGCTGCTCATAAGACCCGTCTAAGTAAAGTTAATAAATCATTTAAGGGGCTGTGTGTGCGCTTTTATAATAAGATGCCAGCTGAAATTCCAAATTTGCCATTTTTTGAATTTAATGCCTCTTCCACCACCTACCTTTGATCTCGCTTTAACTAAAAGTCACTTTCAAAATTAATTTTGCGTTCAGTGTCTTCCTTTTAACAGGTCTTGACCCTAACAACCGTTAAAGAGAGGACGTGGTATGAAAAGGTTATTTTAAAAGTGACTTTTTGTTAAATGTCAGTTAAAAAAGAGGCGGTGGAGGGGGGATTGTTAAAATTTACGTTAAAAGAAAGTTAAATGGCAATTATATGAAAATAGTATACCGTGTATGAATATTTTAATGAAAAAAAAAAACCCTATGGGAGTGAACTGTTCGGTTATCAGGTTGTTTCATGTCATTTCTAAGCGTTGTAATAATCTTATTAATTATTTATTACTTTGCATATAAGCGAAAAAAGCACAACTCTAGATTCTTGCCTATTTTCCTCATAGTGAATCAGTGTCTGGAATGGGTGGTCATGTTAATGTCGATAACAATACATTAATGACGTATTTCAAGTGTAATAAGTAATTAATGAATTGTCCGTCGATTACTTACCACATAAAAAAAATGTTTTTGATTTGATTTGAGCTGTTGTCGTTTTATGATGAGGAAAAACCACAAACGTTTCTTGGGAGACAACGCGATTGTTAACGTATGTGTTTTAAAACCACGACGCGCTCGACTTAAAACGATAGCTCGAGATCGCAAGCTCTTGCTAATAGCTCAATTTCCTCGCTCGATGAACAGTTTTACATACTATTTTAAATTGCCATCTAAAATCATCATCGTTTTGACTCATTTTCGCGATCTTAGTCATAACGTTCCAAAAGGTTCAAGCTACATCGGATGACATTCTTTTTTCAGAATCGATCCGTATCACCCTACAGATGATGCACGTCCCGCCACAATCTTATCATATCGGAGATGTTTGGGACCTCCAGTCCCCCGTGCCGGTCCGGTGTAGGTCAAGCGCGACGTCGTCGCGCGCGACGGCGTTCCGTACCTATGGATAAACGCGCTATCAGACTCACGGAGCCAGTGTTCTAAATAGATTCATATTAAAAAGTTATCGCTCATTTCGTAAAGGCAAAGAGCTCGCCGCTCGCCCGTCATCAAACACCGATGGATGTAATATTTTCATGTATAGTCATTATACAACACGAACGAAACATAGAATTGCTTTGTACTACACTAGGTAAAAAAAAATGCTGTAGCATTAAACAGAGTCGCACGCGCACCCGGAAGCGTGTTTAATTTCATCCAAGGGCACGATCGCGTGAACTCGCCGCGCGGACGTCGCCGCACTGCGCGACACAGGATGTTTCGAAATTTCATAGCGATATTTATGGTTCAATTATCATAGTTCAATTTCACACAATTATGAAATCAATCTTAGCAAAAGTCAGAGATTGACGTGCTTTCAGAGTCACGGAGCGTGCGTGGTTCGATATAACTCATTTTATAGAACCACAGGGTCAATCAGCTCTTGAAGTTTAGGAATACACGTTTGGGGCCATCCATAAATTAATGTGCCAAAGCGCGACAAGGAGCAGGTCAAAAGCTTTGTGACGTCAAATCCGAAATACGAAAACGAAAAAAGGTTTATGTCTTTTGTTTTGTCCAATATTTAAAGTATTATGAACAAAAAAAAATTAAAAACTACCGTTTTCATTTACGTGTGACCACCTAAGACAAGGGGCGGGGGGGTCAAAAACCTTATAATTTATGGATAGCCCATTTCAGTTGTGAGTCGACAATAGAAACTCGACACGACAACGCCCTATCTCGATTCTGTACGATCTATAGATGCAAATAAAGATCTAAGTATGTAGGTATTTAACCTCGAACGGAGTGATTTCTGCGTCGTTGTCGTTGTTGATTGCGATTTCTTTGTCGGTATACGAATAATACACGGTTTTGAAAAATCCGTACACTTTTCATGCAAACGTTTCGTACTACGAAACCCGAAAAGCGCCGAGGGCGTCGATCATTTTTGTAGATCCGCTCAATGTGTCGACGGACAACGGATTTCCTGCACGAAGGGCGTTAACACTAAACCGGAGCCCTTATGAGGGGATTCCATCGTACGTTACATACAGGGTTACCGCGGACAGCGAAAATGTTTTTTCGGACTAAGATATATTTTTTACGATCTATTGACGGTAAATAAATGATAAAAGTACGTATATACAGAGATCATTATTTCGTCGCTATTATTTTATATTTAAATATAATTAAATTCTGGTTTATTTATATCTTCTTTTTTTTAATAAAGGTCATGAGACCTTCTCGAACACTTAAACACCGGATGTACGGTGTTCAGTCGGACGGCCGGCACGTCTATTTTCGCTTATTATCTGACATCCGAAAGACATTATTAACAGATAGTGCCTTCTGATGCTCACAATGGAGTCCATAATGAGACGTCAATATATCTCGATAATCTCCATGGATTTATAAACGAGCGCCCGGGCAACCGAGGTTTGCTTGACGTCATTCGGGTTCGGCGTGGGAATGTGATAACTTGCCACGGGAAAAGTTGTTTATACTAATTTTAAAACAAATATTTAGATACGTAATACAAATACACTACATAATATTCTAAATTTATCTGCTACCTCTTCTCGGGGTTAATAATGTGATGCAGTGCTAACTGATTTATCTCATGGCACTGCATCCAATAGCATCGTAGCATAAAAGTAATTATTGCAAAATTCTATTAAGGGGCGTCACGAGGCACCGCTTAGGAAAATATCTTATTAATCGCTTTCTCCAGCGAAGACACCCGTACAGGGATAAGCTTGGAAAGCAAAAGTTTATCTAAATAAAAAATTACGCCGAAATCATTAAAGCTGTACCCCGAAATACCTACGTATGGATCTATATGAATACAAGAATCGCTCACATAAAGCAATAACCGGAATAAATAAATAAAATCTATGGTCAGATATCGTAGTCCATGGTCAGATATCGCAGTCCATGGTCAGATATCGCGACGCTCGTGGATTGTAGACCCTATGACTTTTCTTGCCATAGATGGAAACGACAAACCAAGATGCACCACCCTATTACGTTGGTCGCGTTCGTTGACTCGACCGGTCGACGAGTTCGAGTCCTCGAACCGAAAGGTATCGGCATGGGATCGTGACCATGGACGCATGAGCTGATCCATGTGCTTCTAATCGAGCACTGTGTCCGTTAGAGCGGGTCAAGCCTTCGGTCTCGGATTTCACCGTATCGGGGCCAGCGTGGGCGGCTTAAGGTCCAAACGCCTCGATTTGAAATAAATAGATTGTGCCAGGGTATTCGTCCGTAGTGGGGTAAATAGAACGCGACACAACAAAAAGATGTATTTAATAAATAATAATGTAGTCACATCGCGACCGCATCTACAATAAGTTTAAATGTATATAAGGCTGCGCGCGCGCGCATGTACAATATAACTCCGGATGGAATAAAACTTTATCACCTTGATGGATTCAATTAAGCATGCTGCGGTGAACCGCCCGATGAAGGAAGCTCGTCACACAGCCGGCGGCTATTTGAGTGATTAACACGCGCCTGATCATAATGTCCTTCTGGCGTGTTAGCGTAAAATCGCCAGAAAGGCTGTTCCAGTGTTTTACAGGATGTAGTGGCCCCTCTCCGATGGGAGCTGGTGCTGATCTGCCGATAGGAAACCGCTGTGACGATTTCAATGCAAATTTACACTTTGGCAATGTTTTTCTTTTTGAGTTCATCTACATATCCGTCATGCCTCGTAGAAATTTATTTTTTTCTTCGAAAGTACTACACCGCTATATCGTAGAATTTTGCAATAAATGTATTTTTGCTATGCTATTGAATGTGGTACCAATAGGCTTAAAGTGATGCGACACATGCCACCATTTGACATTATCAACGTGATATTAGATATTGGGATTTTTTTTAATATTATGTAGTGTATGTACATTCTGTCTAGATATTTATGCGTGGAAATAAACCTAAACAAATTCCACCATAGCAAGATACCATAATCCCGCAGCGAATTCGAAAGAATCCGAGCGAAGTTCGGTTGCCCAGTTACTAGTGTTAAAATGCACACAGTACCTATGTGAGAAGTATAAAAACTGATAACGCTCATCGGTAGAAGTCACTATTTAAAGCGAATTTGAGTTCTAAACGTCTATTGTTACAAAATTACAAATTGTGTTATTTTGCAACAAACTATTCTAAATTAAATTTATACCGATGTTGCAAGTTATAGCAATGCTGTATGCGTCAAAAGCTAAAAATCATCTCTTGCCTTATCAAGAGATATATGGCGGCCGTCGGAACTTTCGGTTTTAGTAAGTTTTTTATGGGTTTTCTAGCTGAGTTTGTTTAGCTGGCGATCTATTGCAGCTTATTAGACGAGTTAGAAATTTTGGTGGCGGAGATCTTAATTTTTCTCAATAAAAAATGGGATCTTTGGTGACCCGATGCTTCATGTTATTAACTTTAATTTGTCAGCCATTATCGACTTATTATCTTTTTTAACGGAAAAAAATATGTAAAAGATGGCCCTTTTAAAATAAGGACTTACATTTGACATGCAAACGGGACCAATTAAAGCCTCCAATTTTTCTTCGTAGGTTAATCTATACGAACACTTTCAAATGCTAAGTTAATTTTTTTTAATTAATCCTAGTTTTCATTCAAAACGAAAAGGAAAAAAAAATACTGTTTTGTCATACTTGAAAAATAAGCAAACGCGCCGCGTATTTTTAGTGCGGCGTAGTACCGCGGCGTGTGCGGGGCTCTGCGAAATACTGCATACGAAAACTACCAAAAGGAATAAAGAGATCTATCATTTAGTATTGAAATATAATTCCTGAGTCGGTCCACCGTCGCCGCTGCATCAAATGAACAATGCAGATGAGTGACGTCCGCAAGGCTATTGCGATGCACAACGCAAACGTGTATACGCGATGAGGAAAACTGCAATTATTACACGTCCTGCGTTCAGGACTTTGGACTGCGCTTTATCACTTTGGCCTTTGTTTTTTTTTAGAGTTCCGCAATCAAATAATAAATACAAGGTCGGGGAAAAAGTTTTCTCGTATTCTATATATAATTCAAGGTAATTCTTCATTGTATTTTATTTACATTTAATTATATATTTATAATAAAGTTACAAATTTTGTAGATAGTGTTATTGCTGTAGACATTTTGGAACTTTTGATCAAAAAAAAAACTACAAGTAGTTAGTTTTAACAGTCTTATCTTGATTTTAACCTAACACTACGTGCATGTGCACTCTCGTCTGTGGCGCACCACTGACTAACCAAACGCCAAAAACTTATATCGGATTATGGCTATATTAAAATGGCAAACAAAATTAACATTTATATATATTACGAATTGTAAAAACTTATTAATTTTCTCTATTTTCAACATCATCTATTTAATGGTAACAAAACTAGCCAGATACAGACAGCAAGCACAACGAAAAAGATTTTATTGCAACTTTTTACTTATAAAATATGAAAAATTTTACCCCGACCTAATAATTCTCAACTGAAGGTATAACTTTGAAGCTAAATTTATTCAAGGGTTTACTCATAAATTATGTCAGCTCAAAATATGGGGACGTTTGGCAACATTACGCCAAATCTCATTTGAATGAAGGGCGGGGATTGGTGGAATATCAGCTTTGAGATTCAGAGAATATCCTATTTTGACGTTTTGTACTATTATTTATAACGAACATGTTAACTACATTTAGTCAGTTAAAACTGTTAAAAATATAAGAAGTATCTCATATGAAAATGGACACGATCCATGTCTCACCAAGAAGGTCTGAATCACAAAAACTGTTTTGCTTAATCGCATGCGACCATAAATAAGGTGTAGTTTTTTTTTTTTATATCTTTTTAATTTTGAACGCAAAGACTTTAAATTTTCAAATCGTCTAATTATAAAAAACATTTTATTTATGTATGCGTCGATTGCTTGACGTGTCTTTAATATATTTCCATATAGCATTATTGTTATGAAAATAATAACTAAATACTATTATAAAAATATTTTTTTATTTTTATTAACTAACTTGTATAATTTGTGAAGTGTATAGTCTATCAATTCTTTAATTATTATTATTTAAAACAGTTAAAATCATCACACATATGTAAGTGTACCAACAAGAAATATGGTCTTGGATGCGTTTCCATCGCGTAGACTGTTGTCAAGAAACGCCTTGCTCAGTCGTAATGTATGCATACCTAATCGATACGGTGGAAATGTGTATTCATTGATGTTAATCTTGCTTTTGAGTTGAATTAAGTGTTTTTTCATTTTCCCAACTAAGTAATACAGAATTTATGGTTCTCAATATACACTGCTAGCTTGTTTGTATGTATTGTTATCATTGTTTGCGTATAATGAAATGCATTTCATATTGTTACAGGTTTAAATGCGTGCGAGAGGAAGTCATTTTTATTCCTGAGAAAGGAGTTGCCGGTGAGGTGAGGAAACAGTGTATTTATGATGAATTATTAATGTTTATATCGTATAGAATATAAAATTTATGGTCGCCAGTATACTTGATAGCCTTTTCTTTTTCGGTGGTGAAAACGTCATGGATACCAAGACTTTGAGTTAACTAACCGGATTATATTACACACGTACTGATTGAATTACACCAGCCAATATTAACAATCGATCGTCCGTTAGAATTTAGAATTTTCTTGTCGTGCAAAATAGTCCTTAATTCTGTTTTAACGACCTGTCAATTTTTAACACGGGCCGGTGAAATTGAACCGCACATAGGTGCGTCGTGCAGAGGCGTGACTTACATCGCCCGTATGCAGGGGTCGTGGGTTGCCTTTTTGAGAACTTCGAGTCTTTAGACGGCGATGGTTAACCGGAAAGAGGAACTTTTCTCCTCGCGTTCAGCAATCGTCCTGACCATCATAAAAACGGTACACCCCCGAATTCGTCAGCCCAGACACATATCTTCACGCCTCGCTTAAAAGGGGCAACTACCATAGTCATTGGAAGTCTACAGCAGTTCGGCTATAGTTTGTCCACACGTCCTTCCTCGAGGCTCTCCTATATCGGACGTACGGTCTAAGAAGCGAGCCGCTGCCAAAAACCACAACACCGGCCTCGGATCCTTCTTCACTGCCCCAGGGTGCACCAATTCCCGGGGTACTGAGCTAACTAACCCCCGAGGCGAGGCGGAGACTCACGGGGATGAAAGCACGACTCTGAAAATGCAAAATTGCATGTACGAACTTAACTCGAGGGATGGAACCTGCACTTACATAGGCTTCAGGATGTATGCTGCCCTAGGTCTGGCGCACTGTTAGACCCTGTGATAATGTAACGCATAATGCACCTAACTTTGTATACGTACCGAAGCGTACCGAGTTTTCGTTCGGTACATTCGGAAAAAATGCCTGTGACAGTCGGACGGATGGATAGACACGAGAGCGGTTTTATAAGGGTGCCCGTTTTTCGTAGGGCGTACGGAACCTTAGAGCAAATTGTGTGGGACGGAAATAAATTGCCTGAGTACGTGACGCGCGTATATTTGTATATTACATTGTACAGACCGTCGTGGTGATTAATAACTTTCAAATTGATATTTTCAGCGAAATACAAACCGAACACTATATTTATCACAAACTGTGATAAGGTCGAGGTGACCATCGGACAATTTTATTCGAGAAGCCACGTTTTGTGAGATATTTAATTGATGTTCATCACGAAAGTCGACAATTTGCATTATTGGCGCAAGTTTTTATAGAAAATTAAATTGATTGATATGCTACATAGGGTCGTATTAATAAACCCCACTCAAATGATGCGCCATCTCGAGAAGTAACGTGAGAGCGAGACATTATTTTCCATAACGAAAGACTATAACAATCTTACTCTTTCCACTCTCAAGTTGGAACGCCAACTTAAGTGTGCTTTATTAATACGATCCTTACTCACTCGTTTTCAGTGACAAACATCTATACTACCATATAAAACTGTAATGTCTGTCTGTATATGCATTTTTTTTTTGTCAAATATTGTGATAAATATTGCTTTTATGACCGAATCTACCATTTTAAAAATTTATGTCTGTCTGTATGTTTTTTTATAACTCAAGGACGGTCTTACCTAACTCGTTGAAAATTGATACACAATAAGGACGTGTAACTGCGCAGATGATAGGCTATATACGATTTCGACAAAGGCTGTGGCTGTTTGTGCTTAATATATTTCAGTGGCATACAATACAAGCACAACGAGAGAGCTTTATTATTTTTTTTATCATATCATTAGTCAGATTCTAGAGTTTGCTCATTGATTTCTATACACGTTGGTTATTATTTCCGTACATGCATAGCCACACTATTAATTCTTAAATATTTCCTATTGCCTATGTTACCCGAGATAATGTATGGATTTAGCGATATCATAGACATCTAAACCGGATGTGACGTTTGCAAGTTATGATGTAAAGTTCACATACGCACATACATACATACTTACGCCAACAAAACAAAATTTCTTTTTTGATACAGTCGTGGTATAAAAATGCACTATACATATCATAAAAATGGAAATTTAAGACAGCATTAAAATCAAACGAAAAAGCTGTGAGATTTTTTTTTATTTCTTATGTACAAAACTTAAAAAAGAAAGTTAACGTTTGATATAACTGTCAAAGATTTTACTAAACGGACGTCGATGTTATGCACTTGATATTCACTCATCATTCATAACTATCATCACAAGTTTGCCTGTGGCCGAGTTGTTGAAATCGTCTCTTCGGAATCAAAAGATACCGATTTTAACTCAAGAAACCTCTCATTCTGTGCATCGGGGCGCACACTAAGCCGCCGGTCGCGGACGTTGTCTTCGCAATGGCGACAACGGTTCTTAGCAGCCCCCAAATCGGCACCGGGCCGGCGCGGAGGGCTTTAAGGTCCGAGGGTCGTACTAATAAACGTCACTCAAATGATGCCCCATTACAAGAAGTAACACGTTGAGACATGTTTTATTTTCCAAAGTTGTCTTACTCTTTGCACTCTCAAGATGGAAGGTCGCGCTTGAGCGTGCTTTATAAATACCACCCTAACAGCGGCGTGTTTCAGACTCTCATATGAAATAATTAACTGTTAACTGTTAAAGTTAAAAACTAAACACCTCAAAATACATTGTTTTAACTTTACAATTGACAGTTAACTAAGTTAGTCTTAAAGATATTGACATTTGTGGCAATAAATTAACGTCACAAATGCCAGTATCTTTAAGATTACCGATATTTTGGCATATTTCGTTTTTTAACCTTAACAGTTAGCAATAATTATTACACATGAGAGTTTAAAGCATACCGCTTTCAGTCCCTCAATCCTAAATAAAAAAGATTGTGGGACGGTATGCATAGGTACGTGCCCCAGCACTGGGCCGACAGAACGTATACAACGATAATATATATTCACACCTTACACATTTTTATTATTATTTTGCTAACATAAATGCATTATTTACATATTTTCGAATGTATGACGGGTAGTTGAAAAAAAAAAATTAACAGATAATTCAATGTGTCAACGACTCGCCGCGATCCTGTAGGTCGCGTAGTTTCAGATGTCAAATTATAAAAAAAAACCCGGACAAGTGCTAGTCGAATTCGTCCACCGAGGGTTCCGTACAAATTTGCTGGTACATTTTATAAGTAAATCGAAAACTATACATCGTGAATATAATTAAAAATCTGTTTAAGCTTGTGTTAATGAAGCTCTTTTATTCGACAAAGTCAAAATTTGGACCGCCGTTCCTTGCATAAAGACCCTGTTTTTTTGGATTTAATTAAAAATATATAAAAGTGTAAAAAAATCTACAAAAAAGATTTGGTTACCCATACAATTATGACCGCGCATACCTTTGTTTAACCTCGATGATTGATTACGTACTTTAAAAAAGAAAGAGTATATTTTTTATGATTTAATTGAAAATGTACCATTTTCACATTTTTTCCTATACTTGTAGTATAAGACGGTGTTACTTGCCAAATTTCATAGTTTTAGGTGAACGGACGAATACCCTTTAATTTAGATTCCCTTGAGAATGTTAAAATATATGTTTTTTTGCGGAATAAACTGCCGTATCTTTTTTTCACGTTAACATAGAAGTTTGATATTTTCACAACATCAAGGGACTATACACTTGAGTATATGGTATTAATTTCGTCTGGACACTTCCACGCGTTCCCGAGATAAAGGGTCTTGACTGATAGACGGACGGGCGAATGGACAACCGAGTGATCCTATAATCCGTTTTTACTTCTGAGGTATGGAACCCTAAAAAGATGTCAAAAATAGACATTTCAGTAGTAAAATCCGGCAACGACACGCGCTCAGCGACCCTGAGATGTATATCGTCAACAACGGGCTCGTAAACGGGCCGATGCGTGTGCGCAATCTGGCGTGTTTTTAAAATCCAAGGCCCGCCTGAACACACTCGAGATAACAGTACCTCGCTATTATTTTGATCGTCATGGAGTTTGTATTAAAGTAATAGGTTTGTGAATAGCTGTCATTATTAACAGTTAGAGTTCAATCTTATCGGTTATCACACTCGCATTCTAAAATGAAATTATGCGAATCGACTAGAAATAGATTCTAGTTTAGTATTCAACTTTTTACGTTCTTCTTAAAAGTCATTTTTTACCTTTAGTTATTTTTTTTCGTTATAGATTTAGGATTTTCAGGTCGTTTTTAGGGTTCCGTACCCAAAGGTAAAAAACGGGACCCTATTACTAAGACTCCGCTGTCCGTCCGTGCGTCTGTCACCAGGCTGTATCTCATGAACCGTGATAGTCAGATAGTTGAAATTTTCACAGATGATGTATTTCTGTTGCCGCTATAACAACAAATATTAAAAAAAAAAACAGAATAAAATAAATATTTAAGGGGGCTCCCATACAACAAACGTGATTTTTTTACTCGTTTTGGCTCGATATTGATAACGGCAACAGGTAGACGCTTGTTCAGTCACCATTTATAGATCTGGTTCCAGTTTAATACTTAATTAGTATTTTTGAACCAGATTTCTAAATAGTGATTAAAAAACTTTGTAAATAAATAACTTTGATAAAAGAACTTTTGAAAGACTGCTGCAAGGCTAGTGCAGGTATTTTAGTTGTATTATAAAATAAATGATATGCGTTAATATAAAATAAAGGATTACGAAGCGATAAAGAGACCTTTGCTTTAAATTTACACGCCTCCAGCTTTCCACATTGTAATGTTATGGATTTCACTTTTGCAATAAAAATAACATAACTATGACTTGACTGTCGTGATGGGTGAACTTTTACTTATGTACCTACAGGTTTGTGCGGAACCCTTGGTGCACGAGTCCGACTCGCACTTGGCCGGTTTTTTATTTAATTGTTAATGAATTCCGTATATTTTATCGTTTTGTAATTAAGTAATTAACTGGGTATCTTTATATTATTTTGTGAATATATTATCTTTAAAAAAAATGAAAAATCTAATTTCTCTTTATCACATCTTTAATACACTTCGTTTCCTTTAGGACAGAATAATTTACACCAACTTCAATTAGTTTAATGTCCTTCCAATTTTTTATTTCTATTAACTCAAAATTTTTATAAACTCTTTTCCGGTAATGAATGACCTAAGGTACTATGTTGTTCGGACTCACATATAATTTTGTAACAAAACCATTTCTTCTCTCAGATTGGCGAACATAATGAAGGAGATAGCTCTGCTGCCTGAAAATCTGCTGCGGATGCCTTCGGTGGGGCTGGTCAACCAGTGGTACGAGAGGTCATTCGAGGAGATCATCCAGTTCGAAAAGGTGGATCCCGAACCCGACGTGCTATCCAAGTGAGAAAACTATATGCTACACTATCCAAAAAATGATTTCCACCTATGCTGCCTATACGTATATAAAAAATATAGGCTAAAAACATAACAGTTCAGCCGTTTCTCCCCCCTTTTTTTCTTGTATTTTGAATGATCTATCATGTTATCAATAAAAAAAATGTGGAAAACAGTTGACCCTAAAGGTCAACTCTGCAACTTTCCGCTAGTTTTATACCTTTCGTAGTTATTTCAAAAAAACAGTTTGTTTCGATTTCTTTCGACAACGATTTCTCGCAAACGAATCAACCGATTTTGACCCGGTTTGCGGCAATCGACGTGTTTTTACAGGGTCAAGAGCTAGTTAGAATTTGAAATCGATCGGTCAAGCCATTTTAAAGTTATTTTGAAAAAACCACATTTAAAAATTTTTTTTCTTAGTTTTTTGAAAATTTCTCAAAATCTACCGGTCCTAATCGACCCAAACTTTCAGGAAATCTAAGTTTGGTGAAACTCTTTGGAACGCCGTTTAGTGGGCTAAAATCGTTCAAGCCGTTTAAAAGTTATAAGAGGCTTACATACACCCACACATACACACACACACACACATCCACACAGACATACAGACATCATCTCAGGGATGATCAGGGAAGCTTCCTAGACCCTCGGAACGTCGAGATCTTATGAGAACTCGATTTTTGCAAAATGGGTGAAACCAATAACTTCCCGAAAATTTTCAATTTTCTCAGCGGGAAGTTAAAAATACATTTTTTTTCTCACCATTATAGTAGAGCTTTTCGTCACACCTCACGTTACCTGCTCATTTTACAGCCTACAATATTTGCACAACATTCAATACCGCTTATATCTTTTATAATCTATCATATCTGTCACACTTCGTTCTCTGTGCGTTTTGCTTACAAGTCTTATACAATTAATAATGGTCACCGACCCGATTTATAATATAAAAGTATATTGTCTCAGACTGCGACGAAGGAATGTACGAGACTTGAAGATAAATGTTCGAAACGTGCAGACACTTAATTGTTTAGCTCGAGTTTTCGATAGTGATTATGGTCGATTTTCGAGCACTGGACGAGAAAACAAAACTCCGACCAGAATCGACCATTTACAGCCGTCTGTTAACTCGAAGCGAGCATCATAGGTTTATTGCATCGAAGTTTCTAGCAAAGGGTCATGTCTATGGATGGCGATGAATTGACGCAATGTGGTGTAAGAGAATCGATTTAGTTACTAGCGAATAGAGAATAATCCTCAAACAATTGGGAAAAAAAAAAATCGAAATTGTATTGCGATTTCCGTGCGTGTAATCTCTGTTCTTTTTTGAAATACATACTCAAATTTATATCTCGTTCGTCGACATCCTTAATAAATGTTTGTTATTCAATAACTCATTAACGGCTGAACAGAATTAACTGAAACTTTACAATAATATAGTTCATACATCAGAATAACTATAGGCTATATTTTATGAAGGTACTAACTTTTTGTCGCGGCTTTGATTGCGTTATTGTAGACCGAATTCTTTACTTATACCGATCGGTTATTGGTAACAACGATGTCCAGGATAGGAAGGTCAACGTTAGCTGCGGAATCACGAGCAGAACCGGGGTCAGGATCAAGAGCGCAAGTGGGACCGTTTTATTATAATAAAACTGACGGCCGTACGTGTGTTTACAGTTTTCAGTTTTGTGTAAGAATATGGATTCTTTTAATATGTAATCTAGAACGAGACCGAAGTCGGCATTGTAGTATTAACCACAATCCTGACTTCGGTCTCGTTCTCGATAGCATTCTCGTTATCAATCGATATAAAACATCAAAGAATTTATTATTTATACACGAAGTTGAGAAACATATTTAAATAACTGATTAAACAGACTTCAAAAACATGTAATTAGTTGTTTTTCGAGTCATTGATAATCGTTAAATATTGATTGTCTATAACTGTTTCACTTTTCGTATGTATGATACGCGAAAATTTAAAATATACAGTCTATAGAAAATCTTATTATGTATGTGTAAACTTATGTATTTACACATCTGATATATAAGATAACCTTGCATGAACATGGAAGCGTTAGTAATTTAATTTCTTCATGCAAAAGTATGTTTTTTTTTTATGACAATATCGGATATTGCAATAAACAAGTCATGTGTATTTATGCGAGCTGATGAATGTTTAATTATCACAAACAAATGTTGAATTATGTGAAAATTTTTATAAACGTCTGTGTCCTCTCTGAAGGTATATACATATTTTTTAATTCTATTAGAAAAAAAAACGTATTATTCCGTTTAAAAATCTCGCCGAATACAAAAATAAGCTAAATATATGTGATAGGGCTGAGATAACAGACAGTCGAAGTTTTAAAAATGATTCTATGCAATTTACATTTTCATTGTCTATGTTATCGGGGATGGATTCTAACTTCATCTCTAAATGTAACGTCGCAATTCATTTATATGCGCTTACGTATGTTTTTGGTTATATAAAATCACACGACATAGTTACGCAACAGGGCCAATGAAAATGTAGCACAATAATATATGTAATAGAATAGAAAATGGAAAAACCGATGAAGTGTTCAAAACCAATTTTCTTCTTCACTTACACAGCGCGCTCTGTTGGCGAAGATAAAAGCTCCGAGAGAAAAATATGATTACGGCTTCTGTCTGCAGAGGCGAGATTTTGCTGGCTCGAGCTTAGAACACATTGGTATTTTCAGTCTAGGTACAAAATTGGCTAATTTAAGGATATCATGGATATAGCATTCCAAGACATGCCGCATAGAACTGACTAATTTCTTCGATCAAGAATATCTTCTCCGTGTTTCATTCAATTCACTATTTTGCATTTATAACATATGTTGATCACGTCATGCAGTGCCTAGCTAATGGCAGCGGAAGGGGCAACCGTTCTTCTATAAAATAGACCCTAAATATTTGATTTCGTCTAATAACATTGATTGGGTGTGTCTACTCCCCATTAACTGTACAACAATGACATTTGAAGTCTTCTCGAAATCGAGTTGATTTCACATTGAAAAAAAAAATTGGTCATCACGACCAAAAATTTGATTTGCGTAATGAATTCGCATGGTTGACTTTCAACGAATCAATATTTTAGTTGTATTGACCGACCTGAATATTGGTTTAATCCGATCGCTCAAATTTTACACGTTGTCTGTTTTTCAACCAACCTAGATCCGAACTAGGTTAAAAGTATATTTTTCAGCGCATGCAAGTTAAAACGATTGAAGTGTAGGGCCTCAGGCTCGATTGGCGCATCGAAATGCCTTCGTCATCGTTCACGTTTGTTTTTGAGTTAAAAAAAAAAACACGTCACAATTCGGCTCGGTTGCTGACCAGACGTAAAGTATGTACAAACTGTTACGTGGTGCGCTATCGTGACATTTATATCCGGCAGCCATATTAACTCTTGGGTTTTTACACCATACCAAAGAAACATACGATTTCTGGGAGGTATGAATAAGCCTTACATTGACTTGTTTTTTGTTATCCAGTAGCATATTATAACGTTTTCGTGTGTGTCTGTCGCAGGTTCTGCGAGCGCCTAGTGCACATAAGGAACAGGCATGCGGACGTGGTGCCGACCATGGCTCAGGGGGTGCTGGAGCTGAAGGAGAGCCACGAAGTCGACGCTGTCACCGAACACTCCATACAGTACTTCTTGGACAGGTATTCAGCTTTCGTGATTCGTTTTGATGTGTTGTTCTGAAAATGCATATGCATATATGTATTTGTAATAAAGAAAATAAGACACTTCTAACGTGTTCGGTTTTGGTGACATATTCTAATAATGTAATTATATATACGATTTTACAATAAAATCATAATCACATGATGTACAAACTCAAAATGCATAAAAGTTTTTGGTAACCAGTCGACATTTGAAAAGGTTAACTGAGGAACAAAGTTTTCTAAAATGTCCTCAAACTAGATGCTGTTAGTAAAGATTTTTTTATAATATCATTAAAAACATGTTTTAATGCATTCTCATTTCTTAGCCTAGCTCGACGGCTTCGGACTTTATTCAAATTTATAATCCTGTAAGATTACCACCATTACTGTTTCGAAATATTCTAAATCTTTTTTTAGCATAAAAATGATATTTTTCACAAAATTTCAGCTTTGTTACATGCTCTTCTAGAAATTGCATGATAATGAAAAACACAAAATTGATGTTACGATTAACATCATATAATTTCCTGAAAGAATCCAGGCCAATTTTATATAAATACACAAACATCACTATCAATATTATTATATCGATTTGATGTACATTAGTTTGAGACACATATGGATTTCAAAGAAGATTTTCATCAGCTATTCATAAGGAAGAACATCTATATTGTTTATGATGTGTAATTATGTTGTTGCAGATTCTATATGAGCCGGATATCAATAAGAATGCTCATCAATCAGCACAGTGAGTATTTTTGTTTTGTCTTGTATTTGATACACATATAACTTAAGTGCAGATGTCAAGAAGGCAAAAGTGTGTTGAAAACAAATGAATAATTGAAATTGTGTGTATTCATAAAAATAGGGAATGTTGTATAAAAAATAACCTGTACACGTTTGTAAGGAAAACTTTACAGGGTACTAAAAGAATTAAGGATGCGGTTTACTTGTAAAATGAACCTTACGAATTGTGCAATAACAGAAGCTTCATAGAAGAGACCCCATAGCTTGCAGTGGCACGCTACGATGATTCTTCACAAACACATTACTAATTATGTTTAATAATAATAAAATTTGTACTAAATCCCTCGATGACCAATAGAAATGTTAATCTTTATTGTACAAAATTAACAATTATTTCATTGTGTATGCTAACACCTTCATTTATTTATAGCGCTTGGGTATATAGTCGAAATTATATTTATATATTTTCTATAGACACATATACTATAGACCAGTGATATTCTTTTTTTTTAATTCGCACTTATATAAGGTTACTGCAAGGTTTTAAATTATTTAATTTCAGCGTTGTTATTCGGCGAAACGTTGGGCAAACAGGCGTCGGTCAACGGGATCGGAAATGGTGGCCGCCACATCGGCTCCATCGACCCGGCCTGCGACGTGGTGGGCGTCGTCAGGGACGCCTACGAGAACGCCAAGTTCCTCTGCGACAGATACTATCTGGACTCGCCCGATCTGGAACTGATGCAGCATGGAGGTGAGTCGTCGACTTTCTGATCGGTTTCCACATTTTTCCCATGTATAATAATTTAGTTTTTGGTATGCAATGTTAGCATGCCTAGAATGATGTGCTAGAAGTGAGTGTCTCTATAGGGCTTTTCTTCTCGTGCCAACGTAATACGCTAAATGGTCTGTAGAGATTCTTATGTAGGGCGTCATGCTAGACCTACTTGTGGGATTAATTTTATGAAAACTATCAAAACGTCTAGCTAGGAATAGGAAGGAACGTGTGCTGTTCAATTTACTCGGCGGCTGTTTGATGCAGCCCACAGATGGCGCTTGTGCCTCAACTTGACAGCGCAAGAAAAGCTTTTGATGAAAATTATGAGGTCAATCAATGCCTGACTTTGATATTTCAACTCAAAGTTTACTCGTTATTGAACTCAAATGTCACACATGATTGACGATTGCCATTGAAATCTTACAGTTTATTTTATTGTCAACATTCAGCTTAATGTTGCTGCATTCATAAAATTTCAATACAATTATTTCATTAATTTTGTTGTAATCGTCATTGGTATTGTTGGTGCTATTTACGATCGGCGTTGATCACCACTTCATTCTTCTAGTTCCGAGCGGAAGGCCCATGCCCATAGTGTACGTCCCGTCGCATCTCTATCACATGCTGTTCGAGCTGTTCAAGAACGCCATGAGAGCCGTGATGGAGCACTGCGAAGGGAGCCCGCCACCTGTTCAGGTCAACTTGGTGCAGGGCCAGGAGGATATCTGTGTTAAGGTGAGTTATTTAGAAAATTGGTGGTAATGTGAACCATTTCTATGCAGTAACAATTTTTTTTTTGTTTGCAATAGATTCCAAAGATTTTTGTATTGATCTACAATTTATTTCATTATTAAAGATATATTTTTAAAAGTATAAATTATATATATTTAATATACAATATGGATATACATTTGGATCATTTAAAAAATCGTTCATGTTGTAATGAAATTTCGTAAATATTTAATTTCGTTTTTAAGCGCGGCCATCTATAAAAATTTATTCAACACCAATGATAGGAAAACTTTATAAAAGGCGCGTTGTGTACTCCCTTTAGAGCCAATCGCAGACAAGTGTGAATAAGCGATTGTGGTTTACATTCAGGTAACTCACTTGTAAAATGTTCAAACCGATTTTCCAGTATTTTTAACATTTGAATTCAAGTTTTTCACAACTGGTCGTTTGATCTACAGCTATGATTAAGAAATGCTACCAGCTAGCTATCTGGTCCCCTCTCTGATCCGACCGGAACTTGAATTTTAGGACATATTTATGAAATTTGGGGGTAGTAAGCCAAGACGGTCATAAATAGTCTTGGTTTATCACTCCCAAATAATGAAATCAGTAGTAGTAAAAACTTGTTGAGTTTCAATGCTTGGCCTCCTTAGAAGCAAGCGTCGTATATTTTGTATTTGTAGACCGTATATACATTTTCAGCTAGGTCTCATCTCTCTTTAGACTAATTTTGTTAAAGAAAAAAATGTGATCCATGAATTAACACTTCTTAAATAATGTAGCATTGAACGTATAACTAGAAATTACTTAAAACACTTTTCTAAAATTTGACCTGTTTAATGCCATGCTTTTCACACACCATTAGTCAATAGCTATAGTATCTTTGGCACATTAATTTAATGTAAAATTATAAATACCTATTTAGGATAAGGCCTACCATCAAATCCATCCGTTGTACCCGCCATTATAGATCATAACAAGTGAAGACACGGCATTTATTCGTTTTAATGACTCATATTAAACTTGCATTTCTCACCCACAGATATCGGACAGGGGCGGCGGCATCCCGCGCAGCGTCACCGACCTGCTTTTCAAATACATGTACAGCACGGCGCCTCAGCCCTCCAAGTCTGATTCGCAAAACGTACCTCTAGCCGGTGAGTATCAAGTTAAGATGGCCATTAAGTGATAGGGAAAATATTGTCAAATTAGAAGAAGAAGAAGCAGATCACCTCTCCTAAATAGAGCGATCTGATGAAACTTTAAGGCATATTCTGTACTTTGCGTATGCATTAAAATCGTTGTAGAAAATGGAGAATGCAGAGAAATAATTTAAATTAATATACAAAAATAATTGTACAGTGCTTATGCAGCATAAAATTTAAAAAAATGCTATTGATTACAGCTATGGAATCTTCTAATGCATGCACCCCGCACACACTTGGGTTCATTCATTTTTTCATTCATAGAAAAAAAAAAGGGATGCTAAATTACATAATTATTTTATTTGCATCTAAACCAGTTTGTACGAACTCATTTTTTATCAACTACCTATCGATGTTGTATTCGTTTCTCTTAACATCCAGGCTACGGTTACGGCCTGCCCATATCGCGGCTGTACGCGAGGTACTTCCACGGCGACCTGGTGCTGCTCTCCTGCGAAGGCTACGGCACCGACGCGGTCATCTACATGAAGGTGAGACAGCAGGAGCTATGGTGATCTCGAAGGATGTCCAGAATTTAAATTTTTTATTAATAGTTTTTTTTTTTAGTTCTCACATGATTTATTATATCAAAAATTATTCCGATTTGTTTTTACCTTCGATTCTCCACTAAATGTTTTTGTATTACATACTAAATAGCCTATGGTGAGGCGTTTTATGGTTAAAAATAAATTGAATTGGATTGTCATATAAATATGAAATATGAACAGAGTTGATAACGAAATCCTCTAAATTTGAAAGTGAAATTTAAAAGTAAAACATTTATAAGCATTTGTTTATTTGTAACAGAATAATAAAGATATTGAACTCATCGACCTACTATATCTCATCATTATAAATAATTGTAAAAACTAATCGATATAATTACTGCTTTGAATGCAGAAATATTTAAATGAACTTATCCTAAAGTATAGAAACCAACCATGTGAATTTATTGAATATACATGAAATATAACAATAATATTTTTAAATCCAATTCGATATATAACTTACTTTCGAAATGAAATCCTGCATTACAAAATAGTAACAAAATCGATACGGACATTGAATGAAGTTACCATTTCTGCCTCTAGGCGTTGACCAACGAAGCCAACGAACTGCTGCCGGTCTTCAACAAGACCTCGTCCAAGTTCTATCGGCCGACGGCGCAGCTGGCCGACTGGTCCGGCGGCGTCCACAACCTGAACACCCCCAACAGGGACAAGGAGAAGAGCACCCGGGAGACCTCCAGAGCCAGATAGTTGACGGAGATACTCGAAGGTCCCGCGGCCGGCGACAAAGTCGGGGACGTTTGAAGTCAGGAGACGGCCTGTGGTTGCTTCTAGTGGCAGATATTTCTTCTATTATTATAATGTGATATGATTCTATACATTACATGGTTTCATAGCAGATTACCAGTTTAAAATACATTGTCGTACATATTTTTAAACCAACATATATGTAAGTTCATAATCTAGACATTCAAAAGTCTGTTTTAATTTTTCAAAATATTTCTAATGGCAATAAGACTTTTATAATTTATACTTTTTTTTTTGTAAATGGAGTATAAATAATGTACCTCCTTTCATATTCTGATATGATAATGCTTTTGCATATTGTCGCAATTTGAATTTTATCGCAGATATGTGTTTGTGAACGTCGTTAGCATTGGTCTGTGCAATCCATTACATGCGTATAATTATAATACAAAGCTGCCACTAGATGTCGCCACAGTGATGATGTGATATTACTTAAGTTATGTGACATGATCGTTAAAAATAAACTAGTTTTACGGTTAAATGCAATGACTTATTCAACTGTTGTGTATGTGTATTGTAGGTTAAATAAACGAGACTATATCATTAATATATGTGTCGGGTGTGTTTAAATTGTGGGTACCTTCTGTATTAGGATTTTTCGAATTTTAATCAATACATAGATGATACATAGAATTCAATGCAGGAAGCAGAAAATTTCATTAAATTTGTCTTATCTTGTTATTTATTTTTCAATTGATTATTTTTTTTATTGTTGCACTATAAATTACGAAAAACTGTTTATTATTTGATAATCATGTTTTATTTATAAATAGTCGCTAAGAAAAAAATAAAATAAAAATTATTGTATCATTTTATATGGTAAAACCATATCAAATATATATCCTAATTTAGTTTATATTTTAGTTGCTAAATATTTTATCGGTTAATCGACGTACCTATCACCGGCGCTCGCATATCTATTTAGAAGTACGTAGACGAGGTATCAAAACTGATGATTTTGCATGAAATCGTTTTATTGTGCAGTGTTGTGTGTATGTTAAATGTGGTGTGTAGATGTGAATTAGCGGAAGCTAGGTTACTAACAAAAAAAAATATCAATCTAAATTTCTGGTACACATTTTTGCTGTCACAGACGTAGGCCATAGACAAAACGAACATTTATTAACGAAACAATCGACTTGCTAAACTTTTTGTTTTGCTGATTTCTACTTCTCTATTTTAATAGATCATGTATAATTAATACTAGTTATGACAAGGCCGTAATAGATGTAGATAACTGATTCTAACCCG
The DNA here is from genome assembly GCA_005406025.1 of Eumeta japonica. Taxonomy (NCBI): domain Eukaryota; kingdom Metazoa; phylum Arthropoda; class Insecta; order Lepidoptera; family Psychidae; genus Eumeta; species Eumeta japonica. The sequence goes on from BGZK01000224.1 coordinate 269,836, forward strand.
TGTAAAAATGTAGGTACGAAATATGGACTTTACACTAATCGGATGAGCTTATCGAAACGGAATTGGTAGAAATTATACTTATTAAGTGATATATTCAGTATCATAATTTTTAAAATGCTTTGCCTTCACCTGTGTCGTTGAGACCGCGACACGCATGCGTTTCAAATAATTAATCATGAGAAAAATAAATGAGAACATTAAAAGTGCACATCCGCTGTTTTGTAAGCGCGAAAATTTGGCCATTTAATTGATAACGATGAGCGTTCAAAAGTGTATATGTAATATATTACAATACATATATTTTTTTGTTTTGGAGAATATATGCGTATGCATCTTCTACAAGTAATGCACCATGATTCTACTCGTTTGTTAACTGATGTGCGGAACACCGTGTACATATTGACATCGATAGAATGAGTGACAATGCGTATGCGCCTTTGCAGCCTAAAGTCTGGTGAAAGATGAGACTGACGTTTTATTCCGAAAATGTAGCTGGCAACATACAGAATGTGTGGAATCTGCAAACGTTTTCCGTAATCTAAATGTCATAATAAGTATCAAAACTATATTTCTGACTATATTCATAGGTGCCATTTTTTTTAATTGCCCCCCTTTTCACAGTCTTCTTTTTCGTTATCCAGACCATAGGCTTGTTGAAGTTTAGCATTGTCCATAAAGTACAATCAGCATCAACAGCTCGTTCCCCGCATAAATCACTCACTATGTGCGAAAGACATAGAGAGTGTTACTTAATTACACTCCGCATTGAGGTAGGACATAGATGTGTTGGCTTTATTTTCTGATCAGCCAACCATAACGATAAATGATTATGTTATGAATAGAACGATTTTGTGTTCATTACAGTGACAGATTGTCTATGGTTTACTATCGCCAGTAAGAAGAAAAATTGTTTTAACTTTTTGGGAACATCATTTTTAAATAATATTTAAAATCGTTTGTTTCTATTCCTGTTAGAGAGTGAGTGATTCATGCTCGTAACAGATATTTGCATTTCGCTACAGTTGTATATCATAAAATGGTAATATGAGATATTTTTATTTTATGGATTGTTTTGAAATATTTTCAATTTTTTATTTATTATAATTACCGAAATTGTATTAAGGTCTTGCAATAAATAGATACTCATAATATACACAAAATAAGTACAATGTCTGTATTCTATATTAACTTGTATCTCATTAATGATTAAATTTCTGTAATGCATTTTAATTCAGTAAAATAAACCTGGTTATGCATATTTCTTTTTAATAAAATCTATTTTTGTATTTCGCAATGTTTATCGTGTAGTTCTTTAATTTAGCATAACTGGGTCCAAGGATTATTTTTTAATTGTTTTATTCCATTTATGTTGATTACTATTGATAATATCTATTTTTACAAATAAAGTTGTAGTGAAATAAATTGTTTTTTCTTTCCTTATTTTGTCACGATTCTGGTTCTGGTAGAGTTTTCTTTTCACTATCGTCCAAGAGAAAAATTATGAACGCCGAGTACATCTATTTACGGAGGTATGTATACTACATAGAAGAGACAATTCTATGGCTTATATTCACTTAGCATGTTCGTTCGGTTTCACATAAGTCATAATCAACTGAGAGTTACAAGACAAGCTCGGGTTAGTAACGTTTTGGAACGTCTAGATGCGCTGAACCTATGATTACCAAATCCTTCGCCATAAATTGTCCATTACAATATTTTTAAAATTATTTAAACGTCGTCCGTTTCTTTTAAAGTTTACCTGTAATTTAATGAACTATTTTTTTTGTAAATCAGTTAATTTTAACTGGTTGAAATTTTATATAAATACTCAATTCATTTTAAATTGAAAACCTGGATTTTTACTTCTTGGAGCTATTCCTTGCGAGCTTTAGAAAAGATCGTTCTTGGAAGAATTAAAATATTCACATTTTTTTCCTTTTTATTAATAATTTATGACACGAACAAAAAACGTAAATGACACTAAACATACTAGAAGCTTAGCTGAGCAGGTGAGACCGTAAAGACGTCATCTAAAAAATTTTTTTTTCAATTATGATTATTTTGTTTTCTCATTGCTAAAAACGATATTATATACATACACACACAGACACACACACACACACACACACATATATATATATATATGAAAGTGTTGTCGGATTTTTTTAAGAAATTATCCTTAGTACAATTAACGATTAAAAAAAAATCGTCTTTTTATTGTTAAAATGTGCACTTGTTAACGTTTTTTATTTCCAAATATTAAGGAGTATTTTTTATATCTGTTTGTTACACTTTCATATAATAAAAAAAATTAACGCTCTTTTTATTCGATTATTAGATAGGAATTTGTTATTGATAATTTTTTAACTATATTTTTTAAAACTAAAGCATAGATATATTATTTTTGAAAAAAAAATTATAAATTTAAATAATTTTCTATATTTATACTTGCAGTTTCTTTTTAGTTTTTAATCATGTTATTAAATTAACATTTAAACTATTAAAAATAAACAATAACGACGAAAACCCTTTTATTCATTTTAATTTAATATTGAACAATAAACTAAAGAAGGTTTTAACTAAAACTATAAACCAAATGCTTATTAAATTTCAGTTATTATTTATGAAAATACTTCGAAATTTTTTTACGAATATTATGATTCCCACCACCAAAACGTTCAAAAAGATAAGGATATAAGATTACCGGTAAAAACAAAACGAAAAAAATAGTATACAGTAAAATCCTAAAACCTATGTATTATGTCAAATCTATTTTTAGTTTATAAGAAAGAACTTTTTTAAAAAATCTCCTGTTCCCTAAGAATCTATTTTCAGATTTCTGATATCTCTAACAGTTTTTGAAATATTTGAAAAAACTGAACCATCCCTTTTTCACTAAATTACTTTCACAATTTTATGGCAGAGTATTAGCCATTTTAACGATTAACCAAGGTTTAATTTCGAGTAAAATGACACCCTGATCGTAATTTTCGATCAATTCCAGTCCGAATTTCGAACAATGCTTGTGAACAGATCAGTTGTTGTATTGTGTGAGGTGTTAATTCGCGGAAATGCTTAACGTAACATACGGCATGCGATCCACCGCTGGCCCTCGAATTTGTTCTTCCGCTACAAATTCCTATCCAACTAATTGAATATTGATTCGAGAAGATTGGCAGAAATCGAACACCTAAGCTAGTGTTAATTGTATATTTATCTTAGTCAACGGAATAGTTATATTGTTATTTCTACGTATGTTTCATGCCAACAAGGTACATCATCAGGAAAATACAGTCACATCCATCAGGTGTAAAGATGGTTAAAACAACCGACAGACATGTTATTAGTTTTTCTTTTTACGTATACGTATAATATTAGGCCCTATGAACGTAAAAAGTAAACTGACAGAGCTTTACTAAACAATGACCAAAAAATAATGGATGGCAATAGACTATGGATGTCTATTTTTATTCGTAAATAAACGTAAAAATATAATTTGGACAAAAGTTCAACAATAAAAAACAATAGCGTGAATTTTTGAAAATTATAAACTTGGTATACCCATACACTTTTGGGTCATATTCTAAAGTTGAAATTATAGTTTTTGTATAAACATCCAAAAGGTCGAATTTGACAAATTAATGACATTTGGAGAACGTGTATTTAAATACCTATAAATATATGTTTAAAGCTTCAATGTTTATAATAAGCTGACATATTTTAAAGATCGTCCATGGGCTATCACATGTTGTTAACAATGTTGTCTAGAAATTTTCTACGCCTAAGTTAAATGTTATATCGAATCACAAAATTTATGAATAGCATGTTTCTTTTTAGTAAGTTTTAATTTATCAGAATTGAAAGTAAAAAAATTGGTACAAAAATGATTTAAGTTAATTCTAAAAATTAAAAGAATTTACAATTAATTTTCAACTCTTCAACATTATTCAATCTATTATTTATAACTTCGCGCGTATATCGGAATGTTTTTTCTCTGGTATTATGCGAAAATATTGTAATGTTAGTTTTGGCTTGTATTGACCTAACAGAAATAGGTTTCTGAATTTAATCTTATTATATGTCAACGACGTGTATGAATCGTTTTGCAAAGTTGGAGGTTATGTGCATAAAACAATAAAGTTTTGTATTAAAATTATTACGTGCATCAAAAATGAAGATCTATACAAATGAAAATAATACTTCGACACTTAAATTATTGATCGCTGCAAATTTAGGCGCTAAAAAAGTTGAAATTATATCTACAAATTTTGCAGGTAAAATATGCAACATTGGCAAAAATAAAAAAAAAAGATTATGAAATATTAATTTTACAAAGTTTAACTAACAATTGCATCCTGGATTCCTTATTATTGAACCTAATAACACTGTGACATTTATTTTGTTAATCTTTTGAAAATGAAAGGCATAATTATTTATATTTAATTTTACTTGATTTCCTATATTGTACGTTACAATTGCAGACGTTCTAATTTCACATATATACTAAATACATACAATATACTACTAAAATCATTAGTAATAAACTCAAATTTAATGTTTAAATGAACATTAATTTCTTCTCTATATCTGACAATTTTACAAGTACCTAGTTCACATAGAAAATCTTAGGATATCAGCTTACATATACATCCATATATGTGATTAATATCTATTATAAAATTAATATGAATGGCTGTTTGAGTAATTGTTGATTATTCTATCATTACTAAGTAGATGACAATTAGTATTACTTTATAAGAATATAACAATTTTTCATTCATATCTGATTATTTTAATTCATTTCTACTTATAAGTTATATCTTAGTGATTTTCTGTTAAAACAAGGAAACAATTAAATCAGTTGAAAATGAAGATATATATAAAGAAAAAACTATGCAGATATTCTATAAATTTAATATTAGGTATTGTTTGTTATTCAAAAAAACTCAAATTTCATCAGGTTATGGAAAATTTGTTATATGGGAAAAATATTTTAATTTCATATTTGCTTAATTTGTTGCTTGTACTTTTTTGCATGAAACAGTAATCTAAGACATTGTATTATTTGTATATCAGCTTTTCTTTGGAAATTCTTTATTAAATCATATTAACGTGACTAATGTAGTTGTCTTAATTTTTCTTAAATTTTCTCTGTAGATAGATTTTCTTTTAACTCTTTAACAAGGGTCGAGGTATCTCGTTCAACCATGTTGCATGTTCACATTTCCAGAGCTTTCCACAGGCCCTCGGCAACTGCCTTTGCTGGAAGTCGACGAAGAGTTGAGGTTCTTCTCCAGCAATGCAGCCACTCAGTATCTGTTTCCAGTTATAAATTTAACAGAAAATGGGCAGTGGTGAGTTTAATTTTATGATGGAACTAATATTGAATTTTATGAATATATAAAATCTTATCGTTGATTTTAGTATTATTATGAGCTTTCATCTATACCTTAGAAGGCAGAGACTATAGACTTTCATATGGTACAATCTTTGCATACCTCTCTTGTCTCACTGACATCCATCAATCTTTTCATGCAGGCTCAGCAGTTTCGGGTGCTTATAATTTGCCCTTTTTAAGTATGCCACTAAATTTGTCTTCATAGGATTTTCTAGGACGACCCTTGCCTTCCTTTCCACTACACACATTTACTCTATAGATTGGTTTTGTGAGTCTACCTTCATTCATCCTTTCCAGTTGGCCAAACCACCACAACAAACCTTTTTCTACTCTAGTCACTACATCTTTCAAACCACATACCACTTTCTGATATCACTGTTCCTATATCTATCTGTCAAAGACACTCCGTACATATTATGTGGAGATCGCATCACCAACGCATTGATCCTACTTTCATTTTTTCTTCCCCATACCTAACTTTAGTCATCAGACCCTCATTATGGATAGACAAAAGCGTTTGTCGTGAGACACTTACTATACATAATAGCAAATAACACTCCATTCACTTTATTTCCCACATTCACTCCCTTTCAATATCTTATCTTGTTTACCATCATTTGTAAACAGAGTATACAAACGCTTTTACTTGTTTGCCTCTCTCATCTTCTTTATATATCGCATTCAATCATGCATTCTCTTCTTTCAAACACTGTGACTTAGTCTTGTTAACAATTGCCTTTGTACCTCTTTTTTAATAGAATTGATCATTTTAATTATCATCATGTGCCATTGTTACCCTCATGGGACAAGGATTACTTGGTCATCGGTGTACAGGAGGCATTTGACAGACAGCTCATCCATTTTTAGTCCATCCTCATACTCTTTCAAACCATGCAGACAGCTTATCCATGAATTGGTTGAACAGCTAAGGTGTAAACTATACATCTCTGTCTGGCACTCCCATGGATGTCAAACCAGTCAGTATCTGTATCAGTCCGCTACTCACACCCATGCATATGTATTGGATTCACCATATGTCTTTTCTATTTACTCTATCATAAGCTTTTTCAGATCTTTAAAAGCACTAAAGACCTTATGGCTTTTTAGCAAAAACTTTTCTATAACGTTTCACAGAGGAAAAACTTAGTCCGTACACTCCATCCCTCTTTGAAATCTCGTTTGTACATTCAAGATCTTATTTTCAGTCTCATTCATTATCCTTTTAATAATGATTTTCACATATAGTTTGCCAACCACTCTGAGGAGGCTTATAGGGTGTAGTTTGTACAAATCTGCCATGAGCCTTTATAGAGGGTACAATGATTGCTTTGCACAACTCATTAGGTACACTCCCACTTTTCCAGCATTGTTCAAGAGCTAGTATACCAAGCTTGCGACTATAACCCCACCGTCCCTCAGCATCTCTGATGAAACCCTATCATATCCAGCAGCTTTTCTAACTTTCATATGTTTTAGTGCTTTCATAATTTCATCCATCGTAATTTCACTTTCATTTTCATCGTTAATCATATATTCAGTTGAAGTAACATTGTTATCTATGACTGAATATGTTTAGCTATGGTCAAATATGGTGTTTGTCACACAAATTAAACTCTTGTCACAATAGGAGAAGGCAATCACCATTCTCATTCTCTTTTTCACCTTCTTTATCTAAGACTTTTTCATATCCCTTCTGCTATACACCCACCCAGCTATTAAAATCACCCAACATGACGATCCTTTTATTTCTATCACATTTTGTTAGTATATCTCTTTTAACAGTTCAAAACTCCTCCTGTTCCTCGAGTGATTTGGACGTGTCCGGGATACATGCGCCTAAAATAAAAATCCTTTGATTTTGAAACATTAATAATATGAACCTGCTTTAGGATTGATCCATTTATTTGTTCATCATTTTGCATGTATGTTATTTAATGTTTGTTGTACCTCATTTTCAGTCAGCAACTACAGGAATGGGAAGCAACCAGACTGCTACCCACCGTGCACTCGCTAATCTCAAATAAGACGGTAGCTGGTGATCTCAAACAGCTTCTGAAGTCTCAACTGCAAGAGCTAAACACTTTATTGGCTAAGAACAAATATATGTTAGGGGTGAGTGATCATCAGCTGTAAAGTATTATACAATGATCAACAGCCGTAAAGTCTTAACTTCCTTAGTAGGGTTCCAGTTTGATATGGGCCATTTTTAACATAACACCTAACATTAATTTAATGAATAAGGTTGTAAATAATTTGAATGATATGTTTTATAATTGCATTTTCGAGAGGTATATAAGTGTGTGAGCCACTGCTGAAGATTTGCCAGGGTGTTGCTGGTCTCGTAGATATGAATAAGATATCTATCAGAGGGAAGTGAGATGATCAAAGGGGAATGGGCCACTGGAATGCTGACTCACTGGAAGATATGTAACAGGACAAGCTGTTATGTCACGTCTGTATTCTGCGAGAATGTGATATCATCAGTCAAGCTGGCCTATTTTTGTGCTGCAGCCAAGTTGATCACATTATGGCTTTGTCACATAACTTGTCACATAATACTTAATGTTTTAAGGAGAGGCTTATGCATTCCGCAGTTAATTACTATTGGTTGTCGAATGCTTGGTTGGGTAATTTTTTTTAAATGCTTGTTATGTATTCACCATAAATGTAATACTAAATTCATTTTCATTTATTTGATTAAGAAATAATAAAAGAATAGACTAAAAAGTGATTTTTTTTGTGCCTATAAGCCTTGCATTATTGGCAAATATTAAATGCCATAGTACTTATAAATATTCTGCCAGTGTGAAACTATAGGTTTATGATTCTGAGTGCAACGGCATTTAGAAATACTGAGAATCTCAACCAGATGAGGATATAAAGAATTTGTTTTTATAAATTAGCAGAGAATTGGATTCATAACTTTTGTTCATCAGACAGACATATTACCTTTTACAATATAAATTTTCTGTAAATATTCTATTCCATTTTCAGGAAAAATTATCAGCAGCCGATATAACAATTTGGAGTACAGTCTATCCCCTCTATTATAACAGCATGTTCAAAGAGGAATTTTTGAATGAGAATAAAAATTTAGTCAGATGGTTCGAGGAGTTAGCTGCTGCTAAAGCTTTTAAGGTATTTTGTAATATAAATCAAAATCATCTACTAAATCCACGTTTTAAAGTCTCAAGGTAAGGGTTTCGAACCTTGAGCATAGTGATTTGACCAATGAATTTTCGATTTATGTTAAATCGAAACATTTGCTCCATAATCAGACGGCGCCATAAGTCGTTTTTTTCCGATCGCTATCATCACATTGACGGCAGCGATTGTTAAGTTTCAATGGATAAAAATGAAAGCTTAAAGGTATAGGCTACTCATTCTAAAATTGATCGTAAAGTGGCAATCTTTACAATGGGGTAACATATAAACAATAATTGAAATCCAGAAACCTATTGCCTAAATATATTATAGAACAATCTTTTAATTCTAAAAATAGTAAAATATAATTCTAATGCCAATATAATTGTAAGATATCATTAAATTTTATTAACTTTGACTTCTGGAATGTGATTTTTGAAATTCAAGTCATAGATATAATTTTGTTCAAGTTACAAAGTCTAAATAAATCAATTTACCATATATTTAGGGGTTCAGCAGAAAGAAATGGTAGTTTTTTTTCATCTTAATGAGGTTTTCAACCTAAGAAGGTTTGAGTTATCGAGATTCCAATGTATAAATGTTATGGAACATATTTGTGAAATATACATGTTTTTCTATAACATATTTGTATCAATATTCCTGAATGAATAGTTGTCTTATTGGAATATCTTCGTCACCCTTGTAAATTATATGCGAAATATGTTCAAGGTCTGCAACTTTATAAAAAAAAATTGTTTTATGTTTCAGGAAGCTGTAACGGAATGGGGTGGTTCATCTATAGGCCCGTTTGCACCCGTGTCCGTGCTGGGTCTGCCGCAGGTGCTCAATATTTCTACTCCTGTGAGGTGCATACTCTTACTATGTGTACTCATTAAATTTTGTGAGTTTATCTGTTATAATATTACAAAGCAATTTGAGGAGTGTCTCAAGTTTTCTAGAAATGAGTAGGAACTGAAAATTTAAATATTTTTAACTCCTGCTCATTTTTAGATGTATTTACAATTATAATATTATTTATAGTTTTGAGATGTATATATTTAATAATTCAGATAAAATTCGTAACTGCTAATTGTGATACTAAAATAGCACAATTTTAGTAACAATCTACCTACAGTTAACTGTGTTTGTGGCACATATAAGCAATATTTATTAAGGTATATCAGTTGTAAGTACAGTACGCCCGAATCATCTTGACCGGGTTGAATTTAGCCGCGAGTTGCGTCGCAATAACTGCAATTGGGTTTCGGTGGAAAGTTTGCGGTATGAGGGGACAGGGCGCTCCCTGCGGCCCGCGTTAGCCCTTTTTTAATTAATTCTATTTAATATAAAATCAAAAATAGTTTTTTTGTTAAGTGTACCATTGCGAACTCGCACTCGCTTCAACTTCAGCCCAGTCAAGATTTTTCAAGCATACTGTATTGCTTTTTTCTTTCACTATTTGTGACACATACCCAAATAAGTAAATAAAATGGAATAATAACAATGAATAATTAATTATTGACAAAAAATTGTTCCATCAGTTATTTATAAATAGAAATCAGTTATAAATAGAACTAATAAAGAAATTAAAGCTCTAGGCGAACTAGGGGTGATGATTCAGAAGTTAAAAGTGTCGTTTGGAAGCAGACAGTATCAGATTCAGTTCTGAACATGAACGGAATGACTAATAAGTTTTTAATGTAAATAAAATCAATTGCTTCGTGTCTCAAAGAGCTTGTCAAACCATCATTTTGGGTATTGCCATAATATTGAAGAATAAAAATCCTTTAATTTTCTCAAAAAGCGAGGAGGAGCAGTGTCTCTATGATCCATATGTTTTTTGGTTTTTTCTATAGACTGGTAGTTATGTACTTGTTATGGACTATCTCACACCTTTTATGGATTGTTGCGCGCCAAAAGTGCCGACTGGGTTCGCAATATCTATGAGTCGATTATAAGGTAAAGACTGTCACGCCTCCATTAGAAATTTTTGTACCAAACGAAGCGAAGGTTATAATTCTTTCAACCCCGCACTTCGCCTCGGAGCGTCCAGTCTTAGCACACCATCGATCATTGCAGTCGCTTCACTATTAATAAATTGAATTTTATAATCTTTTAATATACTAATTGTAAAAAATTGCATTTTTTCAATTCTCCGGTCATAGCCTTCGTTATTTACGCGCAGTAAAAAAAGAACTTCATCAACAGTTCTCCAGATGAGGGGGCACAGGAAGGTCCCACGGCAGAAGAGATACAGCAGGCAGGTGATAACTGGTTGAATGGGCTACAGAAGTTGTTACCGCCATTGAAAGAAGAAAAAAAGCTGTGAGTGGTTTTTGCAAATGTTAATAATTGCGACTAAGAATAAGTTGCATTAGCATATGTCCGATTCATAATTTTTTCTTTTATGAAATTATACACAGGAATAGTATTAAAAAAATTAACTGATATTATGGGGGCAAAAGCATATAGCACATCATCTATTCACATAATAAAAAAATAGGGAGAAAAATCTGTAAAAAAATATAAATTTCCAATTGCATCCATATTTATTGACTGCCTCTATGCAAATTTCAGTTTTATGCATTGCTTTAGTTCATAGTCTGTAAGTCAATTAAATTACTGTTAAAACTTGTTTACATAAAAAAAAAATGCTTCCTCCATTTTACTGTTATTTAATTAGATATTTATTAATAATATTTTATTATTATCACTTTGTTATTTTTATTATTGGTGTATTTTGAAATAGCATATTTATCAAACTTCTTATATATAAATCTAGAAAACTAAATATCTAAGGTATTGTATTTAAAACCCCTTAATTTTTTAATATAATCAGTAATATTACACAATACAATCTCTCATAGGATCATAAACCTATATGCATGTCGAGCTGTTGTTGATCCAAGAACGTGGTATTATTAACTAAGATATTACACGAATATAAATAAATGAAATACATATATTTTCAGATTACCGGTGAAAGGTAGAAAGAATATACTTATCACCTCAGCCTTACCTTATGTGAACAACGTCCCGCACTTGGGCAACATCATAGGTTGTGTCTTGTCAGCAGACATATTTGCTAGGTAAGTCTGTCTATTCATGTTTGTTTTACGTTTTGTCAATTAGTCTCTAGAGTGGTTCTCGAACAGTGATTCGTATGGAGCAACAAGGTCCTTTTGTTATTTCCTTGGCAATATCAATTAGTTGTTTAACATTAAATATGTTACGGATAGCATCGCCGATCGCCCCGCCCCCACAGCAATAAAGCAGTATATGCCCCAGTTGTGCTATAAGACCTGCATGAGCCGCAAAATCGAGCTGTTATTCACTGGGATGCAATCAATGCGCGTGATAGACGTACTATACGCGCTCTCGTAATTGTATACATATCGGAACTATTGTTAAATATTTTATTAGTGTTGTAAAACTACACTAGGAATTAAATTAGTAAAAATGAGAATGAAATTCGAATTTGAAATACAGTCCATCGGAACCCTCTGATAGGTTACAAAATCAAATGTTTTAAAGATTTCTTTATTAGAAACCAATGGATTGACATAGTTACTAGTAGCTACGTCACTAGTTACTAGTAGCCTATATTTTAGGCACAATTTTGCAGTTTCTCGTTATAGATGTTATCGCTTCCAATTTTAGGCTATGTCATGGATTGTTCTAAATATGCTATACTTCAGTTTTGCCACCAAATTTTCCTTTGCAACAGTAACAATATACTTTTTGATCAGAATCCATTTCTTTTTCAATATTTTAGGTACTGTCGCATCTGCGGTTACAATACTCTGTACATATGTGGAACTGACGAATACGGTACTGCTACAGAAACTAAGGTAATTATTTAAATTGATTCTGTGACCTGTTTAATTCATACAATTATTTCGATGGTTTGTCCTAGCGATGATGGAAATCATATAAATGTATGTCGAAGGCCTTGTCTGTTTTGATGTGGTGAATGTTAAATTGATTCCGACTATCATAAATTTGAATCGATCTATGTATATGGTCTGTTTGTATATCAGCTCTTGGATGTCCTTTGCCAAACGTAGGCCTCCCCTCCTAGATTTTTACCGATGACGTACGATCCTAAGAATGAAATCTGGAACCTTTACCAGTCGTGTCTTCATCTAACAGACAGCAAACCAAAAGTGTTGAATTTCTACACATCAAATGTATTTTTTTCAATTTTTTTCCAATCACAAAGTAAATAAAAAAAACAGTTTTGTATTAAAAAAAGATTGTTAAATACATAATGTGCATCCTTTGCTACAAATGAAAAATCATATTTAGTTCAATTCGGGATTTACATGTAATATTAAAATTACAATAAGCAACAGCTATCACGGGAGTATTTTTCATAATTAGATCATAATTTTATCTTGTTTGATTTCAGGCATTAGAAGAAAAATTGACGCCCAAGCAGATCTGTGATAAATATTATCAAATACACAATGATGTTTATAGGTGGTTTAACATTGGCTTCGATTACTTTGGAAGGACAAGCACACCTGAACAGACGAAGTTAGTATATTAGAAGCTTTCATGGAATATGGTTAGTCAGAGAGCTTGTGACTCTATTTGAATATTCTCCTTCTTGCTTATCACTGTCTGTGTTTCTCTTTCTGATTCATGCGAAATTTGTTTTTCTGTTTGCCAATGATCAAACAATTGATAAAACCGTTTTTTAAAAATGTTTTTAAAATATCAGCATGAATCAAATTTTCTTTTTACTTTCAAAATGAAATTTTATAGTAATTGGGTTTTATATTTATGTTTTCAATGTTTTTGCTTTATTTCTTTTTTCCTTCAAATTAAGATTTGAGTAGATTTGTGTGCTTGTGAATAAAAAACTTTGGCATATATTTTTGTGCACAGTTTTTTATGCGCAGTATACCTGAGTAAAGGGTCAAACACACATTTAATTTCCTATTTATCTATCTTAAAACTACTGCCGCTACATAATACCTATGGGAATAAAACATCACATTCAAATAGGGTCACAAGTTCTCTGACTAACAAAGATCTTTTATCAAAAATACAGCTCTTCAATGAACTAGGATTTGGAATGGACCATAGAGTCTATGAAGTTTCTTTGTTTGTAGTTTTAGTATAAGAAAAAAATATTAAAACATATAAATTTTAATTTATGAATGTAACAAAAGATAAACACTGCCCAAGACCAAAATATATTTTTGTTCTAAATGTTTCTAGACGACATTTTCCTGAATATATTGCAATGTAGTAATATTTGAATATCTTATACAATATTTGTATAAGATATCCAACCATCATGTTATAATGCATGATGCACTCAATAATTTGAACAATAGTTCAGAAAATAGAAAAAAAATAAGCTGCTTCTAAAATCAATAGGAAATAACCACATGTAAAGCTTTAGGAATTAGAAATCACACTGAGATGATGTTGTCTATGGATGATACAATGTGTAATGTGGACGAGCATAAAAGTATCATTTAATATTACATACGGATATAGTATTGTACTTCTTTTAGGATAACACAAGAAATGTTCCTGCACCTCAACGACAACGGTTTTATATCCACACAGAATGTGGAGCAGCTTCTATGCAAGAACTGTGACAGGTTTCTGGCTGACAGGTAAATAATTTTTGTATTATCATATAACGCATCAGGGTTTGGGGATTGTGCACGGTTGAAAGTAAAGATTAATAAAAACAGAAGGTACATGTTCAATCGCACCATGATACAAAAATGCACTATAGAACCACTTGAACGGTTTTAACTAATTTCACACTTATTAATGCATTGATCGCCAAAATGAAACTAAATTAATAACACTAAAAATTCCGTCATATACTATTTCAAGAATTTACATATCTATAACAAAACATATCTACATGCCAAAGTAAATTCAGTGTTGTATCATTATCACTATTGTATTTAGTTTGTTTTTAAGTTTAGGTGTAACTACAGCTTTACCGGCGCTGTCGTTTCAAGTCGGCGCGTGCGGCGCGATGTCACAGTGCAGTTTGCTTGCACACTTTTATACAGTACTGATAGAACGTTCTCACGTGGCCTTTAGTCGCACCGACGATCGTGGCGGTTTGACTGAAAGCGACTCGCTGAAACTACACAACATATTAAGAATTATCAAAATGAAAAAAAAAAGATGGAGTTTTCTTTAATATTTTTTATTTTTTATATGCAAATATAGCCAATTCTCTACAAATCACACTCCGTAAAGGGGAATGTCCAGCTGTGACTCTTGAGAGGTGAACAACTACCCAAAGACATACATGTGAGATACCTTTGACTCTATCTAGATTGAAGACTGACATGGGCCAACCATATATAAAAACCAAAAGAAAAGAAGCAGATTTTAATTAAAAACGCTTGTGTTGGTTGATTAAATAGTTTATCGGACAGTGTTAGCACTGTTAACACTGTCCGATAAACTATTAGTTTATAAATGCACCATAAAACCCATATGGTTATATGGAATCGAGTTCTGGGGATTTGCTAGTAACTTAAATCTTGGAATTGTCCGATGATTTCATAATAATGTTTTAAGAACAATACAAATGACAGCATAGATTACATGAAATGTAGAAATACATGAATATCTAAACGTGCCAACCATCAAAGAGGAGGTAAATAAGTATTGTGTAAAATACAAAGAAAAACTTCAAAATCACACAATCCAACTTGTTAAATCTGATTATGGATGATTAGCTGATGGTAGATATGAGTTGCCTAAATATATATGTATATATGCAATTCTGTTCTTCGAGATGATAAATTCTGGAAATATGCCCATAATTTCCGCAAGTCACTGGTTTACAACATTGATATAGTCGTCCTTAATTATAAAAATAAAGTGTCATGCCTGACGTTGACAAACTATCTAGTAGTCTATGGAATATTTTAACTAGTTAAAATTTACAAGTAATATATACAGCTCCGCCCGCGTTTTTTGAGTTAAACAAGTGGAGTCCTATTCTGTTTTTTATTTAAGAGGAGGTTATTGTGCAATTTTATTATTTCGTTTATGAGTATAGTTAGCTATATTATAAAATCATGGATGGATTGAAAATTTCGATATTATATAGAGAAAAATGTTATTAGTTGTTTTAAAATATACATTGCAACAGTTCATATGATATTTTTTATCATATGATTGTCAAATTTATAACACTATATGCATGTGAGTGATATGCATTTATTTATATCGTTAGTTACATAAAAAAACAATTGTTGCAATGTTAGTGGGTATAAGAATGATGTATTGTAATAAAATAGTAATCCAAACTACATGCACATAGCACATACCATGTGGACAAGATTAAAAAAAATATTAAATAATTTACTCAATAGCAAGATATAAGGCCAAAGTAATGATTCTTAAATATTGTTACTAAATATTATACTATTTTATATAATAATTATAACTATAGTGACAAATTTCATTTTGCATTTGTAACATTTTGTGTTTCATTTAGATGTATTATAAAAGTATTTGGCTAGTTACCTTATAGCTTTATCTTTTATAATACTTGCTAATATTTTTTTCTCTGGCTTATTTTTGCCTTTTTTCCGAAATAGGTTCTATATATACTACACTGTCCCTCTTTTCTTCTTTTTTATATATAAATAATCGTTCTTCAGGTTTGTCGAAGGCATCTGCCCACATCCAGGATGCGGTTATGACAGCGCTAGAGGGGACCAGTGCGACAAATGCGGGAAGTTGGTCACGGCGACTGATTTGGCGCAGCCCAGGTGCAAGCTCTGCGGACAGACTCCAGTGTTGGCGACCAGCGAGCAGATGTTCTTAGAACTGGGTCAGGTGAGTTGCATATCAATTCTTTGCTTATGCGGTAGACTGAGCTATTAACATATATAGGCGGGTTATTATCCTCTTTTTTCTTCCTATCAATATTCACAGTAGTGTTACCATCGCTATATTATTAATTGATATCCGTTAACAATAACTTTTGAAACAACATTCATGTTTATTTTATATGTCGAGAAAGTTAAAACTTCGTTCTTTAATAATTTAAATATAGACTTAATATTTTTTTCATGACATGTTTACTACTCTGAAAGTTATTCCTGTTTAGCTGGAACCACCGCTCCGCACGTGGTTTTCTACAGCGGAAGTCGGCTGGGCACCCGCCGCGCGCTCCGTGGCTCGCGCGTGGCTGAGGGACGGCTTGAGAGCGCGCTGCATCACCAGAGACCTTAAATGGGGCGTACCTGTGCCCCTGGAGAAATATAAAGAGAAGGTGATTTATATGAGCAATTGATTGACCGTTTTTCAATTACTATTTTGAATAATTTATTCACAATTTTTAATAAGAATTATATGAGAAAGTTAAGTAGAACCAAGATAAGAGAACATTTTACTGTGGTAGAGTCATACTGTGGCCCAGCATGGCTTTACCACATAGGGACGTGAAGTAGTAGCTTCCACTGTTGCGTTTCGTCCAATGAGTGAGAGTTCTACTCCTTAATCCCTTCCAACTATCCGATCGCCCTCCATTAGATATTTTATTTTCTCCCGAGATGTGGCATCGCACCGGTGACTTCTGGGCTTGCGAGTGTCCTTAGGTGGCGGTGACCATCTATTTACACTCTGATAGCTCGTCTCGTATATCCCTCGGCTTTGGTTATATAAAAAAATATTATTAATCTAATTTAAAACGTTGTTTTGAAAACATGTTCATTGCTTTGTTTTTTTTTTTTTTATCTTATTTGAGGTTTATTTTTCCTTTCTCAGCAGAAGACAGATAAATTTGAACCTCCACGTAACATGTTTATGTAAAAATTGAACACCCTCTCATATAAGGAAGGCTTCAGATGGACATTATGCCACTTGTCTTGTATATTATATTTTTTGTGATGATATTTTAAAATGTCTTTAAAATATTCCAGGTATTTTACGTATGGTTCGATGCACCATTGGGTTACATGAGCATAACCCAGGCACTGACCAAGCAGTATGAGAGCTGGTGGCGGCCTAACAAGGAGTACGATGTAAGTGTTTCTTTATCGTTGGAAAAAAGATATAATACGCAACTGCAGGATTCCAATTATGATAACTTAATAACGTTGTCGAAGTCGAGTTATTGTCAACTCAATGTAGTGGCGATATGGGTAATACGTTACCATAGTGAAGTGCAACAAATTGAGAGCAAATGACAACCTTTACTTAGTTTTATCAATTTTAATTATGCATTTGATAGTGAACTATTTGCATTTACACCATCATCTGTTTAAGTGAATAATTCTTACGTAGACCTATGAAGCACTAAATTAGGCCATTTTAAGAAGACATCCACTAATTACATGAGCTCAAAATGAGGGGGCCTTTTGGGGGCTTGGGGACTGCTAACCATCTGTCACTTGCGCAGTGTCATTTGCGCAATGACAGCGCCCGAGGTATGAAGCGAGGGGTTGGATTTGAAATTAGTTCAAAATGTAATGGCCTATACACCAGCGGTCAGGATCGAATTCGGTACAGTACAACGTACGAAACTCTGCTGCTGTGAAGTTAGTCACGAAAGCGTCGTAGTGACGTAAAATGGGAACTCGGGGGAGAAGAAGGAAGAGTCGGGAAGCGTTGAACTTGTGCATTTATTAAACTTTGTATATGTATATTATGCGAAACACGAAACGTTTCGCATATTTGACAGAAAACTAGTCGTTAGTGGCGCGTCTATACGAGTACGGTATGATGTGTTTACTTCGATTCAACTATGTATAGGATAACACAAAAAGGCGTTTGTAGCTAAATCGAAGCTAACTCGACATCACTTAAGTTAGCATAATTGAATTGCAAACATCGGTATGACGCGGTACTGTCAGTAAAAAATACGTTTTTAAATAGCGACATCTCTGTCTGTCGTGGTCACCGTCAATCACGTCGGTCGAATGGGAGTGAAAAGGAGAGGGAGAAGAGGGAGTCGACACAGCGTGAGGATAGAACAGAGTGAGAGTCCAAAAACATAATGGAAGTGAGGGAGGGAGAGCCTCATCCAGGGCTTGGGCTGTATCCATGCATATTTAATTTTTTCTGTCTAGCCATTTCTAGGGTTGCAGTGATGTCACATTCTCTATAAATCTTATTCAAAGAAATACTTATAAAGTAGATATTAGATTAAGTGACTTGCCAAAAATCAAGAATAATTTTTTTTTCTTTTATTTCTACCCTACGTTTTCAGGTAAAACTGTATCAGTTCATGGCCAAAGATAACGTGCCGTTCCACGCGATAATGTTCCCGGCGACACTCATGGGCGTCAATAAAGGCCATATATTGGTTGATCATCTGTATGCCACAGGTCAGTGTCCAGATAGACTCTTATTTAAAGTGTTAAATATAAATAAGTGAATCTGTATTATTATTAATTTTGATTTTTAACATTTTACAATGTTCACTGTAAAATACAATGTAAATTTAATTGGATTCCTGAAGCTCAAAACAATATATGATATTCCCTGAAATTATTTTTTTTCTGTTTAATCAAAGCAATTCTCTTTTTTAGTCTTTTTATTGTTTATATTATACATAATATCAATAATTATTGTTATATAAAACACAATTCACATCCGCTGTTTGTATGAAACTCTGTACAACCGGCTGGAGCGGCGGGCGTTGTCAGTTATTTAGCAATAACATAAAATAAACAGACGTACAGTACAAAGTACCAAAGTCTGCCGCTCTGAAGTTCGTCAAAAAAGCGTCGCAATGTCGTAAAACATCAACGCAGGGGAGAAGTAAAGATCGGGGAGCATACACTCGCGCATCGCATCATTCGTAGGCAATTTAAAGCGGCAGAGTTTCGTGCGTTGTACTGTACTTGTTGAGTGGATGTGATTACCATTCTTCAACTATGTGTAGGTCGCTTGTAACTTGAAATAATGCACATTTTTTAATTTTTTTATAATACATATTTTTAGTGATCCTCGTTTTTACCCAATCACGTATTTCTTTTCTAGAGTACCTCAACTACGAAGAAGGAAAATTTTCGAAGTCGAGGGGTGTAGGAGTTTTCGGAACAGATGCTCAGGTATGGTGGACTCTATGATTTGAATGCAAATATCAGTAGAGTGGCTGGTTTCGATTGTCACATCTAATATATCCAACGAGTCCTATTTACTAGATACTATTTATGTGAGTTCAAACTAAAATGAAAACTTCCAGGACACCGGTATACCGGCGGACGTGTGGCGGTTCTACCTGGCCAGCATCAGGCCAGAAACCTCCGATTCCAGTTTCAGCTGGGTAGAACTAGGAACGAGGTTGGTTTTCTAATCTTATTCTACTAGAATTATCATGAGAGATTCAAAAACCGGTCAAGAGCGAGTTGGACTCATATGATTAGGGTTCCATATCAATACCACAGTATGCGGTTAAAGGAATAAATGAATAATTTTTAATGTCTTAGTTTGAAATCAGCTTATGAAGATTCTCAATTTTCCTTTTAAGGTATAAAATCTTAAAAAAATCCATTTCTTTCAATATAATTTTTATTTACGATGCCTTGTTATGTCATAATAATTGAATATTTAATTTTAGAATTGAAAGGTGACATTTCATTCGGGGCTAAGTCCATTTTAAGCTTTTACACTTAATCAAAAATAGCGAAAAATGGAGGAATTCTAAAAACCAAAATATTTGATTGTACAAAAATATTTCAAATTAAAATTTGACATGTTCTTTCAACAAAACGATTTCGAAATATATTGACAGTTTATAAGTATCAATCACGCTGTGAAATGTTCATATATTATTAACAACCATGTATATAATGCTCCTTTGTCCATCTGCCTACCCTCAATTTTTTTCTAATATCTCAACATTGATTTAAAAAAAAATTTAACAACATTATTGAGGAAGTAAATGTTTTGTTCACTTAAAAAAATTATAATAAACAAAATACACAAATTTAAGATACTTTTATAATGTGGTCTTGTGAAGAATATATACATGAAGAGCTCCAAGAACCCAAAAATTTATAGGCCAATTATTTAAACTTTTATACCATCTTTTACAAAAATGAGAGTCCATGAAAAATTAATTAGTTAACAATTGTATAATTTTCGAAAAATCAACAAAAAAAAAAAAATTTCTACGGGACTTTATTATTTGAAGTGTTCTGATGACACCCTAATTTCTTTAAATTTTAATATTGATAATAAATTCCTATAAAAATTTTTTTTTATATGATAGACTTTGTCGAGCGGTAGAGCGGCCATGTTGTATCGGCCGCGCGGGGCCCTATTTTCAGCACTAAATTAAAATTATAAATAATAGAGGTAGAGTTCCGGTTGTCGGGACTTTTTTTAGTAAATTTTCTCCTCCTTATGAATCCTTTTCTTTTAATTTCTTAAATATTAATAGATTTTGAGTAATTGCCAAAAAAACGAAATACCCTTTTTTTCATTTCAATTTGTAAGTAACTTTTACAATTTTTATCGTGCAGTAAAATCCTTCGAATACATTTTTCTAGACGTCATTCCGAATCCAATGAGCTATCGCACATATTTTTAGGACCTTTATCAAGAAGTAACACGATTTTCAACTTGTCGACTAGACTAAGGTGCCATACTTTATGAAATGTCTCCTTTTACTTTCCCACATTATTCTTAATACTTCCTCCTTTTTTTCATATTGGATATGTGATTTTATTTTTACAGAATTGCCTAATCGCTTTCAGTGTTGTCATTTACGGCTAAATTCGTACTACAGTTCTTATTTTAGATCATTGGTCACTATGAACAGTTATGAGAAACATAGTGTTTAAAATACAGTGTACAAAATTCACATGGTCCTTAACCTTTCTTCTATTCTTGCATTACATACATATTCTTACGAAACATTTGTACAATGATTACAATCATTTTGTGAATGTATAAAACTGAGTAGCATACAGGGTAACTGGCTGTAGCCGCGGCTTCGTTCGCGTGAACTACAGGATTATTGCTAAATTTTTTTTTATAAATAAATATTGCGAGAATCGCGCCGCCCCCGCCACCCGTGGCGTCGCCGCCATCAATGGCTGGGTGTTATTTTATAGACTCAATGCTTATTGTAGGTTGTCCTTCGAAGATAGACGTCTGTCTTCGTGGATTTTTGTAGGTCTTTTTAAAATCTACAATTTTATATATATATAGATCTTAAAAATTAGATCTTAGGTATTAAAATTGTCTCAGGTATTAAAACTATCTGTGTATTAAAAACTTGTTTCATATGTTCTCATCTATCAGTATATTGTAATAACAAAATCCTGATTAAGTGTGCCAACATTTCCCTATTTACAGAAACAATTCAGAGCTACTGAACAATTTGGGCAACTTCTGTCATCGTTCATTGAGCTTCTGCGCGAACACATTCAAAGGAGTCGTGCCGGAGCCCCAACTCACCGCTTCTGACCACGAACTGATAGCGCTTATAAACAGAGAAATAAAAAGTGAGGATTTGTATATATGTGTATATATATATATATATATATATATATATATATATATATATATATATATATATATATATATATATATATATATATATATATACTAGCTGACCCGCCCGCTTCGCTGGGTAATTTTTATTATAAATAAAATGGCGAAGGATTTACGGAATTCGAAAAATGAGTAGCCTAGAACCACCTACAAATCATTCCGCATCGAATGGTCCCAGTCCCATGTCTATACGTTTAGTAGTTTTTACGTGATTGACGAACAAAGACAACCTATTTTCATTATATATATATATATATATATATATATATATATATATATATATATATATATATATATATATATATATATAGAAAATGCTTTTACAATCCATAATTTACATGAAATTTTGTTATAAAACTCTGACATTGTTTGAATCACAGCCACGTATTATGTTCATTACATGTATGTAAATGTTTATTTCATGTCCTATTTTAATTTAGCTATAATCCGATGTAAAGCTTTTAATGTTTGTGAACTTAGATGCAAGGCGCGTTGCACTGACTAATCGATGGTGTCAGCGGTGCCCCAAAGGAGAGAGCGTACATGGTTTGCTTACTGTGGTCCCAGCGCATTTAATAGTTTGCAACTGATAAACGTTTAAAAGTTTGTACCACGGTATAATAAATGGAGAAAGTACCATCTTTATGTTACAGAAATTCAGACTTTTATGTGTTTAGAAATTCAGACTTTTATGTGTTTCTATGGTATTTTAATGTTAATTCAGATTGAGGGTGGGAACACCTCTGAATCGCTTAACCTGGTTGTAGCAATTAATTTAAATTAATAAATTGCATGTCGCGCAAGGTTCTCTGAATATTTAAAATGAACCTCTATTTCTAATTGTTACTGTAGTATGTGACATATACTTTTTTGGCTAAATTAATTTACCTGTGATTGTAGTGTTTTATTACCGATTGAAATAGTAAATCGCAATTTGAAAATACATTCCAAAAATGATGATCTTATAAAATTGGGATAGTTTTACACCTATGAATCTCATATTTTCTTGTGCAAGCATATATTTCATCTATCGCGTTAATGTTCTTAGATATAAATACACACTAATTCTGCACTTCTACAGATTTGGGGTTTTACTGACTATTCTGTTATCTTTCAAGGTTACGTTAACCACATGGAGAAGGGCAGGCTCAGAGAGGCGCTAAGGCATGTATTGAGCATCTCGAGGTTGGGCAACCAGCACATGCAAGCTCAGCAACCATGGGTTTTGCTTAAAGGAAACGAGGAAGAAAGGTATGTTGCCAAAGTTGTCAAAGAGTTATATGCTAGAAAAATAAAGAGAGATGGCAAAGGTGAATCGAGATGAATAACCAGAGACCCATATTATCTTTTGCTTTTTTTATAGGTTTTTTTTTTGCCAGAACAATTCGTAAGAAATTATTAAATACGTAATATCGATATATAATAATAATTAAACATTTATAGTAAGTTTTGTATTTATATTTTTCTTAAACATATTAAGCGCTTATAATCGTATCTAATGTAGGTTTTTATAAGAATAAAACACGTATCTCTCGTCTCTTGCCTCTTGCCCATTGACGGTATTTCGCGTCGAATGAAGAATGTTTTAAGTTATGTATACGAACGCAGGTATAACTATAATCCCAAAATAAAATAATATATTTCAAAAGCTATGATCTATGTGTTTTAGTCAGTAAGGCAACTGTTTTGGAACGTACAAAGTACTGGGTTCAATCATCATGAAGATTCAACATGTTTGTAAATGAAAAACATAATGATTTCCTTAGCCTCCAGGCAACTAATAATAATAATAATAAAGGTCCGGGGTCTGTTTTCCAGACATTTGTTGTCAATTTTTGGCTATCAACTCTTATCTTTCCCCAATCGTATTTCATATTGAAGAGATCGCCCCTTAAATCTTCCACGCTTGCCCAGTTGGAGGCTGTTACCGGTCGTGCTATCAACGCGGTGACAATGTCCGGGACCGTCGGTGATTTAAAATCTCACTGGTCAATCTTCCGTTTCTAAAGCAATACGTTGACCGCTGGGACCGTCAAAATGCAGTGTGCAAATATATATATAAAAGCCATGGTCTATTCGTAATTATATCGTTGTATTGAAATTTGCAGGTTGCGCGGCTCGACGGCCATAGGGCTGTGTTGCCAGATAGCGACGCTGTTGTGTACGCTTCTGGCGCCCTACATGCCGGATACGTGTCTGAAGCTTGCAACACAGCTGAACATCGACCGCGAAGTGATGAGAATCAATCCAGAGTGAGTTGTTATTGTATATGCAATAAATTGTAAAAAAAATTAGGGGCCATTTTGCTTTTTTGTAGCTATTCTTCTTTTGGAACGTTAGGAAAAAAGCAGACCAGAGTATATTTTCAGTAGGGGACGCGCCGATGTAACACACGCATGACGTTAGTATGATCTGAAGTTATCCAAGTGATGCGCAAACGACAGTATTATTTACACTATATTATACAGCACCAGTCTAGCGCAAGTGTTATAGTGTTTAACTTAATTAGTCGTTCGACGCAATTTAATAATTGGCACTTGTTAAAACATGTATTCATATGCATACATTTTTGAAGTCTCGATGCACAGCTTATGTTAATGAACAATCTAAAAATTGACAATAAAATTTTGGAATATTTTTGTCTAAAAATAACTGTTTTATAAATGTTATTCGCTTTCTGATAAATATTTTATTTTTATATGCAGTTGATGTTGAATTCCAGTTGTATTTCAATACGAGAGGAGGGTTAATGTGAATTTGGGGTGTCGCACGTCCTGCTGTATTGTGATGGGTAATAGCTAGCGGGTGTGCCTTTATAGGTTTTTTCTTGTGATGTGAAAAAATCGCCATCGTATTATCATAGCATCATAGCCCTAGGTTCTTGGTAGAGGAAAGAAAGATTTCACCATCCACCTTCGCTGGCTGAGTATTTTTTCTCTTGCTAACTGTCCGATCGAATGCAGAATCTTTGTTGGAGTATGTTGGGTGTATTAGCAATGCATAAGCTGGTAGCAAATTTGTAGGTCAATAGTCTGACTTATCGGGCAACCTCACGACGTAGAAATTGTTTATTAACTTGCGAAAGTCATTATTCATCTTCTGTATTGTATGAAATTTAATCTCTAAATAGACAGATTTTACGAGGACTAAAAAAACTGTGGAGAAGTCTGTTTTTTTATTTCTTGTAAGTGAGCCAAAATTGCCCATGTGCCAGCTAACTGCATAGGACGGAATTTTGTCGCCTGTTATCTTTTTCGCTAAATCAATCATTTAGAAAGCCAATATTCTTCATTTGCTCCTGTCATTTTTCGGAGCAGCGATGACATTAGCGAAGTTAGCCGTTTAGAGTGTCTTCAGGAAGCAATGCATATATGCCAGATTTACGAGTTTGAAGATAAAAAGATCATTATGCGTAAACAAAATCGGGGGCTGATACCCTTAAATGTTTCTAACTCAGGAACCCCACGTTCCACCGGTACCTCCCGCCCGGTCACGTGATCGGCAAGCCGGAGCCGCTCTTCGCCAAGTTGGAGCCAACCAGGTTAGAAGAACTAAAGAAGAAGTACGCGGGCACGCAGGCGGAAAGGGAGAATAGGGTGAGCGGAATAGATTCATTATTGCTTTTGTAATGAAGTTTTTTTATCGCACGTCACACTCCAGACATTCTGCGAATGACAGCCAGGTCGGAAAAGGTGACTTTGACTTCGACTCTCACGACATTTGCTTATAGTACGCCACAGCCATGTACGTTAGGCAGTACGATTGTATACGTTGTACGTGTGTCTGTGTGTTTACAAGCGTATATCCGTGTTTAGGTATATTACTGAATTCGGCGCGCGCGTCGTCTGTATTCATGTGTGCGTAATTACTCTAAAACGTCGGTTGTTTACATCACTGTGTACGCAGAGTGATGTAAATCAACGACTTAATACGTAATACACAGTCAAAGGAATTTCATACTAACAATATTGGTACCACGATACGTTCTGTTTGCATTATTTTACAAATAAATAGAATGTAAACAAAATTTTCGTATTGACAGACATAAATGTATATGAGCTTACTTAAAAGTTAAATATAAATTTAAAAGAAAAAGTTGCATTATAGTATATTACTTTAGCTATTATTTGCTTTCTAAGTTTATTATTATTGGTTAAATTGTTATTCACTGTAATTAATATATGATTTTACTTTTTTTAGGAAAATGGTGAAAGTAAAACAGAAAATACAGGTGGAGCCACTGTCGCAGCCTTAGAAGCAGCGATAGCAAAACAAGTTAGTAAAACTGTATAACTTAAAAATAGTAAACAATGTGACTAGTTTGCAAAACGACTCGACGTTTTTGACCAAACTGTTGACAGCTGCGCGGCGCGTCCGTTAAAAATCAAATTATCCGATCGCTGGGTGTTGAAATATTATCACTGATCGTTAAATTAGTCTATTTTTAATTAACGTTAAATTAGACGTAGACGTACTTTACGATTGACCGGTGTAAATGAAATATCTATTTTTTGGCCGTTTATAAAGATCTTTGAAAATCTTTGAAATAGTAAAATATTTTTTTAGGAAATTAATGATATAACCAGTCAAAGAGAAAATTAATCTAGTAGTTTATTTCAATAAACGCCCAAAATATCAAGAAATGAATACATATATTTTTATAATAACTATTTTTCTTTTCTTATTAAATTTGTTCTCAAAATCTTACAGAAACAATCTAAAGAGTTAAATTTCTTTTTTAATGTAGTCTAATGTTAAATGAAATAGTATTTTCTTTTATTAAGGAAGAATTTGAACGTACACTATATTTTTATGTTTTTAAGTGTAATAAATATATTTGGTGAATTTTAATTTCTAGGCCGAAAAAGTGAGACAACTCAAAGCGTCAACCAAGGACAAGACTATATGGCAGCCGGAGGTTGATCAGTTGCTCAAGCTGAAGGCGCAACTGGCGGCGGTCGCGAAGACAGCGCCACCCGCCGGCGCGACGGCGAACACCGGCGACACCGTCCAGAGCTTAGAGCGAGCCATCGCCGAACAAGTAAGGCTTAATAAACACACTGTTGCGTATAAACGTCAATATGATTATCGACATATAAGTACATATATTATATATACACTCATGCTTATTTCTCAAAAGGGTTAGCAGAGACCGCATCTCCAAACGATCCTTTCAAACGTCTTTTGCTTTATTGACGTCCTTTAATCGTTTCATGGGAGGTCATATATTTGTTTCGCCCGTCTTAAATACGAGTCACCAATTTGGTTTGTATAAGATTTTCTAGGGCGAATCTTGCCGACCATCATTCATTTTCTCCATGTAGATTTGAAAGGTATGGAATAAGAATAAATAATAGAAATTCTCTTTAGATAGATAAAATTTATATAACTATATGCTAATATGTATTAGCAGTACTTTTCAATTACGGTATAAAATTTTGCAAAAATTTAAATATTATACATGCTCGCTCAACTCATGCGCATACCGACACTCATGACCGACACTTCTCACACGTTTTCCCATCAATACACCACCATATGCGCACACACCACTAAACAATTCAAATGATATACCTGACCGAAAATGAGAAAATGTAGGAAAAATGTTGTCAGTAGTCCATTAATTGTGATCAAGAAAATGATATTCCCTTCATTTATGTATGAGAACATATTTATTTCATATATAGATAAATTAAAATATATTGATGACGATTTTTCAGGGCGACAAAGTGAGAAAATTGAAAGCGAGCACTAAGGACAAATCGGCGTGGACGCCGGAAGTGAATGTGCTGTTGGATTTGAAGAAGAGGTTGGCTGCCCTGCAGGTCAATGCGAAATGAATAGTGCAATAATCTATACCCACATTTAAAAAATAAGAGATGTACAAAATAATTATAATAGTTTATATACATTATCATCTGAAAATTTCATGTGTAATATTCAGCTGGTCATCATAGACTTATCCCATTAGATGGCTCAATCTGTGGAAGTTCTAAATCTAAGATTTTTGGGTTCCATAAAAAGTTTCATATTTTGTGGAATATATTTCTTTTTTTTTGCATAGAAACAAGATCACAAATTTTTGCCTATAAGCATATTTTATTAGCTTCCGATAAGTGTAATTTATTTCATGACTTGATTATGATATACACGAATTTTCGCTAAAATACTGATGTTCCATTAATTAAATTCAATTATTCATACCATAGACGATGGTACTGCATGTCCTCAAGAATAATACATGTATTTTTATTTTGGAATTGAATTATTTTACTTGTTAAATGTTTTCTGCGCGATGCGCGCGCACCAAATTTACATTTCAACGGATTTAAATTAGTATAATTTTATATTTATGGGAAATGTACCTTAAATATATTTTGATTTTCTCCATACTGGGTCGTTTCTCACGTGCGCGTGACACGCTATTGGGTGATATTAAAATGAAATGATGTTGACTACGTTGAACTTGAAAACTGCTTTGTCAGTTCCAACTATTTGTTGTTAATTTTTCTTTTGTCTTTTGCACTCTCTAGAACTATTAGTGTTCTCGTTTTCAATTGATTGTTTTTGGATAAGACTGAGAATTTGTTATAATCAATTCAATCTCTTCCTAATGGTCAGTTCAGTGTATTTGGATGTACGAATTGTTAAGAATTATACGACAGACGTAATGCGATCATCAGTGGCCAATAAAAATTATTACGTTGTCAGTTTTTATGCCTATTCTGTTTTAGTGGAATGAAACTTTTATTTATAACATTCATAAGACTATATTTTTCATTGAAGCTTGCACAAATTTCACTGCATTTTATATTCCACTAAATTATTTTTTTTTTATTCAAATAAATATCAAATAGATTTTTTCTTAATGCTTAATCACAACATTCGTATAGCCTTAATCATCGCAGTGCATTAAATATTTTTCTTCATTACAAATTCCGCATTTATCTTCAGTAGGATCCGTAACAACACATTGCAATCTTGGACTACATCCAACGGAAAATTGTGACAGCAAGACCGATTTGAAGCTTTTGTTTGTTATAACAAAGCAAGTTGTATTTGAGGATGCAATATTTTGTCGGTAACAATCGTACATAGATACTAATTCTTTTCAGTTATAAAAATATTATTTGCAAAACCGTTTAAACTCATGAAAAGAAACATGGTTGTAATATTGAAATGCTTTTCGAGTTTTTCAATATTGCAACATTTTAGTGTTACTTTTCTGGCGTGTTCGCATTTTAATAAAAGAGTCTTCGGAATATATGTCAATCACTTTTTGTTTTGGTGATCTGCGATTCTCCCGCGATAGTGTTTAATTGTAGATATAAAACGCGTATCACGTCTTGAAATGAGATCTCCTTATTTATAAAATAAAAAACTAAAAGTTTTTTTTTGTTTTATTGTATAATTTATTCGCTAACGAACCTCGTCGTGTTCTTTTTTATCGATTTTTAATTATCCCCTCGCTTAAGTGACCGGCCCCAGATGCGTCTATTGTACTCTTTCCATTTATAATCCAGTATTGTCCAACCTAGTCTAGTGGCTTGTTGTTGAAGCATGATCGGCGTTGATGCCATCCGTCGGCAGCTTCACCTGCAAATCGCCATTCATCATTTTTTTTGTATTTCAAAATCCCATTCGCAAAAAAAAAAAATGTCGGCTGTCGCCCAGGCTGAAATAGACTTGTATGTTGTCAAGTATTTAGACCCCCTGTTTTATTCGTTCGTAGGAGTTTAAATCGCTGTTGGAACGGATACGTAATCGAATTTAAAACATGAGAGAATACGAAAAAAAATCCATCGACTTTATTAATTATTGTAATGATACTCAAATAAAATACAGAATACAGAGATAAATTCGCGCTAATCGGCTAGGCGTGTAACGGCGTCGATAGAGAAGGGTGTTGGCGTGGGCGCCAACTGTGGTCGTCTGCGTCCTTAGGTCTGCCTGCCTACGTCCTGGATTAATGGACGCCTGCGTCCATTAATACATTGTGGCTCGAATTTAAATTCAGGTGATTGAACTTAAGCGAATGAAATTGGTAAAATTAAGATTGAAAAGAAAGACAAATGGATTAAGGCAAATGGGTTTTTTCATATTTTTTTTAGATTTAATATAGATCATACATCTGTCTTGTTGACGATTTAAATATGGATGCGAATGTGTTGTAATTTTTCGTATATTACTGATCTTTTGAATAAATTTTTATTTACGAAGTAAATCCGCCTGTCTGCTCTAATTGGAGTTGCTATAAACGGTACAACGCATGAAACTTTGCCGCTCTGAATTGCCTGCGAATGGTAATACGCATTTTAACACTCTGACCCTTCTTCTCCCCCGTCTGCCTATTTTACTCCGCTTGCGACGCTTTCGTGACTAACTTCACAGCGGCAGGCGTTGTACTGTACTAAGAGTTTTATTTTTATTATTCTCTCTATCGAGGGTTTCAACCTTGATACCATAGATTTAAAATGTCTTGTATTACGTGCTCGCAGCAGGCAGTGTAAATATATTTCCCTTTCGAGATCTTTGAAGTATAGGGTTTGCTATAGCTAATTATTTCAACATTTTTTCCCACACTGCCTGTATGGTGCACATCCTTCCTGGTCAACGCGGCCTTAGCAATGATCAGTGATAATAAGCTTGGATCTCAATCCTCGTGATTTATCAGCTAAATAAATAATAGCGCATAGCTTTATATATTATCGGAAAGGTCACACTTGTCATAATAAAATTGTTTATCAAATCAAATGTTGGTACTCCAGTACAAGAGAGACCCGTTTAGATGAGTATATATTTTAATTATTCTTAGTAAGTTTTACGTCCATTTTATATGTTAATTAAAGACTGTGAATAAAGTCGCTTTTACATATAAATAAAGATTTTGTTTTTTTGATATTTCATTGTTAATTATAAGGGCGCTGCCGTCATCTTGTGTTACATCGGAAAGGTTTACCGAATTCCAAAAATCATAAATCTAAATTTTGGCCCTTTGTAAATATACTGAAAAAAAAAAACAATTATAAATGGACTAAAAATATCATTAATATTAATTATACAATGCTTCGTAGCTTTATTGTAGAAACTTTATAAAATTGAGGGATCTTTCAACATATGGCGCTTGTTTAATTGTGTAAAAATACGAGAACTCTTAATATGAAAAAATAATATAATATTTTTCATTCAACAAATATTTTGTATGGAAATAAACTACACCAACTTTGTAGCACTTATTCGTCTAATTTCTTCAATATTCAAGTACCTAGCTAAACATCTTGACAGCTTATCAACAAAAAATTATCACTACTTCTTATCCATGCATCTCGCTTGTTTTACATGCTGTCTTTGTAAAGTATATCTTGATGATTAGATTAATTTTGAGCATTTGTAATTGTGCAAGTTTCCCCCCTTTTTTTTTTTTATTTTGATCCAAGGTTTTATGGTGAGCTTTGATATAATATAAAAAAAAAAATGGTTAAATGGCTGATTTCAGAGACAAGTGTTCTCTTAAGAAAATAGTACCATTTTAAGTAAGTTATTTGTCGCTAATATACTTGTTCGTATTAAGGCCTAACGTGCAAAAAAAATGTGATTTGTTTTTATTTAAAATATCACTATGTAATAGTTTGATATTTAAGTTGCAGAGTATGATTAATGTATTATTTATTTCAAAGTCAAATCAAGATCAAACAGTTTCCAATGTCCAGGTGTAGCGCTGATTTCGATGTTCTCTTCTTGCGTTTGTGAAGTTCAAGTTTACGATTTTAATTATGTAAAACGGCAAGATTAATAATGCTCCGTTCTATTAAATATAATTAAATGTAGATTTATTAAATGGATCACGTAACTGTGTAATTATTGTTTGAAATAATATTTGTTTTACCAAAGCAAAAGGAAATTTGATGCCAATCTCGCTTTTAACATATATGTAATAAAATCCATTTCGAATGCTGTAGATACCCATGATTTTTTTTTTATACAGAAATGTAATAAAATATTACGGAAGCAAAACGAATTTGTTTCATTTTTATCCGATTGAGTTTCTTCATAACCACGACAACGTCGTAAACGACAGCAGCCGTGTACCCTCTATTTGAAATAAAATTGTCGGACCGGTTTCCCTGCACTGCATTCACAAGACCTGACCAAATTTTGCCTGATAAACTCGCCAACCTAGAGAGAGTGGACGGATTGGTAAAGATTGTCCAATTGCGACTGAACGTTTTTCTGAGCAAAGTTTACGAGGTGTAATTTGTCTGTTTTGACTAATCGCATAGAACTTCTCGGAGCTCGCTGCATCAACAGCGTACGGTATATCCGTTAGTTTGAATCGGCCAAGCGATAGCAGCGCTGCACTGGCAGGAATGAATGAAATGAAATTAAAACTGGAATAAATTAAAACAAGGTAAAAAAGGTTTTTTGGTTGACGTGTAGGTGCATTTTCAAATGACCGCGCCGTTGGTAACGCGTGCCTACGAAAAGCGAACAATAAAATTAGGGATCTCTTAATTATGGGAGGTGTTTTTTTGTAAAAATTCATACCCCTCCTAATTAGCGAGATTTGGTAAGACGTGGATAGACCTCCATCTTATGTATGATATCCTCCCCGTATTTATAATTATTAATTTTGTTCAAAATACAAATATAAAGATTTTGCCACCTGGAAATAAATTTAAAATAAAATCTATTTTCTGTTGGCAAAATCTTTATGACTAATCGAACGTATCAATTTTTCATTAAAAAGCACATATTAAATCCTCTGTTCGCAATCAATTTCACTGGCGATAAGTAGATCATAGTATTTTGTGCCAGCTTGAAAAAACGTTTGTATAATAACCCTTCTTTTGAGCTTTTCCGCAATCGGGTAAAGATATATGCTCATACTACCTTCCCAGAATTGTGGGCAAAATTATACATCTCTACTTAGTGTACCGTCTTTGTATACCTATTTTGATAGAATTGACATTCAACAATCGTGCAAATCAGTCGGCCTTCGATTGTATTATGTTCATTGAATAAACGTGCAGATTAAAACGCATAAAAACGCAAAATAAATTCTTTATTTCTCGAAAATATGTATCTGTTACTAATTTAATGAATTTTAATATCGTCTTGCTAGTAATAACGTAACGAAACAAACTGTTACAACTTCTCGTACGATAATAGTTTCTTTTCCACTGAAAAGAATCAATACGTACGAATTAGGACGCTAACACGAAACTGCCACTGCGCACGCACATCGATGTACAGGAACATTTTTCTCATAGTGGAAATATTAAAAAAACTTTTAATATTTTGCGTGTGTCGCCTTTATGGACAAAGCGGTTTCTTTTTCATACTTTATTGCGACTGATCGTTTGAAATCAGAGAAAGTCTCATTCCACATTCAGACTAAGACACAACTTTGGCCTCTGTCAAGAGACAGTAATATTTCTACTGAACACATGCTTATCATGTACATAGATGTGTGAATACAAACATATAAAATAAATAATACAATTTAAATTTAAATACTTTGTGAAAAATTACTTATCAAGTTTGTCTTCATGTACCGCGAATAATTGGTTCTTTGTCATAGTGTTACGATACGTTTACGTTTTTTGCATTTGTCAAATTTTTTCAGTGAAAATTTCGTGTTAGAGTTGTCTTAAATAAGTCAAAGGAAAAAAAAAAGGAAACAAGAAACAAAAAGAATGAAACATAAGAATCTCACATAAGTTAATTAATTTTACATGCTGCTCTTGAAAAAGTCGATATTGATCGACTGATATTTATACGATATTCTAGAATTTATTGGAATTATTACTACCATATATCGATTAAAAAATATTTTCTATACATATTCATGAATAAATGAAAAGATGATTTTCTTTCATATTAAAATTTTTAACATTTTTATAGAATTTTACAATGAGCAAAAATACTTCGTCGAATTCAGGCTTAGGATATTTCCAGATTTCAATCAATCGATATGGACTTTTTCGCGGAAGAAAAAAAAAACTACAATATAATATTTTCGTAAATAAAATCGATATCTTCATTAAAATATTTTATTTTATCCCGAACGAACAATAACGTATCTTCAACCCTTTGAGGTAAAATATTCCCGTTTGAGATCTTATTTGTTAGAAAAAGCCATCACATTTCCTTTTTAATACATAAGTAATAATATCTTTTCATATTAATTTATTGCTTATTTTAATATGTACCGGTAACATCTTAATATGCGATGCATTTATGCGTAAATGCACCACAGTCCAAAATATTTTTTTATTTACATTTTCCCCCAAGTACAATTCCCATCTTTAGTCGATTACATTTCTGCCATTTTCTGATTCTCTTCATTGCAACTTCTACACAATCTTATAGGCGGATTTTGGTAAGTCAACGACTTTACACGCGAAATCGGCTTTGCAGTTTGGTGCATTTACGCATCACACAATCCGAATAAAGTCTAACACCGACCTCTATGAACCTCGATGTGGTTTAGAACAAGATGAGGTAATATAGTCACATTTTGTACTGTGCCTTTAACAGCTATGAAGCTTATGAAAACTTTTATTTTGCGCCCGGCGTCGGATATTATTGAATTTAATTCTCTTCTATGCCGAAAGCATCGAATTCGACGATGCTCGTCTGTGACGACATCCGAATAACAATCTTATGTATGTAACAACTATAAAAAACATTACATGCTATTCTTGGCACGTTCATGACTTTAAAAAGAAAAAAATAAACATTTCTTAGTTCAGGGAAGAGTTCGCGAAATACGTATGAAACATCCTTAAATAGCGGCCCGTATTGGAATAAAATACCTAATTTATTCCCTAGATTTTACAAAAAAAACAATCTATAAATATTAAACAATTATTCTCCCGTTCGGAAGACTAAGATTATATATATACATTTTTTTTGAGCTAATCATTATTAGACAAAATTTCGCGAACTCTCAGGATCATCAAATGAACAATATCAAATATAAAGTTCATTTCTTTTTTATTCCCTCGTTCTGGAATTAAAAAAACATCAACCGGTTTCACCGTCGAAAGACAATATTAATACAAAAATACTGATATCAAGTTGACACAAAAATATTAATTACAAATAGAATATATAATGCGACTTTTTAATCAACAATAAATAATATTTATAAACAAAACGACACCATGGTAATACTAAGCCCGTTATTGTCAGAGTAGTCTTTTTCTTTGATATATATATATACACCATACGTCCGACATTAAAAATTAGTTTGCGATCACTCACCCTACATGTATATTTTCTGTTACAAACAGAAAGAAGGACAAGTCTAATGAAGAAACGTTTTTATGTATCTGTTACAAAGACTAGTATAACTTATGGCCGACGCAGTAGACGTATAAGAAAAATAATTTCTCGTATTATCTTATACAAAACAAAATGTTGTATATAAGTACTTAAGAGCTATTAACGATTCTTAAATTCTAAAAATTCGGCAGTTAATGTTTTTTTTTTTTTATTTATATAAACAAGAAAAATATCTGCCAAGACATTATATATAAAAGATTGGTGGTATTTATTTGTAACTTCTCTTTTATATCATTAATTAATACTACATTACAACAAAAGTAGCGGCATCTGTTCGCGCCTAAAATGTCCGTGTGACGTCTTTGTTATACTCAACGATATATCGCAGGTTGGTGTGAGCTTACGTATGCAAAGCTTTGAGACATCACAAACAAAGCGAAAAAAAAAATATATAGTAAGCACCTTGTGAATTCATAAAATAAACACTAAAAACTAAAAAACAAATGTACATTAACATAATAATGTATGTTTATGAAGGAAAATTAATTCGAAAAATACTTTTAGCTATATAAAAATAGAATAGTTAATAATATCAAAATTTTGTCCTTTATTTTTTTTTCTTTTGAAAATATCTAAAACTTACAATAATGTATAAGCGTGAATCACGTGTACAAAAATAATTAATTCTCTATATGTGTCAAATTTACTGTTATCGATCTAAAAGTAGAAAAGACTACTTCTGTTGTTAAAAATATGAAAGATTAAAACCATTTTGAGATTGAGTAGTTTATACTCGATTCTTTACAGAATAAACTAACTTGTTGGATGATTCGGCCATTTTGTAAAATCGAAACGTCACAGACAAAATGTCCGCAAGCTTACAATAGACTTTACTGAAATAAATTAGTCTTTTTTTTTTGGGTAAGACATATTACAACTGCCCATATCCTGATAGGCACACATAGATCTCTACTCTACTAACCACAGAACCCAGACTATAGACAAGTCTAGAGTTCATCTAGGAAGACACGGGAGGGGGGCCAAAAATGGCGCATGCGTCTCATATCAACTATCCCAGCCCCCGTCTCATTTGTTATTTCGCACTCGCCTTCTCGAGGAAATCCATTTTTAGCTTTAACTCTATGAGGAACAGTTGTTTCTGCAAAGAAAACAGTTCCTCTTTCTGTTTCAACTCCATGGTCAGTATCTTCATCTTGGCCTCGTGCTCCCATATGGCGTGCTGCCTCTTCGCCGTGTAGTACAACCTCTCCTCGTCGGTCGCCGTGGCGCAGTCCTGCCGGTGGTTCGTCTCCTGCTTCTTGGGGCTGGCGTTCGATCTCCTCTCCTCGTTGTCCAGATGGCTCAGGTTCAGCGGCGTGTTGGAT
The DNA here is from genome assembly GCA_005406025.1 of Eumeta japonica. Classification (NCBI taxonomy): domain Eukaryota; kingdom Metazoa; phylum Arthropoda; class Insecta; order Lepidoptera; family Psychidae; genus Eumeta; species Eumeta japonica. Next base: position 306,571 of record BGZK01000224.1, read on the forward strand.
AGTTCGTTTAACTTCTGAAAATAGTTGTGCGTGAACCTCGCCTGCTCTATGACGTGCAGCGGGTTGGCGAGCGTCTGCAGGTTCGCCAGCGGCGCCAAAGCGGGGATGGGGGTTTTCGGGGGTGGCGTTGGCGGGGATTGGGGTATGATCTGGACCTGGGGCTCCAGCACGTTCGGGGTCGTGTCGTCTCGCTCGTCGTTGCAACTCGATACGCGGCCGTTGGACATCTGTCGGCGGAGAAAAGAAAAGGGGGAGAGATGAGATATCGGCCAACGTTCGCGTATTCGGTTTTCTATTTTTGTCGTCCGCTTATTTTTACTCGCGAGGGGGTGTTCATTAGTCACGTGAACTTGAAACAAGGTAAAATCTCACCAAATGTTTTCATAAAATTTGTAACATTGTCTATATTCAGGATTGAGTTAATAAACTACGAAGGCGGTATCAGTAGGCTACATTTTACACTTACATGCTAAATACTTGACGATATCTTCATTTTCATATATGGGTTTGCATAGAAACGTAAATACATACAAAGTTACGATTTGTAAGGTTGTATATACTATATAAGGTTGTGTATATAAGGATATTGCATATATATTAATATCCAATTGTCGTATAGTTTCTGTTTATACTTGCGTTATTTCTTTGTGGCGAAGTGCACCATTTGTCTATTTATGATAGATGCATAATCTCACATACTGAGCAGGGTGTAATGGGCCACGCCACTTAACTATAGAAAAATTTTCGATTCTCCATTTAAAAAAGAAATGTATTAAGCCCTCCACGTTGGTCCAATATAGGTCGGGCGGCCGCAGAACGCCGTCACGTCTAAGGGACGAGCAGCTTAGCGCGTCCGTCGAGGCACGGAGCGAGTGTTTCAACTTGAATCAAGTTAAAACACTCATTGGTTATTATTGGACACGTCGTCTCCTGGTCTAAAGGTGACACGACCATTGGGCTACTGCTACTCTATTCGTTCTTATTTTTTTGATTAATGTAATGCAAATAAGATCTAACCACAAATAGTCACTAAAACTGTATTTGGAAGCCATTTTAACCGATTACTGAGTGAAATGTGTAGAAAATCTAAAAAGGTATGTCTCATAAGGCTCATTTAATTTATAAAAAAATAAAATTGTGTGGCTTACTTATAAAGTGAAAAGTAGAACGACAAAAATTATTATTCTCAAAAATGGACAAGAAAAAAAATAGACCAAAACAAACCAGTTAACAACAATACATACAGTTTTATAAATAAATCACATAAATTACGCTCATAATATTTGATACAAAACTAATCTCGATGAATCTAAAAGCTATAAAAAAAACCCAAAGTTGGAATTCGTTTATTTACGGCTAATGTTTGAGATTGGGTCGTCCAAATTTGTGGGTATGTCGAATGGTAACTTTTTTAATCTTTCGGTAGATTCGGAGACAGGCTGTGACGGACTGACAAACAGACTTGAAGTAATACCACAAAATTTTCGTTTTTCATCGAGTGTACAATCACAAAACCGCACTTTATCTATGGCGCTCGGCGCTCGGAAGTGTTCACATTCGACCAGTGTTTAGTTACAATTTGGGAAGATTCTCGGGTCATGTGACTTAATAGCACATGTGACAAAGGGAAAATTTACAAATAAACACTTAACGCAAACAGTGATGCGTATTGTCAGACATTTGAGTCTACGGACTGTTTAAATGTTTTTTCGCCAAATTCCCACGAGATATTGAGTCGCGTGAGCCGAGAACCGGTTCCCAGATCAGATTCTCAATTTAGCAATAATTTCAGGAATTATGAAGTCTGTGAGACAATCGGACTAACGTTGATCGGCAGGCAGTCGTCCTCCTTGACGCTGCGCGCGCCCTCGCTGGTGGCCGCTTCGCCTTCCTCTTCTGAAAACGTTAGGACACATCTTTTAGCAGCCTGAAAGAAGAATCACGAGCGCCCGCAGTCAGAAACGTCACGAGACGAGATGCCGCCGTCTTGTTTTTCGACTAAGTATTCGATAATTTGAGATCATGACATATAAGAAATCCCACTTGGACATTTTTTAAGTGTTTGATTGATACATTCCATTAAAATTGAGCCAATGGATAATATTAACTATTGTATCTTTTACTGATAATAAACATTGAAATTGCTTAAATTGTTAGCACTATGTGCTTCGGGAAGATTAATATTAGCGTATAAAAAATACATTCTAACCTTATGAAAGTGTCGATTGCGAAATCGGTATATTTTTATACTAATACCCTAAATTTAACAATATGTTTGTAATAGTTCGTCTGTGGCTCACCTTTAAGATCCAGAGGGTGTATGTTCTGCCACAGCATGCCGTCTAACAAGCTGGGCGCCTCCTGCTGCGCCTGACATCGAACATGTTATGCTTTAGTCTTGGATATCATCGACGACTTTGATCTTGTTATTGATATTGATTATGCATGATTTTATGGAATTTTCAATTTCAATATTATGGTTTCACTATAAAATATAATTGGTAATTTCCATGTTAAAATAGTGTTCTATGTAAATATTGTAATTCCCGAAACAAGGTAATGCCTAACAATCCAATCTAACTCCTAATGTAAGTGTCGCGATTTCTGAGATGAGGCAATGTACAATCTACGCCATGACTTAAAATTCAAAGTGATGTACAATGATCTGGTCTAATGTCCAACGGGTCACGACTTATGAGTTATGTCCAATGTAAATACCGTAACTTCTGAGTTAAGGTACAATCATGGATGTTAATGATCTTACAGGATCGCGTATGTGACGGTAAAAGTTTAAACATCAATTATTATTTGTTAAAAGCATAATTGTTATCGATGTGAAATTAGAAACAGTAGTTTTACAAAATTTTGTCTGTCTTCGTGTTTACGCATCGCGTTGATATACAAGAGAGGTCTCGATATTGACTTATTGCAATAACATTTAGGATAGTTTCCATCGATTACAAAACACCTACGTGTGTCAAACCTATCTCACTGCCGGGCCATATTTAATCAACATTTACGTCAACCTACCAACCAGTGTCACCACCGGACCACAGACGTCAGTGGTACCCACCGTCGCGTTGTTGGGCGCGTGCTGGTCGGTGGTGGCATCTTGCACTTCTTCTTGTAGTTCTCGTACCACATCTTGACCTGCGCGGGCGTGCGCGGGCGCTCGCCGCCGCCACAGCGCGCGTTCACCTCCTCGCATATCGTCGACCACACCAGCTGCGGCGTTAAGGTTAAAATTTATTGGACGCTATATTTCATATTACAAGTACATTTTATCGTCAAACAAAGAGTATATATTTTTTTCTTCCCCGTCAGCGAGTTTTTTTATTTTACTTGTTACGTAAGTGTCACGTTTAATGCATATAATGAGCGTTATAAGAATCTTGATGAAACATCGTTTTACAGAGTTATCAATTGGAAATGTATGTCGTAATCGTCACGCTGGGCAAAAGGGTTGAATGCTGTAGCATCATATCTCTGATACCTGTGACGCTACTACTATCAACGATCGCTGTAATTATTTCAAAAGTTGATATTTTAATCATCTATCATCCTCCTGTACTGTAGACAAATAGGTGATTAAGTGCCAATTGAGACACAGTTACTCGGTCTGCAAATATCAGGACGCATGCGCATTAAATACATAATCGGGGATTTTAATAAATGTCTATTGTGACGTGGATATGAAATCTGTATGGTTATTAGACAGGTGGTGTGGGATAAGTCAGGTAGGATAAGGCAGTGTAGGACTTCCGGCCCTAGGATCTTTTATTAATAAACAGGGATTAACTTTGACTTAACACACTGTTTCTATTTACTTCCTATATTAAGAAGACAACATCGGTGTATGAAATTAGTAACAATAATGAAAGTACCACGCGGTTCGCCCTCGTCTATCTCCATACTCCCCTTAAATTGTTTACTTATTTGTTTTGGGTATTCGTTGTATTTAAAATTCAAATTGTATTCAAATATCCTACGGCACCCATTTACCAACCATGCAGGTCCCACAACATCACCACACCGACATATAAGAGTACAGACCGCTCATCGATATCAATTCCTAACATTATGTTTAGTTTATAATAGGACGTGAAGCGGCAGTTTTCGCCATTTTGTTCCGTCCAGTGAGTGAGAGTTCCGTTGGCCCACTCCCCTCTCCTCCTTCCGTCAATTCGATTCCTTTCCATTAGACATCCTATTACTTTCCAAAAGGCCGACAACGCAACTGGTGACTGCTCTGGGTTTGCGAGTGTCCATGGGCGGCGGTGACCGTCTACTCTCTGATGGTTCGCCCGCCCGTTAAGCCTCGACTATGCTGTGGATTAAAAGTCATGTCGGAAGGTGCTGTCGTCCCGATGCTGACGACAAGAGGGCACCGTAGTTCGACACCAAACTGACAGAGCTACTGACCGATACTGAAACTCTTAAACTGCCGATAAGATATGATAAGAGACCGAAATCAAGGTTGAAATCAGGATTGGATGAATATATTAAATATTTATCTGTCGACGACCATCGCGGTCTAGCGGTCGAAGTTGCCGTTCTGAACACGTGCTTGTTGGGTTCGATTCCTGACTAAACATCACTATGCAGCTTTAAGTACTAGGAGCACTGCTTCGTGGATGTAGTTGACGAGTGGTCCGAGTAAACGAGTTTTGCTGAGCCTCTTTCAAATAAGATAACTTCCCATGTGAAAAGTTGCTATGTTCTTTTCTAATAATAAACATCTATTTAAATGCTAAATATGCCTGCTACCCGCTCTGATGATAATAATGGTACGTGGTGCCATTGGGTAAATTTATGTCGTTTAATGCCATCTGCCGTCGAAACATTACGTTAAGCTCACTGGTACGTACTGCAGCACTACATCCAATAGCACAGCGATAATGCGATCGCCTCAAAATTGTACGAGATGGCGTTTTAAAGCAATATTTATAAAAAAATATTTTTAGAGGTCCATAGTCATCAAAGAGTTTGCAACGTAAAAAGTGATAATTTTCCGCGGGAAAAATCATTTATATTCATCGCCAATAATATATGTGTATCTAAATAACTTTGTGAAGTAAAACATTATCCAAATACAACATTTTATTTATATCGGTTAAGCCGCTTTTGAGAAAATAATTAAATGCATGTTTATTTTTATACATTAAAAAAAAAGTGAAAAAGTATTCTAGCAATAATTTAAACCGGTGATATATATATAGATAGATATAAATATAGATATAAAACAATGGAACCGAATATTCGGTTCCACTGTTATATACCGACATACGTCGGTATAATTAAGGTATGTATGAAAAAATGAAGAGGGGATGAAAAGGGAAGGGTAATATAATAAAAAAAAACAACGATTTTTCAAATTTTTGTCTGTTTGTCTATTCGCGTACATCTCTAAAATTACTGAAAGGCTTTTAACGCGACTCTCAAGGGTAGATAGAACTTGACTTGGAGCGGAATATAAGGTTGATTTCATTCAAATCGGATGTTAGAAATAAAGTTGTATTCGCTTAGCTTGAGAAGTTACACTGCTCGAGTTGAAGGCTCACAGACGTCACAATACGAATGAACAAAGACGTTCCAAAGAGGAGAAAAAAACCTACACTAGATCATGTTGCGCTCGATTAAACGAATCGGGAACGGCACCGGATACTAAATCCTGAAAAAAGATTTTTTAGGGTAGGCACACACAGAAGCCTGTAAACATCCACATGTTGAGGGTGAGGAATAATTACTTTCTCGTCTATGCCATGGCGTGGAGTGTCATTGGATAGGTCGTTTAAAATATTGCTATTGAGTGAAAACGATTGAGGGATCCGTTCGTGAAACATTAAGTTTAAGCGTGTTAGAGACAAGTGTCCCCAAGCCAGCTGACATATAAAAAAATTTGCGGCGGTAGTATATACAACAAAATTGAAAGGAAACCCTATCACAGCCAAGTGACCTTTACGAGTTAACGGGTAACAGTCGACCAACTTGTAAAATGTACTCGGAGAAGTAAAAAGTTGAATCAAGTTTTATCGAAAATTACTTAAATGAATTTGTTGGTTGTACAAAACCGGTGGTAAATAAAAGCTCATGAATTGTGTAGTTTATGGAAAAATAAACTCATGACATACTTAACGCCCGCCCCCATGTGGGCACGTTCTGAACGATATTAGCCGACAAAGCGTGAACTCAATTATTAGGTTCATAGTGTCAAATTCTGATTAACGAGCTTCAATGAGGTCCGCATATCAGAATGTTGGCGAGAAGATTTGACACTGCTGCATATGCGGTTAAAACGATAGGAAACTTGTCTGTATCTAAATCGCCAGGTTGGTTATTTTGTCTGTTCTCGTAGCCAGATGTCAGACGGCATCTTGCTCTGGGGACGTGATGCAGGCGTTGACAGGAATTTTCGTGCTGCAGAAGAGGCCCGCTCGGGGGCTATTTACAGGGATTGGGATCTAATTTGGCATCTCAATTTATAGACGAGAATGTAATACGCGTAAAGAAGAATATAGAAATGTTCGAAAAAAAAAATAGTGGTAAATATAAATTTAATACAGGAAATAAGAAGAAACGCGTCGGTCGACTACATCAAGTCACGAATTCATTCAAGCTCTGTGAGTCCATGCTCAATACAATTCCTAAAAACCTATCCTTGGAATTTAAAATCATTATTAAGCAAACACTCATTAAAACAAAAGGATATTTCACAATTCGTGAATATTCAAAGGACAAAAATTTTAATGTACATAATCAGCTCGATTTCTTGCGGGTTTGTTTGTTTCGTTATTAATTTATATATGTTGGATTGTATAATATCATTTATGAAATTTGAAAAGAGCTACTCTCAAGTTTCTTGCTCGTTGTCCTTGAGAGAAAACTGCCTTTGGAACGAGTAGTAAACTAGTTAAGTAGTAAAATGTGAATTCTTAAAGGATTGTGATGTATTATTTCATATATTGTGATGTATATTTCAAGTGTTGTTCATGACCTATGAAATAAAGACACATTTGAATTCGAATTTAATTTGAAAAACAAGAAACTCCTCTTCTAATTTCCCATATTCTGAGGGCAAACTACGTAACCCTACATGCACGTCGGCTGTCAGGCACTTAGCGGGTTTTTAAACCAATCAAATTTGTTAATATTACAGAACATGTTCGATGTAGATAATAGTATGTTATGATGTTCTCTGAATTTCAAAATTGTGAAATTTTCCACTGACCCCCTCCTCGTAAATGACATCCGGTGAGACCCCCTTCCCATTTATAGATGACCTATATACTATGACTGTTTTTAGGGACAAAAATGATGTTTCTATTCATAACGCCTTTTTACATGTAACAATAAAACATCGTGGTGGTGAAATCAATTAAATTACGTTTTTTATGAAGGTCATAGATGTAAAATATATCTCAAATTTTATTGAGTTTAATATAAGAATTGGTTATGAAAAAGTCGTTATTTATTAATACTATTTTAGAATCGTTTTGGCTATATTCTATAAAATTCAATTCACTACGTAATAGTGACCCAAAATAAATCGTGGTCGATAATTTCAAAGGACAATTTTAAGACAAACAGGTTTTAGAAAATATGATGAATAAAAATTTACAAGAAAATCATTTATTTTGGCACTGAACAGCTATGAGAGATATCTGGTAAGGTAGGGTCCATAATTTTTTTTTTTGATACTTTTGATATATCGTCAAATAATTTTCGTTTTAAATTTAAAACCTTCTAGCAAGAATTCGGCTCGTATTAGACACTTTTTTTTCCTATATGATAACATTTAATATAATATTTTGTCAATAACGTCCGGTTTTTTATAATTTTCTTATTGACACTATTCAGTGTATGCATATAAAACAGTTGTTACTTAAACTGGTTTTTAGCGGTTTTTTTTAAGAATAATAGTAATAACGCTTAAATGCTAGATTAGTTTATTTTGACTGTTCCCATAGCCTGATGACGTACGGCAACTTTCTCTGGAGACACACCGCGGATATTCATAGAATTTTCGTTCTGCAGAAGCGGGCCGTTCGCGCGATTCACAAGCTCGGACCTCGTGCATTTCTTTGAAATAAGTTTAAGGAAATTGGAACCTTAACTCTGGTATCTCAATTCATTTATGAACATTTATTATATATAAATAAAAATAAACTGAGTTCACATGTTAGTTGACTGTGCAAAGTCACAAATTCATTTAGAGGGCTCTGTGTGCGCATGTTCAATAAGGTCCCTGTGGCTATACAAGATTTACCCCTATATACATTTAAGAGTGTTATTAAATAATCACTCAGTAAAAGGGTATTACACAATTTATGAATATTTAGAAGACAAATATCCATGGGCACAAGCGGCTCGACTTCTTACCGGGCTGTTTCGTCCTTAAAGGTTTTGTATTTGTTTTGGCTGTATATGAGCAAATTATGAAAGAGTTACCCTTAAGTTTCTTGCCCGTTCTTCTTGAGGGAAGACTGCCCTCTGAACGAGCGATAGAGTGTAAATTCGCAAACAATTATGAGTGTTATTTTATATTACAACCTATGGAATAAAGATATTTTGAATTTTTACGAGCGCCCTTTCCGATGTGTCCGAGGCCCGAGGAATATTTGACCGTTTCCATGGTCTAGCCGTGAGACAGGATCCGGGGTCTTAGATTTAATGGCCATTAAGTGTTGAGGTGATGAATTGGAAATTTTGGTGATATGGATTTTCCTCACAAAACATAAAATTATGTGATCTTTGGTGACTAGATTTTTCATGTTCGACTCGATTCTTTACTTTGTTAGTTGCCGTTAAATGATTTGTCAAATTTTATAACAAAGAAAAAATGTTAAAGATACCTCTCTTTTAAAATGGAGATTTACATTGTACATGCAAACGGGACCGATTTTAAGCTTCCAAATTTCCTATGTAAATCCATATATACATTCCCTTCAAAATGCCGTTGGGACTTTTTGAAATTAATCCTAGTTTTTATTTTAAACGAGAAAAAACTGTTTGTCGCGTATGACCTTTAAAATAATTGGCGAAGACGAATGCAAAAAATACATGTATGGCTACATTTATCGTACATGCGCATTCCTTAGTTCAAATAAGTACTTAGGAAAAAGTAGGGCTAACTTCTTCCTTCTTCCTTATTCCGAGTCAGGATCACGATCATCCTTTTATTATGAGATTTATAGGGGACAAACTAGTATGTGAACCCTTTGAGAGTAGATAGTCAATGTCACCCTTAACCATCCGCAACCTAAGGGCGTCGCCGGCCTTTAAAAAGGAGTATGTTTTTTTTCTTGAAAACTGCCTTCTCGAAGTTCATCGAGGACAGCGCAGGAGTTAGATCATTCCAGAATTTCGCCGTACGTTGTGGGTGATTGCGCGTGAGACGTGAGGTGGTAGAACGCCAGTCGTCGATCTTCTTCACGCAGTACCTGTTTACTCCTGTTGGTGGCGTTGTTGGACCGGCCCTGGCGCAGCACGTCGCGGTGCCGCGCTATCAGCTCCAGGACAGTTCTCTTCTCCAGCTCGGTGAAGTTCTTGCTCCTCTCCTTGTGGCCCCGTCTCGCGCCGCCGCCCCCGCCCACGCTGCCGCTGCTCGCGCTGGTGGCGCTCCTTGTCGACATTACCCTGCGAATTATATAGTATGCTCCGTTGATGCCGTTGTCTTGGTATCCGGAATGAACGAAAACAAAAAAAAAAATACCGAAAAAGAAAAAAGATTTGATTTACAGAATATTCTCCTAGAGTCATTAGAATTTTTAGGGTTCCGTGCCTCCAAAAGAAAAACTAGAGGTGTTGTGGGACATCCACTTGCAATGAAGTTCCTTTCGCTAAATGTTACGTATTAAATAACAGGCGCAATGAAATAAGTAAACAATGTTTAAGAACAATTAAATGAAAAATACAAAAAAAAATAATTTAAGAATGGTAATAAAATTATGATTAATTTTTTTTCAGTGATGGAAATAAAAGTTTCATTACTAATTATTATAAAAAAAATAATTAATATTTATTTTCAGAAATAAAATTAATTACTTTAAGATTAGACATAAAATAGTGAATCAAAAATTAAATAAAAAATAAAGAACAGACACAATGAAATAAATACAAATACATATCTCAAATACATTTGAGAGTAAATAAATTAAATGAAAAAAAATAAATATAAATCAACATATTAATAAAGACGTTATAAATAGTTAATAGTCAATAGAACAGCATTATGAGAGTATCATACAGCGCCGTCTGTTTTCTTCATTAAAAAGTTTGTCAAGTTAGCCAATCTGTACAATTATGTAATTTGTGAAATCCATGATAGATGTCATTTTCATACGTATAAATAATGAATTTACTGAAAATTTAAAATTTTCAGAATCAAAATTTTCAAAATCAAAAAAAAGTCCGAAAAAAAAACCAAAGTTTGCAAATTCCTGGATGGGATTTCCTGATGATTTTTGTCCATTTTCTATATTGAAAACAGGCATAAATCATCGAGACTCTTGACGGATGGAATATCTATATGCATAATTAATTTTGTACGGAACTCTCAGGGTGCGAAATGTATTCGTAATTGTCTGGTTTTATTTTTTTATAAGAATAAAGCGATCTTTGTAACAATAATTTAATGTGAACAAGTTTTTGGAATCCACTCATTAAGAATCTCTCTTGATATTTAGCTTGCGGTATGCAAATTAGATAGGATGCAGAACCGACTGTGAGCTAAAAATGAGCAGTTATGTTGCCCCTTCGGCATATTCGCATATTTTACTGAACGCGAGTATTTTCCTTCCTGATTCGAAAATATATTATTTGTAATGTGGATAAGTTAAGCTTTTGATGTATGTGGTGTTAAACGTCGCTGTCGTTGTTATATACATATAAAGTAAAAACTGTGTCCCGCCATTTTTCTATAGTTTATCTGTCCACCAAAATGAGTGAATCTAACGCGGAAATTCGACATTTTGGAGTTTTGTTACAAAAACGAGAAAAATGCGACACAAGCCGCGAAAAAAATTGTGACGTTTATGGACCTAATGCATTGTCGGTAAGAGTAGCACAAAATTGGTTCAAGCGTTTTCAGTCCGACAATTTTGATGTCAAAGATGAACCTTGCTCTGGTCTATCTGTTACAGATAAAGCTGATGCCATTTCGGAAAATGTAGAGCAAGATCGGCACATTAGTTCTTACGACATAGCTGAAGGGCTATGGATTGACCACAAAACAGTTTGGACACATTCCAAAAAAGCTGGATGTACAAAAAAGCCCTATACTAGGGTCTATACACGAGCTCACTGAAAGCAATTTAATGAATTGCGTACTCATTTGCGATTCTCAATTGAATAGTAATGAAACCGAACTATTTTTGAAAAGACTGATCACCGGTGATGAAAAATGGATTACCTAAGACAAGAATGTGCAAAAAACATCATGGTCAAACAGCAAAAAAAGCTCCGCAGGGTATAGTAAAAGCCGGATTAAGTCGCAATAAGTTGATGCCACGTGTATGATGGAATATGAAGAATTCATTAAGAGCTTTTACCACCGGGCAAAACCGTCAGTTCAGATCTCTGCTGCCAACAGCTGATGAGACTCGAGCAAGATGTAGAGAAAAAACGGCTGTATTTGATCAACACAAAGGGTGTGGTTTTTCATCTGACCACATATATGTCCAGCCACGCATCAAATGTTGGGAGAGTTTAGTTGAGAAGTGTTAATGCATCCACCATATAACCCTGACTTTATACCCTTGGATTTTCACCTGGTTCGGTCTCTTCATAATTCTTTGATAGTGTTACGTTAACATCACGAGAGGACTGTCAAAACTACTTGAGGCAGTGTTTTGATCAGAAGTTCCAAAATTTCTACAGCAATGGTATTATTTCACTATCTTTAAAATGGCAACAAGTTATTGAACAAAATGACATATGTATATGATAATTAAATATAAATAAAATTTGATGCAAAATTATTTTGAGTTTGTATATAAAATATGGAAAAACCTTTGCCACGATCTTATATGTAAAAAATTTGCAAGTATTTAAAAGTAGTGAACGACAATAAAGTCAGTACCAGAAATAAAATAAAACTGAGTTTATGCGTCAGTAGACGGTGCAAAGTTACAAATTCATTTGGCTCTGTGGCTCTGTGTGCGCATGTTGAATAGGGGTCCTGTGGATATACAAGACTTAACTTGATATATTGAAGAGCTTTAACAAGTAAACATTTAGTAAAAAAGGGTATTACACAATTTTAGAATGTTTAGAGGACAAATATGCGTAGGCATAGGCAACTGATTACGGAGCTGCATCGTACATTGATGATTTTGTATTTGTTTTGGCTGTGCGTGATAAAATTAGAAAAGAAAGACTCTTAAGTTTCCCTTAAGTTCTTTTTTGAGGAAAAACTGTCTTCCTAACAAGCGGTAAAGTGTAAATACGCAAAAAAATATGACGTATTGCAAATGTTATTTTAAAACCTATGAAATAGAGATAATTTGAATTCAATTTGAAGTTTTAGAGCTTCAGTTTCACTACGTAACGTAATTTATCAACTCAATGTAAACAAACATGAATAAAATGTTCAAGTAGTAAAAGTATCAGTATCATCAGTTTATTCATTTCACATGTTTAATCATCAAATATATATTCTATCTATTCTCAAAGAGTATCACATGTGGTATAGCTATGCTGTGGTCAACCTGGGTCTAGCAGGAAAATGGGCCGGCTTGAATGGCGCGATACTGTACTCTTATAGACGTGAAGTAGCTCAGTATCCATTGTTATGCTTCATGCTGTGAGTGAAATTTTCTAGGGCTCACTCCCTCCTCTATCCCTTTCAAATCCTCTATCAGATATATCATTCTTAGCCAAAAGACCGACAACGCATTGGTGCCTCCTCTGGAGTTGCCAGTGTCCATGGGTGACGGTGTACACCTACTCCCTGGTGGTTAGCATGCTAGTTTGCTCCCCGAAAGTATTATAAACAAAAAAAGGATAATTCCGATCGAAAAGCATCACTTTTATTTACTCTCCGATATTATTTCCTGGCTGTGGGATTTGTTGACATCGAATTGTTGCAATTCTTAGAAACAAGAAGCTATCGAGAGCGTCCAGTCGGAGATGTATGGAGAATGCATATCTACTTTTAAGTTTTAGACTAGTAACCTGTCTATCGGGCTGTGTGAGAACTAACACTACGTAGCGCCGCGTCTTAACGTAGTCCATCAATAACTTCGGGCAGATGAACGACCGTGTATCCATCAATGTCAGCTGTAATCCTGCATTTCGAATCAAAGGTGGCTACTTGTCCAATTTCTCTAAAAGTAGACGAAAGGATTATCCGCTTCGAGGAACTTTCATCACGCGTTAATTTGATCTTGTTCGATTGCCGCTTTCTTTCGTAGTCCAAGCTACGATACGGTCCATGTCAAATTTGTAGTCCCGTCTTTGAGCCTGATAACTATAGCCTCCCAATAAACGGCGTGTCTCCTTTTTAGAGGCTGGCTGCGAGCGTAGCTTTCTCATAGCGTATTCAGACAGGATCAACTTTGGGCGAACCTGGCTCATTCCCGAGCTCAGTCCCGTAGCGGGTGACTCGGCTGTTGTTCAGAACACTGCGCCCAGGTTCTCGTTTTCAGCGACGGCATCGCTCACGAGCAACTTTCAGTGGATCGGTCCGCGGGACCGACACTATGTCGCTCGGGGGTTTTACGAGACAATATTTCGAAGCCGATCGAGGCTCGGATGAGCTGTGAAATAGCATTTAGAATAAGAAGCGGCGGTGATTTTTTGAATATTCTCATTGTGAAAATATGGGACGATTATCACGTAAGCCTTTGAGAAAAGCCTTTCGAGTGGGAGTCGGAGTCGCGTACCGAGAATTTCATATGTTATACGATGTATTTACGCTTCGATTGGAATTGAAAGCGGGACTGAGAGCAGGATCGCGAGCCTCATCAGGAACACAATCGAAAAAAGGCATCGAGGTCGAAATCGAGAACGGGACCGGCATTTAAACAGACTGTGGGTCGAGAATCAGAATTAATATAAATATAATCGGAAACTGAATCAGGAGCAGCGCTGGGATCGGAATCTAAAATGGGAAAAAGGATGGGATCGGCAGCGAGATCGATTAATATAAAAGATGAATGAATTCATTTTATTTCCACGCTGGCAAAGCGGCAGACGGAAGCTCGTATATGACACTATATTTAAGAAAATTATGATTTGATAGCTAACGGACGCCTAACGGTTGCCTGACGGATCTCGTGATACATACCAGAGACAAATGGTGAAAGCCGTAGACAGTAAATATAGATTGAATGGTTTTTTTGGTATGGATTTTTGGTATAACAAAAAAAAACCGACTGATTGCGAGTCAGACTCGGTTCCGTATTATAACACAATATCTATATTAAATACTTAACAGAAATTATTTTCATACATTCATTTGCGGATTCTTAGAACGAGCTCCACTCACGAGCTCGTATTTCAAGTGTTATTTATTTGATGACTTATTAATTAAAGACATTTTGAATTAGTCGTGTTAAAGTTTTCGTTTGTTTGAGGCTACAGCAATTTTCTGGTCAACCGTTCTAGATTTTCCACCTATCCTTCTTTATTATATATTAGATTTTTTGTGCAATCTTTTAAAGAGTTAGGATACGGTTGATGATCTTTATTAAATGGGGCTCTATCAAATTCATACGAAAATTAAGAATTGTATTAGAACCTTATCATTCTTAAATATACTGACTGTACACTTAATATGATAAACATTACCTTTGAAAAAATTCATATAATAATTTTTCTAATAAAATTCATAAGAAATATTAACAGTTTTCCGCCCCCTTCGCTACGAGTAAATTTGAATTAAGCGATGACCGTTATCAATCTCTCTTTTTCAATCAATTCCAGTCACTATTCTGATGACGGTTCCCGTGTCAATCAAGCTCTTCCGACATTGCTTTACTCACAAATTTCATTACAATCCATTCAGCCGCTATCGAGATCAGCCCGGACAAACGTACAGACAGACACTTCATCGACGTGACATTGTAGCCTGTCATATGCGCGACCGTATGTTATGTACCGTATCCGGAGTTTCATCGAAATCGGTGCAAGTCATTTTGTTTAATTGTAAGACGTAGCACATGAATGTACAAACGGAGCCTCCAGACATTGCTAATTATAATCATTGAATAGAAATAAGATATGTCAAGGCAAAACTATAACGGCGTATGCACACAGACTCAAGACGAAATCGTTAACCATTGAGACCGAATCGTAAACCATTTGTCTGTGATATTCTAAAATTAAAAAAAAAACTGGTAGAATGTTTCTCGTTGGACGCCATTTTTTTTTACATAGCACCAACCTGATTATGCACGTTTAAACGAGGCGCTTTTGCATAAATGGTCGCGGTTTAAATTCCAAGTTAGCCCGGGTTAAGTCGGAGTTAGCGTGTGCTTTACCGACCGCCGCGAACGTATACAAGAAAGGGTAATGCTTTACTTCTAAATCGAACGTTTTTACAAGCATTGCATTATTAACGGCTTATATACAGACGTGGCGGTCTAGAGACCGTGACTTGGTACGAGCTCAACATTCAGAATGACAAGCCAGGAGAGGTTGGCTAGGCGAATAGAAACTAGGGAGGGTTGACCGTCGTCGAACTATGTACATGAGCTCTTCAATATAGAAATGAAAATCAAAAAATAACTCCAGATTTGACACGTGCAGGTCGGTCGGTACGAAACCACAGTGGGCGCCTCATCCGCACGAGGTGAGTGTAGGGCGACGCTGTGGAGTAGCTATTGCGTGCAAAAATATTTTTATATACACATTTTATTAAAAATAATAATAATAATTTTGGGATATACTATATATATTCGTGCAAACTTCATGTTTTTTAACACGCTTTTATTAGCTTCACCTGTATGTATGTATGTTTGTAAGCGACTCCTTTGCACTCGATTTTGATCCACTTTAAACGATCATATTTCATTGAAACTTTGTAGATTAATGAATAACCGATGAAAATACAATAATTTCAAATTCAGAAAAAAAATTTGATCAAACATTAATTTCCGATTTTTTTTTTGAATCTTAAAAATCTTGTGTATATCACAAGACTTTTGAAATTTATTCAACATTTTATTTTTCAAAATTTGAAATTATTGTATTTTCATCGGATAATTGTTTGATAGAAAGTTCACTTTTTTTTAAAATTAATTGTTTTATAGAAAAATAAAAGGCTATTGAACTTATCAGTCATTCCTCACACTTAATCGTTTTGGTGAGTTCCTCGCCACTCAACCGTTTAAAGAACTCATTATTTGCTCAATACTGTCACTTGAATGGTTAATTTATTATTGTTTTCAATGTAAGACAATTATACTTTTATTTTATTGATAAGTAAACTATTATTTTGTTAATTGTTACAGAATTAGTTCTATATTATTAACCAAATCTTAAATATTGAAATTTATTATAAATAATTTTAATTTTATTTATAATTCATAAGTAGTAAGTAACTCCATTTCTTTTCTTGTTCTTGACAGAGAACGTGTCGAGTTCTGGTGACTGACTGAATACAAAACCAATACGATTTTTCAAATCAGATTGGTTTCACGAAACACTTTATTAGATGCTATAATGGGAGAAGACAAAGAAGAAAAAAATTGCAGAATGTAAATCCTATCGTAGAGAAGTAGGAAAATATTTTATATGATTTGTATGAGATTATAAGAAATATTGCAGTTTTTTTGTAAACTGTTTAAAGCCTATCTAGGCTTAATTGCTAATTAATTATTAATGAATAATAGGAACCGGCAGTCCCGATGTGACTGTTGAGAGTAAAAAATTAAAAAAATAGTTAATTTAACCATTGCCAAAAAACATACAAAACCACAAACATTCAAAGACGAGACTTACCGATGATACCAAATTTAACTGTAAAAACTCAATATTGTCATATATTGGAGACAAAATATTCCTTATTCTAGTAATTATATATATTAAAATATAAAATACAAGACAGTACAGCTCTCCTATGGGTATACTATCAAAGGGGTACTGAAATTCTGCATAAAGTAAACTCTCGGTACGCCCACCAAAAGAACATAAGATACCACTTTTTATGGAAAACGAAATATGCAATTCATGCAATGCATAGAAACCTCTTTTTATATAAATGATTCAAGAGAGATCTGCGGTCGCCCGATGGCCGAGTGCGTTGCCTTTGACGATATTCTGATCTAGATCCTGAGGGCGGGCGAACCTTAGTCCTTAAGTGAGTCAAGAACTGCACGCTTCGTACGTCGGGGTACGTTAAGCCTTCGGGCCTGGACGTCATCATCGCATTGATGTTTTATCATGATAACGAAAAAATCTAGGTATAGAAATAGTGGCGTAGCTAACCCGGGTGTCACCCGGGGCGGATTTGAAGTGACACCCTAAAATTCAAAATTGTTAAGTTGAAAAAAACTCTAATTACTAACAATGTTTTATATTTCGTTGTGCGTTTTTTGTAAATCAAATTTGCGGTCGGATGAACTCGGGTGTCACCCCTAAATAGGTGGCACCCGGTGCGGGCCGCCCTCCTCTAGCTACGCCACTGTATAGAACGCTGCGAAATAATATTTCTTCCTATACGAAGAACGGCTAATAGGACATAACTAACGCCCTATATGCACTTAGTATTACGATAGAGGGCGTTGAATACGCCAGAGAAATCGTTAGCGTATTTATCCGATTGCATGTTAAGTTTCCTGTAGTATATAAAAAAATGAACATACGTAAAAGTATACTTATTTAGTAGTATAAATATGATTTGTATACGATAGTAACACTCACACTTCTACGATAAAACAGTTGATACGAAGAAATGTACCAGTTTATATAAAAATGGGCGATTTCATTTTTCAAATTTTTCTTAAATTTCAAACAGTTTCGTATTTTCGTTTATATGGTACCGTATTCGGATAAGAAAATTAGCTTGAGACGGATGGACAGACTTCAGCCGGCAGCGCACCAGCGACCCTCGGAGTCGTGGGTGTGCATGGGCGACGGTGATCGCCTACTCTTCGAGGACTGGCATTCTCATTAGCCTCTTGGGAAACTTAGAAAAATAATCATTGGGAACTTCCGACACAAGTAGAAAATACGAAATAAAATTATTTTTGTGAGATTTTAGAATTAATTATAATAAAGAACAATAGAATATTATAATTAGTAATTTAAAATCATTAACATTAGTCAGGTTTTCACATCTATCGGCACTCCGAGTAACAGTTACATTTTTAAATGGTTCGTTTATTGATCAAAACACAAGATGGGATGCGTGACACCAATAAATTTGACAACAAAAAACCATAATATTGCAATATAGAATATACTTATTGTACCGGCATGTCGGTGACGCGGTGACGCGAACTCCTAACATTTGACCCGTCCTAAAATAGCGTGACGCGCCAGAAGTTTTCACTTCAAAACCACAGAATTAGTACAAGAGACAACCATTGGAATTGCAGAAACCAGTTCTTGAACGCACCAAGCGGACGGTGTTACATCTAACCTTTAATATTTAATTGATTTGGTTTTATTAACTATACATCGGTGTTTGAATGCGCTATGGCGGCCAGTTTTTTTTATAAGTTTAACGTTTTTTTTTTTGGAACCTGTTTTTGTTAATCTCAAACCCATACACGTAGGTTCGCGTGTCAAATCGAGTTATACATCTATATATACACTAGACCGGTTCAAAAAAAATCGGCTTTTTTTTAAAAAACCCGCAGTGAAATACCTCCCCAGTCGTGAAAAAAAACGCCTGTTTTCACAGGCGTTTTTTTTCCCTATTTTTAAATATTAATATTAAGAGCTCCCCTTTTCAGGGGAGCTCTTAATATTAATATTTAAAGGTCGCTCATCGTGAATTTCTATTTTATATTTAAATAACATGAGATTTTTTTTAATTCGGTATTTTATGGCACATTTTCGAATCAACATATCGGGATGAGCGATACATATTTTTGAAGAAAATTGAATGTTCTAAATAAAATGTCTCACGTTTTTTTTGTAAAATCACTCCTCTAATAGTTATTCGAGTTTAAAATTCAACATGTAATCAATTTAACATTTTTTTTCTTAGTTTTTCTTAAATATTTTACGATTTCAAATATTTGATTTACCCTATGATTTCCTTGATGCCGACGTAAAAATGTGATCCGAGAATGAATGTTATAAAGAAAACCTAGAATTTTTCAAAGGGTTAACAGTAGTTAATGATGTCGCGGAACGGGGTATTGCATTAGTAGAACATTACAATAATTGCTTAACGAAAAATGAGCAGCAA
Organism: Eumeta japonica; assembly: GCA_005406025.1. Lineage (NCBI taxonomy): Eukaryota > Metazoa > Arthropoda > Insecta > Lepidoptera > Psychidae > Eumeta > Eumeta japonica. Next base: position 325,934 of record BGZK01000224.1, read on the forward strand.
CTCCAATACCTTCAACGAGTTGTACAAGAACATGTCGACGTTTTCCAATATATATATGGTTTATATATAATAAACTCGTATTTATTCTGCCTTGCCTTGGAAATACAACCGAAAAAATAAAATAAATTCGGCAAACATTTTTTTGATTCACTTAAAATTCACGTCTGCCGTTAAAATTTTCAGCCGCGTAAAAAATTCTTAATTTATCTAGTTTAGAAATGTCTTAGGCGTTTCATAGTTATCACGGGTTTGCGCCACGGTGTCTTAGTAGTCAAAAGCGTTGCCTTCAAATCGGAAGGTCTCAGCTTCGATCCCTATTAAGACCAAATCGACAAATGACTTTTATCGATTCGAGTCAAACCGCCCTTCCTTCGCCCCGGACAAGTATCCGAAGCCGTTGGTCACGGTAAACTGAATTACATTCCTAATAATTTTTTTTGAATCAAAAAGAAGTAAATTGAATATTTCAGCGAATTGGTGGAATATTATAATATTTTTTTGTGAATTTCATGGAATCTTTAACTGTGGAAACCTAAAAACAATGTAGGCTACATTATTTTCCTGGGCTTAAGCTACTGGAAGCCAAATTTCATTGAAATCGCTCAAATTATAAGGATGCCTGTTAACCTCACAAAACCCAACCGTGGAACATAAACCACTCTAAACGCTTTCTCTGTGCTTATAAGAACAACTTCAAAGAAATTGGTAAGGGTACTTACTATAAGGGTTATTTAGTGATGTCCACTAAAGCATTAAATATGTATTCTGCATGTTGAATTCGCTTTTAGCTATTTTCATATAAATTTTATTTAAATCAGTAAGAGTATAAGAATTCCTAGTAATTATCAAACCCTAAACGTATATTATATTTCATATATACGCAACTTTTCAATAGCTTTCTTGAAATCGATTAAATTGTATGGATTTTTAGTGGTTCTCACAAAACAATAAAAAAATACCGTATCTGTTTATATTAATTTTAAGCTGTCTTTATAACCAGTTTTATTGTAATCTGTAAAACTAAATGGTTTCTTAATAAATTTTACGGTAACCTAAAAATGTATCGTACATCCTCGCATTCGTTTTCAGCTAACTTCATACAAAATTTTATTGAAGTCGATCACATTATAATAAGGTTTCTTACCAATTCTCAAAGGAATTGATATCTGTTACATTATAAGATCTCTTAGCAATTCCCAAGGAACCCCAAACGTGTCACATATCCTTTTATTGATTTCCAGCTATTAAAGTCCTTATTAAATTTTATCTAAATCGGTAAAACTACAAGGGTTCAAGAACGAGAGCAAATTTAAAATTTTCCTTCTTTATATTGAAATATCTACTGAACAGATTTCATATCGATAAATTCCTAATTTTTTTTTAATGAATAAGTTCACGACAAGGAAGAAACCTCATCAAAAAGGTCGTGGCCTTGAAAAGGGCCTAGTAACATAACGTCTAAGGTTTTCTAAGGGTGATGAAAGACAACAGAGATATGAGAGAGCTTTCATGACTTTAAAACGTCAGGTTGCATAATCACGAAGCGAACCAAGTCGCGGGCAACAGCTAGGTGTAACGATAAAAATAAGTCAAGTGCGACTCGTGTTCGTGTTACGCATCCTGTACTGGATGGAAAATAAATACAATTATTTAGGATATTTTAATGTTGAGCACATAATAAGTTATGTTAACTTTTAAGTACTTCTAATTTAGCAGAGTGTGCGGGCATTTAGGACGTTCGAAGCTTTTAGGAATCATACCTAAATCGTTGTAATGAGATTGGATCATCGATTATTTTTGTACAATAAAATTATTTTAAGTGAAAATTATCATTGGAACTATAAAAGCAATTATCGAGATTATCACATCATAAAAACTTTCGAATTTTTTGATTAAAAATAACTTTTTATTCGTCCGTTTTTCTAATGGATTTTCGAGCATTTTTAAATCACGAGGTTTTGTCCCTCTCGTTGTCGGTTCTTTGAGCGAGTGATGCACCGACGCGGGGTGTTTTCATTAAAAATTATCACACCGTATTAAAAATCATCATGCAGAAGGATCCAGAACCGATATCACATTTTTAAGGGTTGATTACCCAAAAAAAACCTCGAAATAGTGTCTGACCGACAAATGGAATGAACGAGTTATTGCCTACTTAGAAAAAATTTAGGATTACAATACGAAAAATCACTAGCCATTTGACTATTTTGAATATCTTTATTTTATAAAAATACTCAAAAGATAATGCTCTCAATTTCTAGTTAGAAATATAAGTAAAAATTTCCATGACTGCAGTTAGAGAAAAATTATAGAATTACTACATAAATCTGCATTCTTTGTATGACCTTGACAAGTATTGAATTTTCGTATATGTATTCTTTAATAGTGGACGCTCATAGTCTAAAAGCACAACTCACTATCAGAAACTCGCAAACCCTCCACTTCCCCACTTCCATATCGCATCGACAGATCAAAGCGAATTGACGTCAAAAACGGGCTATTCGGCAACCGAAATGGAAGTAGATTTCATTTTATTTTCATATGTAATTCATATGAAATATGTAATTTTCGGATTTTCAAAATTTTGAAAAGCTGTAACTTCTAAATTAGTTGACCACTTTGGCTGAAATATGAACTCGACCTTTGTAATCGTCCATAAAACATGTCTGTTGAGTTTCATTAAGATCTGTACAGAATTGTAGACGCTATCGTGCTGACAAGCCCCGCGTTATATCGTACACACACACACACACACACACATATATCGGCAGACATCGTCCTGCTCGGAAAAGCTTTAAGCGATATGCCGACAGCAGCGCCACCTACCGGGTTCAATTGTGTTTTAAAATCATCCAGGGACCCATTGGAATATACATAGAAAATTTCATCCCAATCGGTCCAGCCGTTTGACATACCGACAGCGGCGCCATCTATCAGGTCCATTTGTGAATCTAAACCATCCTCGAATCCACTTGAACACACACAAGAAAATTCATTCAAATCGGTTCAGCCGTTTAGGAGTTCACTGTCAACACACGTACAGAAGTATTATATATATAACGAGTAAAGCCATGTGATCAGCCTCGTCATTAAGTTTCAGCCGATATTTCGTTGGAATCCACGACTGGTACTTATACGAAACTAAACGTGAACGTTTAGGTGCAGTTTTAATGAGGAATATCGCTCAAGCGGTTTCAGAACTCATTTTTCTGATAGGATTGCGTTATTCTTCTGCGAAAGGAGAGGAGGAGGAGAAGAAGAAAAGGAGTCATAAGCCACACCATCAGTATCACATTTATATACCCAACATTTTCCAAGTCTAATTGCCCCGAGACCCGGCCCGGGCGATGCAGACGTCTCGAACGCTTGCATAAATCGGACGACACAACATATATTGGCCGAGGTAGATAATACCAATTAATTGTTACGCAGTAAACCAGCAAGGCCAACGTTTATAGGTCTGCCTTGTTAAATTTCAGACCGAGCCGTTTTCGTTGCCTAGTCGGAGGTTGTCAGAAACCTTGGGACGGTGGCGGATCCGGGGGTCACGGTGATCGTGACCCTAGGGCTGGGTCTCTGTCTCTCTGTTGCAATCGTATTAGAGCCAGTCCCGGCCGAACCTAATATGCGTGACCGTCCCTGCCTTGAAGGTCAGATCTGCCCTTACCTCGGGATGCTTCTAGATGGAATAGCTCCAATCGATTTTAGTTCCAAGTACGGAATTCGTTATTATGTAGATATAGCGAAGTCTATACGATACCAAAGCGCGTGGTCTTTTCTACTTACAATGAGAAGACCGTCTGGACCGCATCCACAGAGAGCCGTGTCACAGAACACGTATTACTACATACGTATTTATTCTATTCTACATTATAGAATACGTATATGCACTTTCGATGTGTGTCACTTCTGTACGACCTCGTACTGCTGCGGGTCGACTGTGTCAAATCAATATGATTGGAGTCCGTTGCGACGTGACGTCAAAATTAGGAAAAAAAAAATCTCATCCTGACGTAATTATTACGTCGGAGGCTCGATCTTTTTGAATTAACGTTATTGGTACCGAATTTAATAGTTTTAATTTTTTTTTGTTGTATTTTTCTCCTGCATCTAAACAAATCGGACAGTCATGCTTTTGTTATTATTTTTGCGTGTTTCAAATTTCTACTAAGAGAGAATCATACCTGGGAGCGATTCGTTTAAGGGAATTTTTTTAAATACAACAATGTAACAATCGCTTATTATAAGTCGTTGATTTTTTATTAGCTTCATGTCATGTCATTATTTGTGTATATACGATTTGAAATTGCTTGATACCACCCCATGCCTTTTCATCTCAAAATGAAGGGGTCTTTACCCTGAGACGTCCTCGTCGACGGCTGAATGTGCTCTACCAGCGCAAAGCGAGTGGTTTAATTTGATTTAAGTCGAAAGCTCACCTTCTGATTCTCCCATCGTCGGGATTCGAACTTGAAACCTTCCCGGTTCGATAGCAACGCTTTTGATTAGCGAGCACCGTTTTACACATGTTTAGAAGCTATATAGAATTAGAACAACAAAGGCCTTAAATCACATTATGATATAGTCGCGATATGTCATAGGTGGTTTTGTGGGATCATAGGGATATGACCCCCTGGTTTGGATCAAGTCGAGAATTATTGACGTCAGTTCCGACTGGACTTCGAGTATGTGACCCCCGCCCAACGAAAGCTGGACACCGCTTTTGCAATGTGCAGGACACAATGTATATATGCGATCTTCTACTGCGTTTGCTATCACGCCAGTGATCTTTCGTCGAGGCGTATTCAGAGTATAAAAATATGGGGTCCTATTCAAACGTAAAAGCTGAGGTGTTCATCATTTATGCTCCCATTGAAATGTGAACGTTAGCGCTTCAAGCGCATTTGTAAAGTGTGCGTCGATAAATAAGCCCGCTAAATCACGAAACCGATCGCGAGATTTCATTGGAAATTATGGCGTGCGAAAGAGCTATGATGTATATGCTGATATATAAATATTAGAGCATATACAGTTAAAAATTATATAAAATCTATAGATTTATTCATAGAAGATGGCGAGAAGTAGAAAATAATGATTTTCTTGTATTGAATACCCGTAACAGAAGCCTTTTGACAGGGAATAATTGAAAAGCCTCCATGAAGAAGTTAAATGCGAATACAAGACATAAAACTCAATGATGCTGTTGCTTTATCTATAAATAAGTTTTATAACAATAAATAGAGAATCTTTTACAAAATATGACAAAAAGATTGCCATAAGATAAGAGCTACGATTAGAGCAGAAAAAAGACAATCATCTGAAAAGACAATGTTTTTATCTTATTGAAAAAATATTAGAAGATAAATAGAAGAATTTAGAGTAATTGATAATTAAAGATTTAGAGTGTATATCAAGGATAGCAGTACACACACCTACAATAGAAATGGTTTGAAACAGAAATTTCTTTACAATTGAAAGCTACTAATCTTTCCAAACGTCGAAAATGAGGCAAAAGATATTAGTACAGTTACATCAAATACAATGAATATAAGAAGTTACCAGAAGAATTGAAACTGAACACCATTTAAGAGTTTTTTCTAATATTAAAAGCAATCATTAAAATTGAACTTCATAGCCCGTGTAATGCATCTGATTAAAGTTTTGAACTGATAGGATAATTATTATGTGCGAAATCGTAAGAATGTGGTAATTGTTAACTGTGAGATAACAAAACATTTATCAATAAATTTTGATGTATGCTGTTTTCTGGTTTGATAACATTTAATTGTAGATGATTACATTTTGCTTTTTATCTTTTCTTTTTGCGCTGGCAATACATATTTTTGTGTTTAATTAGATTTTTTGTGAATATGGTAAGCAGAACGAATGAACGGAAGAAATTAGGAAGACGTGGCAGTGAATGGATGCGAGAATATTATATGTTTGGTGTGAGTGGGAAAGTAATGCCGGAGTAGAGAAAGTTGGGAATAATTGAAAAAAGTTAGTGAAACATAAGCAATCAAAAATATCAATAAGTTATGTACAGCTTGCAAGAGATCATTTACTTAATTAAAAAACTTAGTTGCAAATATCATCACAATAAGATAAGCTTTAAATAATTAACTGTTTGAATATATATGTCCATATTATTATAATTGAACATTATTATTAATATTCATATATTAATAATAACGTTCAAACTAGGTGAAATCTTCAAAATAATATATTTATAAACATTGTTGTATTACTGCTATGAAAACAGTATTTTAAAATAAATAGTTCTTTCATTATGTAAATTACAATTTGTCTAATTTTGATGTTTTACCTTTGTAATAAAATTATAAAATATTATTAAAGAAAAACTAATATAAAATTTTACACTTCAAACCAGATTTGTGCATTTATGCAGATTCTTCAAAACACAATTATTAAAGATATAAAACTGCCAGTATTATTACGTAAAACATATAATTATGTGGATATAAAATTCAAATTATAAAATAAATGATATCATAATTAGTTAAAACCTGTAGAAATTTTATAAACTATCAAAAATAAAACATTTATAACATCCTAAATACATATTTATTTGTTTGCAAATGTCATTGATACTGGTATTTGTAAGGTTAAATAAAATTCAAGGTCAAGTTCAGCTGTATCAGTATGAAGTCTGAGAATTGATTTTTTGCTGTGGTTGATTTTATTATTTTAATGTTTTTTATTTAATACATCTGTAGATATTAGATATCTATTGTAATTTATAAGAATAAAGATGAGACGGTATATATTATTAACATGCAAAAAAATCGATTAGAAATTAATTTTCTGTTGTTACAGGAACATAACCTTTTCAATTCAATACACAAGCTCAAGTTTATTGTCTTAACCCAAGTAAATATAGGAATAGAAGTGGATTCAACATTTCATTGGAGGTCTTGATCCAGGATTTTATTATGGAAAGTTCTTAGATCCAATTTATTCTCTTTATTTATACCACAAAAAAGAATCAGCTATGCTGTAGGGAGGTGACTCTCTAAACCTCTCTATATCCTAACTTAGTAACTGCATTCAAATCATATAAAATACTTATTTCAGTAAAATCTATTATAATATGCAAATAAATTAGTATAACTAAAACCAGATAATAATAAATTAAAAATTAAAGGAAAGATATATGAATGAAGTCATTGCCTACAACTAGTGTGTATAAAATTAAAGTTATCAACAGTAAAATAAATTACTACTTAAAAAACATAAACAATACTAATTTACTTGCTACCTATAAAAAAAGTTTGTTTTTGTCTTTTAAATAAATGTTTAACAACAGAGATTTTTTTAATAAGTGAAATAACTTACCAGCCCCGAAAGATAGAGTCAACGGATTTGAATGGTTATACAACATAAAATATACAATATTAATCTATAATCTACAAAACCGATAATAATGCAATGCCAGTTAAATACATTTTATCACCAACAGCTTAGTTAAATTACTCAGATAAGAACCGAATTTCGATATTATCAAACAGTTAGCGCGAGTAAAAATGGATATACACCGAAGTTTTTTTTTCTCATCGCCACAGTTTTCAAAGCGTCCCACCCGCCGATACATACTAGAGCGAGCGTAATAAAATTATTCACGGCATAGCGTCAAATTACGTATACGTCCAGTTAAAAAGGTTAACAGGCAATTGACTACGGTTTTTTTTTTCTTCTAATCAGTTAAAAATATTTTTGCGTGTGTGTATTTATAAGTACTCACGTATTCCGCCGTGGGGCATGGTAGGGTCGACGGTGCGCGGCGCTCGTGGTCGCGACCCGGACGGTCACGTAACGCCGCCTTTCGGATGGAGTTATTGCGATTTGTATATCAAAATACGAGGAGGTAGCGTATAGAAAAAATTCTATATTGCGATCGCGGTGCAACTGTCAAAAGTGAACTTCATTCCGGTTGTTGTGCCAAGAGCGGGCCGCCAGAGACAATGATGAACAGCTGTTTTGCGAGTATATGCAGGTTCCGCTATCGCATAATAGATGGCGTTTTCACTAAACAAAATTAGTCCGTAAACTGATTTTAAAAAAAGCCCAAAACAAATGTTCTCTTCGACTTTACAAAGCCTACTTTTCGTTGAAATTGATCAGTCTCACTCGACTACAGGGCACGATCTTCGATATTTCTATTTAGTACTGGGTGGGGTACAGTACTTGTTACCATAGATCAAGAATATACTAAGTTTTAACGTCAGTAGTCACCGTTACAATAACAATGTCGGTTCCGACAGCATAAATGATTTCCGAAGTAACAAGTAAATGGTTTAACTTAAGTTAACTATTCATGAAGATAACATTAAATTGTTTATTTTTTATTTGTTAAATGTTAGTCTTCTTTACACATTTAAACAATGCTCCCCTGTTGGAAGTCTTATGTAACATGCAGACTTCCCACGTATGATAGTGAACAGAAACGCTAATAGTAACAGTTAAAAACTCATATAGCTGTGTGCTTCAAACTCTCATTTACAATAATTAACTGCTAACTGTTAAAGTTAAAAAGTAAACATGCCAAAATATTACATACATACATAGCCTTAGAGATAATGTGGCATTAATTTAATGTCATAAATATCAAGAACATTAAGACTAACTTGTCGACTGCCAATTAAAGTTAAAACAACATATTTTGACGTGTTTATTTTTTAATTTTAACAGTTAATTATTTCGAAGCACACCGCCGATACTCTATGTTATGTTCACGTCGCATGATTGGTTTTCACAATACGCAAGATATCACCAGCCCAGCAGATACCTAATGCAAATTATTTCTCCAGGCCAAAGGAAACTGCCTGTAAGTAGGTCAATGCATTCTTCTAGACCATAGCTTATCTAAAGGAACTAAAAGGGATCACGTTAGAATAAAGAAATGTAATCCAAAAGATTAATTTGCAAAGAATAATTATTTGAAGGAACAAAATTAAACACATATCGGCCAAAACATAACTGTTAATATTAGTCGTAAGATATAAGGTTATATCTATTCATAACCAGAAAGGGAGATAAAGGTTTAACTTGAACTTTCGAAAATAGATAAAGGTAAACTCGTCTCAAATTTAAAGTTATTATATGAGATTGCTTCGACCACTTGGCAATGTTTAGTCCTATTTCGTAAGAAGTGAAGATAATTTTATTTTTAAAACTTAGCTGTTTTACAATCAGAGACAGGTTGATCGATTTTATGACTTGACTTATCAGATTTGTATTTAGCCGGTCATTTTTTCATTTAAATAAAGAGCTATAAAAGATTAAAAACGTTTAATTCTGGTTACGGGGAAAACTTAAGAGTTACGCAAATTTTGACATCAATGAAAGCCATTGATTATAGGATTGTAAAGGTGCCGATGGCGTTCAATTTAAAAACATCGTAAAGAATTGCTACCAGACATCAGTTTAAAATTCATATCAATATCCATGGTCGGGGCTTAATTTTTTAACTGTCGTATTTTTAATAGTCATAATATCTAACCCTTCACCTAAGCCATATTGAAGTTGTAACTTGTAACAGTAGTCCGGGCGGAAGTGACATTCACTAAAATCTATAGTCCTTCTACGCAATTTTGCAATTATAATTTGCAATTGAAATTTGTAGTCAAACCAGAAAAATTCAATTTTAAAGTGGCCAATGTTCGAAAATGGTAATTACCTTTGATGCGTTTATTATGAATTAATTCATATTTAATTAGCTGCGCCTGCGACTGTGCCCGCGTAAACATGGAATTGAGTCCTTCAATATTTATATCGAGTGGTCACCCTGTCAGATATGACACCGATCTATATACTATTAAACTCTAGCATGACATAATGATTTTCAATTTAGCCGTAGTATCTGTCACAATGCCAAATTAGTATTTTTTTTGTATTCATGAATAGAGTTATACATTAAAAATCCAGTCAATTAATTTTCGAAAACACGAATTTTAACAGTTTTTCAAAAGATTTCTTGCACTTGGTACAGCGTTTCACCTTAGTTTTCTTTTATCAACTTCGCTCAATTTAAGTTACCAAACTGCGTATCATTTTAAATAACTTGCCTTAATTTAATATTGTTAGTTTGATATAACCCTAATAATTATCACTTCGTATAATTTTTTTATTGCACGAAAATATTGTTTGTCAATCCAATTTTTTAATAAGATTCATGATGTAGTTTTAACAAAGAGTTGTTGAATTGATGAACGAGCAGTGTACATCTAATCGAGCTTAACAAATAAACTAGAATCAACTCTTCCCGTGTAATGTCAAGCACACGTGTTGATAGAGTTTACTTGATCATTATAATTTATCTTATATTAAAAAAATTACTGTTTTACTAAATCTTTGAAAATAAAAGGGGGGAAGGGGCTACGTAAGAATAAAAAACTTATCGTTTTCAACCATCGAAATAGAAAAGCATAGACGTATCCCCACATAAACAAAATGACCAAACGATATTGGCTTCGTATTAGGCGTGGCGTACGATATTGGCTCCGCACAGATGTCGAACATGGGTCTTTATTCTTTCTCTTTCTCACTTCAAAGAGTGTCTTCATTCTATCTCTTTCTTTCTCTTCGATTAAGAAATAACACTGTCATTCGAAACTACATCTAAATAACATGGTGATAAGGTCCTTTGTAAGAGATTTATTTGGTTTAAAAATATGTCGTATATCGTCATTATACTTTTACGTGAGTCATGTGCTACGAATGAACGTAAATTTGTACGACCTTGTAATCCCATGATTTTCTATTTCGATGTTTTCAACATTTGGTCAACATGAATACATATTTTATAAGCTCTACCCTCTGTTCCGTTCTGTATAAAATATCTATTCGCCTACGAAATCTACCTTTCCAATTGGCATCGACATTTGTGGTTTTCATCAAACAAAGGTGAACCACATAGTTGTCTGGATGTGTTAATATACATATAGATTTTTTTTTAATCCTCGCAACTTGTTCTATGCTAAACGGCCAACGATACCATCATTATTGTCTATGCGTCGAAGCGTTTCAATTTCAAAATGCAGATCGATCACGGAAACACATAGAGCCGGTTCAATTTTCATATAAAATTAAATTTAATAAAATATTGTTAGCGGTTTTATATACCTTCCCGGTTTGGCGTGTGTAAACGCATTACAAGAAAAAGTCAATGCAATTTCATTAAAAAAAAAATATGCATGAGTTCGTGTGACTCTTACACGGGATCGAGTATAACTTTTTTGTTTGTAGTTGTAGCAAATGTTACTATTAAAGTGAAAATCATGAAGTTAAATGACTCATTAAATCGGTCTGTAGTATTAAAGTTTAAAATTAGGCTTTGATGTTATAGACCGAGATCGGGACCTTGATTGAGAGACAGATCGCTCGATATTAAAAGAGAAGGTCGACTGCGAGTCGGACTCGCGCACCGAGGGTTCCGTACTGCAACATGATATGTTAATTTTGAGTATTCAAATTATTTTCATACATTCATTTGCGGATCCTTAGCACGAAAGCCACTCACTTTGGCCGTTTTTTATTTATTGATTTTCTTAAGTTAGCACTGTAATCGTGCTAAGTTTGACGCTTCTAAATATTACTGCTTTTACGGTAGAGCAAAAATGAAAAAAAAAAGATGATACCCACTAAGTATGCACTCACGTACTTAACGATTGTCAGTTTATACTGGATATTGAAATAAACCGAAACGAAGTTAACCACTGTCTTCTTATGGGTTTTCCTGTAATTTATATAAGTAAAGAACTATTTTCTGTTTTAATTTTAATTTAAAGCGCAGTAGTTACATAAGGGGAGAATACTCAATTTTCTGATAAAATTTTAAAACTGTTTAATATTATGCAAAAAATATGTTCGAGACCCTTCGATAATCGCTTTTATTTTGGCATGTCACGTGGTACAGTTTGCAAAACTATTTTTTTAAATTTTTCTTATATACCCCCCCAAAAGTGACCCACACATTTAAACTTTGTTTATTTGCGTTGCACGTCGGTGTTTGGATCAGAGACGTACGTGTATAGCAAAGTGGTGAAATAATATAAACAAACGTACGGTACAACGTGCGAAACTCTGCCGCTGTGAAGTTAGTCACGGAAGCTTCTCAATAGCGCAAAACGCGGGGGAGGAGAAGGAAGGTCGGGGAGCGTTACGCCTGCGCATTTTGTCATTCGCAGGCAATTCAGAGCGGCAGAGTTTCGTGCTTTGTACTGTATAAGAGGTTTACAGTAAAGTTGCCGTTTATGAATACTATACATTTTGAATTTTATGCATTCGGCGAATTTGAAATTCAATGCATAAAAAAAAGTTTAAGTTACTCTCAAGTCGCGATTAAAGAAGTTTTACTTCAAAACTAGGTACCTACTTCGAGATGTGAGATCATTGATTGATAAACAACATATAACAAAAGAATAATTGAATCTTTCCTATTTTGGATACAATTAAGTTTATTTTCAGTCGGTTCAAAACTGCGATTATATGGTACTCGTTGACGTTTAATACGACATCTGCCTCGGATTTCAATTAATTGAGGTGGTAGTTTGAACTTTAAACATAAGTGTATTACATAAGTATCTATACCCTTCATTTTGATCCAGCGCGAATCGGGAGTTGTCACTGATGCGATTAAAACGTCCGAGACAGACGGCTTAACACGGTCTCTGTGGCGTAGAGCGGATGGTTTAGATTGAGACAAGTTATATACTATTTGATCAATCATAGAGTATCGCAATTATCGTATCGGACACGTCTTCCGGTGATTATGGTGATGTTGACGTTAATCGGTTATAGAGTTTTATTTAACAGTGTTCCCTAACGAATTTTATACAAGTGCGCAATTATTACACAAGTGCTATAAGGGTATTATTATAATTGTCACGTCTGCTGTTGACAAGATTCGAGTTTATATTTCTCTATACAATCGACTTTGTACAGGACGCCTATTAGAAAAAAAAATAGTTTTTAAATGGTTAGTTATATAATATATTGCCTAACGCCAAATTAATAGAGACAGTTTCGCTACAACCATTCCGATGACTCCAAATCTACATTTACCTTTAACTTTGAATATCCTGTACCGTCTACAGTAATCCCGTGAGACTTTCCATCTAAGTTATACAATGTCAAAACAAAGATTTGTATATGTATATAGCTTATTCTATTACATACCTAAAGTTCACCCTCTCCTTGGGGTTCCTTGGTCAACAAGGTATCCTTACAGTTTCGCCATGTCCGTCTGTCCGTCTGCGGCTTTGAGGCTCTTAGTACAAGAAAGCTGTAATTTGGTATGGCTATAAATATGATTCACACTGACCATGTGACAGATTAAAATCTTAATAAAATTTTTAAGGTACATCCCCACATAGTGTAGGGACAATTTTTTTTTTTGAGTACAGGTATTAGTGTTTTTTTATTGTTTATGATAATCTACATATGAGACAGTAATAACGGCTAGGATTTATTGCTACAACTCGAGAGATGTGTTTATAATACTAATATTGTAAAATTATATATTCACTGACGTTTTTTGTTTGTTTGTCTGTCTGTTGGTTGGTACGCTTTTTCACATCTCGAAAATCGTTAGACTGATTTTAATGAACTTTTGTTCACTGATAAAGCACACCATTTTGTTATATACAAGTGACTGTCTGTTTATTTGCCCTTATGTTTGTATATTTATAATTTGACAATGACTTAACCGGTTTTTACAAAATTCAGAAAAAAGATCAAACTCAATGTCACATAAAATATGTATTACTTTTTTTGTGTGTTTATCTGTATGTCTCCTTTTAGACAGATCGTTTAAAAGTTATTAATTTAATTTAATTTTTTACGCCCAAGCTTACTGTTTGCTTTGTTTAGAGGAAAAGCGCTGTTAAAATGGGCAGTAAGAATTTAAAGGAACAGCTGTGGGGGGTGAGAAAGAGCCAAAGCGAAATAAGAGATACAATAATCTGATTGTAAACATATGATTAATAATAATGGTTTAATAATAAGAAAGTCATAGTAAATTTAAACGTAACGTTTTTCCACTGCGTCTTTTTACAGTACCACATCTATTATTGTAATAATATTACAAATGTTATACACTTTGACGATGTTTGGTTGTTCGTAACTCATGTACGCATAAACGGCCGGACAGATTTAGGTGAAATTTAGCACACATATTATGCGTACAATCTATAATGTAATGTTATTGTAATGTTTTATATCCCTCCCCCCCTCCCGCCATAACGTGCTATAATTTATAAAAATAGCTATCGATTTTGGAATCGAGAGCAACAAACCAAAAACAGGATCGGATTGCTATCGACGATAACAACGTTGCTCGATATAGAATATGAGGAATTAACTATATATCCACGCGAGAAGACCCTCGGGCAAAAGCTAGTTACAAAACATCTTATAGGTATTATGTCTGTATACAATTAATTATATTTAAGGTTTAAATAGCGTAAGTGAAAGTCCGCTTCTGCAATTCGCTTCGTTCAGATTCACATTTTTTTTTAAAACACTGTGCAGTGTAACATATTTGTATTTCGTACATCAATTCCTCTAAAGAAACAGCCAAAGTTTCAGAAGAAGTTTCATCAAAATCCATTTATTGACCTCTATCGTCCTAATCCAAAGACGAGGGTTTAATTTTAGTACCGATTTTAATCCGATGGTCAGAGTCTATGGTCTATGGTCAGAGTTTTCGTTAGTCTATGGACTAACGAAAACTCTATTCAGAAATGCGTACCAACGTCAATACCGGTACTTGGGTGGGACTAGCTACCATGGTTTTATTAAACCACATCGAACCAGGTTTAAGTGAATTGGTACGGGATTTGTGTGACAGGTTAAAAACAGTTGTATACGCAAAATCATTTCATATTTGTTGTTATGGAAGTAAATGAGTGTGATGATATTATAGAATATAAAAAAAAAATGTATGAAATACGAATCGAACAATCGAGAATTTATCGCAAAAGGATCGATCCATTCGATATTTTTACTTTGTACTTGAAACTTTGTTTTGTGATTATTTATGTCTGTTTGTTTATTTTCAGTAATCTTAATTTTAGACTGAATTAAGTTAACTAGATAAAGATTATCTTGTTCACTCCAGTTCTCTTTCCTTTCTCTTTTTGTCCATTAGATTTGCCGTTAATTAACGCTATTTCGAATTATACAAGGTAAAGTAAATCAATAGTTATAATTCGAATTTAAAACTTCGTAAGCCAATTATGCCACATTAGGTCGAAAACTGTCAAAATGATCCCTTGTTAAACCGACTAATTACAATAGGCGTTATGCGTGTAATACAGCATGTATTTGTAAATAAGTTAGCATTATTATATGTTACAATTTAAAATATTTAATACCGGCGCTTACAAATACCGGGCTTAAAGACGACTCTGAATTGAGTTGACGTGGGTTAGTTAATCCGGCCTTAGTACTGGTTTAATTAGAACCATCTTAGTACCGGTTTTAGGACATCATTTCTGAATTTGTCAATATTCGCACACACGTAAACAGACAGTCAGAGGCTGTCATGTAATCAAGTAGCTGTTAGCGTCTCCACGGAGTTCTATGTTCCCCGAATCGATCGCGCGCGTCCGTCAAAGCAACAAATTGGTGCGGTGACGGGGCAAAATCGACGTGTAATGTATTTACATATTGTTTTGTCACTTTCTATTTTATTATTTATTAGCTGCGGCATTGTTTCCCTGCTTGAGATAACATCGTCCGGTTTGTTTGGAAATTTTTGGCGCGACATTGTCCAACGGTTTGTCTATTGTTTTTTTCTCTTTGTCGATCCGTAGATATCGTAGCGGATGTAGAGTTTTCGTCGGCGAGTGCCGCTTGCGGGCGCGCAGCCCTACGAGGGGCATTATTTACGTGAAATTAAGAAATTATTCTTCACTAGTTTCGCCCATTGCAGGAGATCGAAAAATATATCATCGGGTTCGATTGTGACCGGGCGCGAATGGACCAGTGAGTATTGTAAGTTAAATCCGCTTGCTTGCTTGCAGGTGAATATGTTGAGCTGTAAGTATGCTGGACGTTATCATCGCTCTGGACTCGCATCGGGCCAGCATGGACGGCTTAAGGTCTAAGTCCCTAAATTTGAGATAAAACATTGCCGGAATATATGTAACAACCGTGAGGTGATTAATATCGACTTTTTTCCTCTATAAATATGTTATTATACATTCTTCACTGGGATGCTGTGTAAGCGGCCAGCATTGAAAATTTCTGGTTTCTCATCAACAAGGCCATATTGTTTATGTGTTTATGACATGTTTATTGTTTTTCGAAGTATGTTCCCTCGTCATACAAAGCCAATGACTGTCGTCCGTTTGTTTTTGAAAAGACTTTTTTTGGCATGTTGAGCGATTTTTTGTTGGGGAAAACGCAGTTGGAAAATCTTAGGGGTTCGCGTCACCCACTTGCTGATGTTGACAGCAGATTGAATTAACAACGAGTGCGTAATTTTTTTAATTATAATTTTTAAATTTATTTATTGTCGTTTTGTTTAAATTAAAATGCTTGAATTTCTCAATTCGACCTTAATATGCACTTTGATTTTATTACAAGTCTATTAGGCTTGCACAGCCCACCAAGTGTTTTAATTAATAAATAATTAACCATATGTAATTGTTGTACTCCGAACAACATATAGTTTATTTATTAAATAATTTGGATGGGAAAACCAAACTGGCGTTGTTGATTTTAATATACAAATTAAATAATTTTTGAGGCAACATTTAATTTGAAAATCTCAAAATATGCCGTTATTTCATAGTGTTAAACTTTAATTTCCCTAATAGTCTTAATTTTTCATTTCTCTCAGTTTAAGATGTCACTGTACGCGCAGTAATTTCTGCTCATCTATTAAATCAGACCGTATCCATAGTCAAAGCTTTCAAACCTTAGGATGCAAAACCTTTTGTACTTGGTTCTTACCGGTTACCAATACGGTACGAATTTGGTCACCAATATATTTTACATTTTTATACTTTTTACGTTGAAAATATTAATTTGTTTTACTAATTCCTGGAATGACTAAAACTGTTTATTACATTTCGATAATACTCCACTACTATACTAATGAATGATAGACAATTTTCCAGAATAAAATCTTTAAAATATATAATTAGTAATAACGGCAATCACAAAACGGTATTATAACTTTTTCAAAAAAAAAAACTCTCACTGTATCACGTCAAACGAGAGAAAGAATTCTAAAAGGACTCTTTCTATCGAAGAATTCCTTCTAGAAAGACCTTAAAGAGAATCCTTTTTCTATAGAAGGACTCTTTCTCTCTAAGGAGAGACTCTCTCGAAGGATTCTAGTACTCCTTCAGTTTTAGAGTTTGAACTCGCCCTAAAAGTCGATACTTTTATTAGATACAGAGCTGGCGTTTCATACCGTCGTACGCGCATCGTGCAAAATGGCCATCGTCAGTCAGGGGGTACGGGATCCATCTTGCACCTTCGGCGTTCTTCTTGACGGCCAGGGAGCGTGATGGGGTTCGTCCTCACTACTATATACTCACTTTTGCTAATAATCCAGGTGCGCATGCGACGTCACTATCGCATATTCTCCCCGCACCCTGTCTATTCTCGGTTTTTTCGTGTCGTAGGGAAGATTTGCAATGTAATTTTTTGTATGAAAATTGCGTGAACATCATATAAATGCTATCGTGATAGCTATCCTTTTTCATACGGCAATAGATCATATCTACCATAAATCTTTGTACATGAAGGTGCCGTCGTAAACAATCGTGTTGGCTTCTATCACCCACGTGTGGAAGTACACCTTCCCAGAATCTTTCAATTTCAGAGCGAGGGGCTTAGATTTCCAAACCTGGTTCCACCACATCCGTCCCGGTTCAGAGCGGTTCATAAAGTAAGCACCGATGCGGTAATAAGTTCCAGAACAGACGTCCTGTCGTGCTCTCTGAGGCACAGACCGAGCCAGTTTAATTTCCTTTAATGATCTAGAAGTACATCTGTCGATTCGCCTATGGTGACGAGTCGAACGCGGTACCCTTCGAATGGCGGACGACACGCCGTCCGCTCACCACCACTCGTAACAAATGGAGCCGTTAAAAAAAAAGTTGTAAATAACGCATTAAATTTATGAATGTTTAATACGGAAATAGGATTATTTGTTGGTCGCAAATACTAGTGCATTATTATCATATCTTATATAAGCGAAACACCACTGACTGACTGACCGACTGACTCATCACGATATACCCGAAACTGTAGGTCCGATTGATTTGAAATTCGGCATAGGTACTCTTTTCCGGACGTAAAGTTAGTAAACCATTTAAGGGGCAATGTGTGCGCTTTTATAATAAGTTTCCGGATGAAATTCAAAACTCTCCATTTTATATATTTAAACTCTCCGTTAAACAGAAGTTAATAGGCAAAGGCTATTATACCGTGTCTGAATATCTTAATGAAGAAAGCTCATGAGATTGAAATGCTCGGCTATCGGGTTGTTTCATGTTATTCAAAACGTCGAATAATTATTAATTACTCCATACTGTGTATCGATGAGTAAAAAAGAGCAACCCTTGAGTTTCTTGCTCATTCTTCTCAAGACGAATCAGCATTTGGATTGGGTGGTAATGTTAATGTCGATAACAATCGTTTATGACGCATTTCAAGTGTAATTTCTATTACTAACTAAATAAAGGTATTTTTTATTGATTGATGATAGACGCTCACTGAGAACGGACTTTATGTAAAGCCCGTCCAATAAAAAATGTGTCTACGTGGGCAGAGTCGCGGGTAAAAGCTAGCATGTATATATATTACTGAGTCCGTATGTTGCAAATTAAATTCGCACATACAGTTTCAGATTTTAAGGTTACTAACAGCTAACCTTGCAACTCTTCAGCTCTAAGTCAGGCCGGCGACATCTCGAGATAAGCATCGAGGTGCTCGACCCGCGGACTGGCAGCGGCGCAGGCGCGCCGCTCGATTATAAGAGGAAATAATAAAACCCTCGATTGTTATTCGGAACGCGGCGTCGACGTCGACTCCAAAGGATTTTTATTGCCTTTAACCTATTCCAGCTAACATCTGTTTGTGTGTATTAAGCGGTCGATATATCGGCGATAAATCGATGAAGAGGTACGATATGGTATCATTGTTTCTAACTCTTAAGAGCAAAGTTAACCAAGTTTAGAGAATATATTAATATAAACAGGCGAAAACATAAGAGTTCAGTATTTTTTTCTCGTCTGTTTATCGACAAATTTTCTTTGCTATTTCTTCATTCGTTTAATAACTACTGACGAGCTTTTGTGTTATTGATAAAAAAAATATTTTTGAAAGAGTTACTTTTTTTCCCCACTTTCGACGTACAGCCGGAAGTCTTTATCTAGAAATCTCTATTCGCCGTACTTCACTCTTCTTACGTTTAAATTTATCGTCTCAGATACATTAATAAACACAATGAACGAAGGTATAAAAGTAGAAATTAATATACCTATATTCTATACATAAGTGTATACGTATAAAGTATACGAGTCTACCTATACCGTATGCTATTGCACACGCCGTAAATCTATACCGCAGTATATCTACACATTGACATACGCTTGTAAACAAACCATACTCATAACATTGTAAAGGAATCTAGAGAAGCCGTCGCTTCTTTTCGGAAGCACATATTTATCATCTCTCTCTCTCTCTCTCTCTCTCTTTCGTCTTTCTATTTCAAAAGTGTCGGTCGGACACTTTTTCCCTTTCAACTTCCGTCTACCAAACGTGTGATGAGAAACTTTATTTCAAAAATGTTCGTAAAATGGAAATTTCATAATTATTTTTTCGAATTTTCTATAATTATCATTAGCAGAAGCAGTATTAAGAAATTTATGCGCAATTTCCGCAAAATTTTAACACCATGAGGTTGGTCAATAAACAGAATAACTCGATAAACTGCACCCTGAAACGTCAGACTGCAGATGTAGGTTAGGAGCGGGTCGAGCCAGGCTCGCTTTGACACATCTTCCCTTATTAATAATATAAAAACTAATACGCACATATACCTATTCATATATCTATATTATTGTAAATATAAATGATCAATTGCTATTGTAGTAAATCCCTTTGTTAATAATAGATTGTTAAATATAGAAAATACCAGTTTGGTCTTCGGTCCTAATAATTTGTAATTGAGTTTTGATATATTTTATTAATAATATGTTTGCTATGTTTATAATGACACCAACAAAATATTATATCTAACAAGTGTATCAAAGTACACTGTTTTTCCTTGTTAGCTAATGCATTATATTTTTTATGATATTATTTATATTAAAAAACAGACAGTAAGCTATTTGCAACAACATTAATGGCCATACATGTCGCATCTTGACAATATTTGAACAATAATTGAATTAACCCAAAGTTATTTTGCACCGGAAGCTAGAATATTAAAAAACAGGTCGCGTATATCGATAATACAAAATAATATGCAAACGCAACATGTCGCGGTGGTTAGGCCATCTGGAAAGAATGAATGAAAGTAGTGTGACAAGACAATCAAAGACAAGAATGTGTGTGATGGAAGGATCGGTAGGGGGCGCTCTATAAGAAGAAGAATTTAATGTAGACCAAATCGGTAGTAAAGTAGACCTTAATATTAAGCACTAGCAATGACGAGTTGTCTCGAAAGGGTAGGTATATGGATGTCAATAAAGCGAGGAAGAGATGGGAATATCGTACCACTGTGTAAACCTATGGTCTCTGCCTACCTCTTTTGAGAAATAGGCGTGGACGTATTTAAAAAAATACATGCAGACATTTTGGGTTATAATGGTGATATTATAATCGAATAAATTGAGAGCCATGCAGGTCATACTTAAATTTTAAGATTATAAATACATGAAAATGCTGTTGAAATAGAAGCAGTGTTCTGAAAATTTATGAAAAAAATTGAAATCGACTAGCAGAGCTGGATTCAAAAATTTCAAATATACTCAATTGTATTGTTTTGAATTGTTGAAATATTTATTTGCAGGCCCTCAATTTTACATGGCGTTTTATCCAATTTTATTGAGAAAAACGCAGACACGGTACAGATACTTCAAGATTGCAAAACTTCTTAGGTTATTGTATCGATCAAATCAAACCAAAAATATCTTTATTTCGTAGGTAATAGAGTTAAATTTGAAATACGTCACCATGACATTCTTTTGGTATTAACATTACCAAATAGAAATAGAAATGCAAAAATAAAGTTAAAATATTTGAGAGACCAGCCAATATTTCGCAATCAACTAGTTTGTTAATTTTGACAGGTTGCGCCAACATGGAGCTGGCTAGTGAAAATAGTGTGAGACAAATTTGATGTACTTTTGAATATGCATATATGAAAAAAATATTTTTGCAAATATTTTAATTTGTATTTTTACTATATCAACGTACATCTTTATACATGTGTGTACCAATATCAAATTTGTAGCATTTTGTTAGGTGTAGAAATTGAAAATGGAAAGGCTTTTAAAATAGGCACCTGGACTCCTAAAAATAAGAAAATTTTATTTTTTAATTTAAAAGATATTTCACTTTAAACACATTTTTTCAATTCAAACTTCAGTAATATCATCGATATGACGTCGTAATGCAAATCGGTAACGATTAAAAAAAAACGTCATTGCGAAATAGTGCAATCGGAAAAAACACACCAAAACAATATGGCCTCCAAAGATGGCGTCGACGCATCGAAAATGGCGAACAATTACCAACGGTCGCGTTCCGAATACAATAGTTATAAAAACAATTGTATGCTAAATTAGTAACGCTATGTGCATTTTTTGATTGGGCCCATGGCACGCGGCGCCTACGAATCGCTTCATTAATGTAATTATATGTTTTATTAGTTTAATGAAATAATAAATTTATTATGTGAGTCATCGATTTAAATGCGGTGATTGTTGCCGATGAGGAGATATCTTAAAAAAAATGCTCAAGCACTGTATATAAATTGCCTACTCTCGCTTCGCCGCGTATATCGATGGGATTTTTTTTCGTCAACCATAAAAACCGTTATTTTTTAGGAATCTAGAACTCATAAATGAACTTGATACATAGATATTTATGTAATACGATTCTGTAATGCGTGTTGTGTCAGACCGCTGATCAGATTGCTAAGCTTTTGGGTCTTAAGGAATCAACGTTGGAGCTATTTAGCGGCTTCATCACAGTTGCGGTGTCAATGTCCAGACTCCTTAACGTGCTTTCACAGTGTGAGAGGTTCGATTTAATACCGACAGACATGCGTTCGTCAATTCTTCCGCAGTGAGGATCAGAACCTTGTAACATTCGTAAGTGGACTCGCTGAGAGCAGAGCGATAGTGGCTTCCCACGGGCTGATTGATCAATGAGTTTGTAACTTCAGCGGAATTAAATCCCTTCCTCCTTGGCTCGGAGAATGCATTAAGCCGTTGGTTACGGACGTCATCATAGCATCGGTGACGGCGGTCCTTGTCAACCTCAGAACTCGCACTTGGCCTGGTACCCCCCTTCTCCTTTTATAGTGAAACATTCAGTTATGTGACCCCTTGCTGTACTTATACATGATTAGACTATAGACTACTTGTTCCACAATGGCGGGAGGAGAATGAATGTATGACATTTGAATTGAAAATTGGATGAAAAAATATTTATAGGGTCGCTCGAACGGCTGTCGTCTCGTTTGTCTATACACCTATTGCAGTTCTTTTATTTATGGAAAAAGGTTAATAAAATGCATTGTTAATAAAATATTTTGATGGCATTCACAGGTAGATTAAAAGCCACAATTAAAATTTATAAGCATGAGATTCGTTTGAGAGATCAGACCTTTGCAAAAATGCAGGGAGGGATTATAAATCAGAGCCTTTATAATATATATGACTTTTCATAAACTCGCGTGTAAAACAAAATTTCCAGAAAAAGAACAGATATTTTTTTTTTTTATTTTAATA
The DNA here is from genome assembly GCA_005406025.1 of Eumeta japonica. NCBI lineage: Eukaryota > Metazoa > Arthropoda > Insecta > Lepidoptera > Psychidae > Eumeta > Eumeta japonica. The sequence goes on from BGZK01000224.1 coordinate 348,940, forward strand.
ATTTAACAAAATATGTATACAGTATACAATTATTGTATACGTGTCAAGCTTTCCGAGTGCACGCATCTATTATAATAGTAAAATCGAATTTGTCACTATCACTATCAACGTGATAGCAAATGAAAGCAATTCGCTCTACCTATATACTCGTTTGCCAGTAGATATATCGATAGTTGTACAAGGGCGAGTGTTTAGGCACAATATTACGGGCCCTCTATTGAAAGGTTACGGGTCTGCAACGCACCGACGGCCCTGGGATCACGGGCTTCGGGTGAGTTTCCGGAGCGGAGCTGGCCGAATAGTCAGTCATAAAGAGTCCGTCCCGGCCAATAGATGTCGCATCGGTGACGATGTTCGTCAAACAGCTCCCGTACCACCCTGGGCGAGTGTGGAAGGCTAGAGGTGCAACCCCTTCAATCTGTAGTAAAAATGTTAAGGATAAGAGGAGGAAACTGTTTCCTATGTAGCAAGCGGTTGAGGTTCTGTATTAAGATCTATCTTGAGAGTACATATATCGAAATAATTATTCGAATACCATAAGTGATCGATATAGACTTTTATTAATTCTACCTAGAGATAGAATATAAGCATGTATGTAAGTTTTTTTTTTCATTTTAAATTGAAGGACTTGGAATTTAAGCCTTTCGCGTCGACCCAGATTACAAAGCCGAAATTAACGGCTAAAAATGGCTTGATTTGATTACAATTAACAACTCATCAATTCGCGTATATTAAGATTTAAATATTCTGATTTGAAGGGGACGTTCTTAACCACTAAGCTACCGCCGATATTTTATTCAGCTCTTAGATATTTTTTTTTTGTGTTAGTATTCTAGTCGCTGGATGCATACAATGCACTTTCGCATCCACAGCTGCGCCGCTGGGTGTTTTTCTGATAGCTCGTATGTATCCGACTAGCGCGAGAAAGACAGACGGAAACTGTGACCCTCTTTTGGAAAATTCTTCTCTTGCATGCTGTATAGATATACAAATATTCAATACTGGGCCCTTAAGCGCGGAATGTATCCCCGTGTCAGTTCCGTGGCGTGTAATTATAAGCCATTTCTAAATCAATCAATGAACGAATTGTATTTAATGTGCAAAGGAACTTGCACTGAGTTGGGTTTGATTTTAGAGAAAAATATCCATTATCTTTTTTTTATATCCTCTAGGTTTTCGACTGCAAATAGCGAAATGTCTATTTTTTTAAAATTATGCAATAAAAAAACAAAAAGTTGGGGCAAATTTATAGATCGTGTCCCAATTCATCAATCGTTACTGTAATGTCAAACCCAATACTTTATGAGCATTCGCCAGTCACCTTTGATATCGATGGGGTAAGTACAGTTCGCGTTAAAAAAAACACCAAAAAAAAGAAAGGATTTTATATATCGTCTAAATTTTGACGTATATCAACAGTGTGTGCCAAAATGGAGGCAAGTTAATGTTAAATAGTTCATCGGATGGTCTACCAACAGTGGTGGTAATAATCGACTACAAAAAAGATGTCTTCAAGAAGTAAGTATCTACTCCTTCCTAGAAGACCGGTAACGTATTATTGATTCCTATGAGGTTATAAGTATTCTTTGACGGTTGCTGTATTCATCTACTCTTCGGTAGCGCGTATGCTCTTTGAAATCCTTTAAAAATAAAAACAACATGTGAAACGTCAAACTTACACTGAACCAGCAAGGGTATTGTGACTAATACAATGAATCGCTTCTTCAACAATATCCATGTTCCGCAGCAACTGAGACATTGTGAGGGTAATCCGAGTGCAAATACGAATGCTTGGCACATAACAAGAGTTATCTATACCGGATACTCTCATTTTATGCAAACGTCATAAGGAAATCATTTGCACCGAATCGGGCATTATCATTTATCAATATTAAACCAGATTAAAAAACGATCTGTAACAGTCGGGTACTTCCATTTTATAGCATTCCAATTACTGAACATCCGCTGTCAGACCTAAGCCCTGCCCGAGATTGGTAATATTGGACTACTTGTTACCAACAGTGGCCCGCGATGACCGGGTCATCAGGCTATCCAGTAGGAGGCCGCCCATCGCTGTCCGAAGTCCAGTCCGTAGGCGCTACTCAGGAACATTTGCTGTCCAGCGGTTACCGGTTCTACGAGCGATTGGGCATGTGTATTACCAATTTAACTCACTGATTTTAAGAGCTGCCTCTGTCAAACTTTTTTCGCTTTTTTTTTAAACAAATCAAGGCTTTCAGCTTCAATTCCAAAATCACTCTGAATGCCTCGGCAAGTGCATAACTGAGCAAGATGAAAAGAATATGTTTGTGAGAGCTATGCATGTGGTCGGGTCAAATTTCTATAGGATTAGACGCCAAAATACAAGTCAAACTGTAATAAAACTTTAAAATTGATGGCACAACGACGACACAGGAAGTTGCAATGTTCAGTCGATGTGTAGGTTTATAGGTAATTAGTTTTTTTTTAAATTGTCAAAAGATCTTCATGACCTGTAAACAACATACGTCGTTATAATACAAACAGTTTGAAAGAAACGATCGAGCAAAACGAAGGCTTCAAAGGGTTGGCAGAAAATATCTGTATTGGGTAAAATCGGATGATAGGAGCAAAATTATGTCGTCGAAACTATAAATTTTAGAGGGAATCAAGAACTTCAATCGACTGTTATACTCATAAACCTAAGAATCTGTTATCACAAAATTATAAATCCTCAAGCGAAGCTAACGCGACACTACACACAGGATATCGCGGATGTCAACCTGTATTTGACTGAGATGATCCTCGCTTAACCAAAAGACATTAGGGATAACCAATAAGGCACCAGGTGACGACGGAACCACGGCCGAACTTTTTATGACGGGTGGTAGACCGGTGCCAGTCCCCCGAAAGCCATTTTCTTCCGTCATACTCGGCCGTAAAGCCCAGAATATGGAGCAGAGGTGTGGTGATACTGCTCTTCAAGATTGGAAATACCATCTTGTTAAAAAAATTCCAGAGCCATCTTGCTTCTAGACTACCTCGTTCCCGAAGGTGTTATAAAACCTCTTACTAGCGAGTTCGACGATCTTCAGTCATCCGAGCATACCGGTTGCCAAAAATGGTTCCGCATGCTTTAGCTAATTACATAAAAGATCGAGAAGTATAATCGGCCGTTATGCTCAGGGTATGAGACCATGTGGACCACATGGACTCGACCGTGCAAGTCTCGATACAGACGTGCATATTTTATAAGCTGCTCTCATCGCCGCATCGGAATGGGATACGTTCACGGAATAAACAAAGCGACTGCTGCACCGTCCGTCCCCAACTTCGGCCACGTCGCGCGTTTGTCTTATCTATGGTAATCGGCGGACTATAAATTAGCTCAGCGATGTGTTTTTAGTGATTTTTCTTGTCGTTCGTATATCCATCCATCCGTACGTTTGTAAGAAAATCACGTTTCGAAAATTACATCGATATTAAGTTTTCGATTTCCATCGACGACATGTTAATAACAAAGTCTTGTTTGTAATTAGCTTAACGACCTTTTCCTGTGTGCCCGTATCGTTCTACAGTCTGTCTGTCCGCAAATAAAATGATTCAAATATTGGGGGGCAAATCAAAAAAACAATATTCCTTAATACATCATGTGACACATCAAATGTACGAGTCTGTTATGAGACATGTACATATACTTTTTTTTTTGTAATAATAAAAGAATAGTTTAAAACATCTTAACCCGCCCTTATTTTTTAAACTGCTGAGTGTATTTGGAATTTAGAAATAAAAAATGAAGAATAAATGGTTTTATTCATAATTTATTGGAAATTGTAAGCGATTTCTGAGAACTGAAAATATATGTGAAAAGAAAATGCTTAGAAAATCTGTTAAAAGTGATTTCTATTATAGTCCGCTTATACGAAGAGGTGGCGCCTAAAGTCTATCTTTCTTTTTATATTTTTGTTTATTATGTATTCCTTTTTTTTTATTTCTAACGCCGCAAACAAATTCGAATCAGATTCTAATGAATAAGTGAGACACGGCACCTTTTCCGCGCAAGTCCGACTCGCACTTTACCTTTTTTTATATATAACGGTTATCTTCGAAAATTAATTCCATTCTAATAAAGTTTACTCTACATTATCACGTATTTCTATACGAAATCTTAATTTTTTATAGTTTTGTATGTCTATACGTGATTTAAACTAGAGGATGTTATTCTAAGCCCGATGAGCTGGAAGAAAACGTCATCGTGGTTGATTATATACCGATCGTTTCCGTTTTAAGGTAAAACAATAGAGCATAGAGGTATTAGCATAATAAATAGATTTGTTCACGCTATGGGGAAAGAACCGGACGCTGTGAGCAACCCGGGACAGTCAGCATAAAAAGCTTATGAGCATTTTTGTGGAAAGTGTCTGTATATATTTTTATAGTAATGGAGGATATAATTAAAGTGTCACGTCCTCCTCCTTCCAAGGTGACATTAGACTCAGAAGATTTTTTTATTTACATATTTGACGAAGTGTTATTATTCATTTTAAACAATTTGCTTATAATTAATGTACAAAATAAAGATGTACCTATCACGGAAGCGATCAAATATTTATACTGTATGTATAAAATATAAATTTATAATATATGTATGTAGTATACACAGCTCGAAAATATTTTTTTTAAAACCCGGTAGCCATGGGACTATCAGGGAATGTAAAATCATGGACAGACTTGTGCTTTGGGAAGGTTTGAAGGATCGGTTTAATAAAGCCATGCCGGATGACCGAAGTATTACAAATGCGGGTTGTTTAGGCGTTGATGGGATTTCATTGATCTTCTAATACTTGTCATCTTCTAAGTTTTCGGTCGATTTGTTTGGTTTTTGCCTCAAATGACAGGACAAAATTGTCAAAAACTATTTTTTAAGACTCAACAAAACGAAAGTCATGCTTTGCTCTTTCGCTATTTTGCGCTCATCGGCCTGACTGAGAATGCACCGAAGTGGTGCGACAAATTCAAACGAATAATTCGCCAGGGAACATTTTGAAAATCTTTACTTATACCTTATTCAGATTCTAAAAGACCCTGCAAAAAATATGGTATATAAATTAAAAGCATAACGTTACTTTTTTCCGTAATAGAACATAATAACTATAATAGAACACCAATTTAACCTTTAATTTTAATTTAAAAAATATTGCCTGGTTCATAAAATATAACATAAATATTTTGGTATGAAAAATAAATCAAGTATCCTGTGTCATTAATGCCAGCTGATTGCGCGCGCGCTTTAGAAACAATAGGTAACTAAGTTCTACGTGTGTTAATAATCTTTGATGTCAAATCACAACAAAAATTCATCTTAGTCACTAAGATTCACAATTTTTACCACAGAATTATATCCATAACGAACATACACTAACACCATTTCCAAATACTCACTGGTACTAAATAAAGTCATCATTAACGTTGCGAAATTTTTAGCAAACAAAATACTTGTGCGCTTTTGTGTCGTGTTGAATTCGCACTGAAGTAACTGGAGATCGCGTTGATTTGGGCATCGGCAGTCAAATAGAAGAGGGCAAAGTAGCATTTGTGCGCACATGAACAAATTATATAGGTCAGCTATAAATTAACAAACGGAAAGGGTGAAAATTCAACTCTGCATGAATTCTTAACAAATTCCGGAAAGGTATAACGACGCAAAAAAGTATTTACAAATGTAACATACACAGAAGTCCTTAAACGATCTGGGTCGTCATTTCTGTAAAAATCCTAAAAGTTTCCCAAACTTTATGTGCTAAGGGCTTCTGCGCGTTCCAAGACGGCCCTATACAACATGCTCTTATTAAAAGGCCCCATCATTTTATGCGTTACTCGAACAGACACCGCAAACACTATTCGTACTTGTTTTTGATCTGCTCTCAAGCAAGTTGACAACGCGGACTTCGAACGATGTTTTCTTCTTTGACTTCCTGAATTAGCGAGCGCGGCTCATCTACCATTTAAACTCTTGTCGATTCAATCGTTTGAGAGTCCGATGTATTTGTCATGCTAAATGAGTGCATAGTAACTTTGTATGTCGATAAAGAAATGATGAGCTATAAGTAATATTTGTTTGTTGTTGGTAGTGGTGGCCCTGAGGTCGAAATTTGACTTAATTCTTTGAATTCTGACGTTATGGTTCTTTTGTCAAAGAGTATATCTCTATGACCATTGGACGTGATTTTTTGAATTCTGTTTGACTAGTTTAGCTGAAGCCTGTACAAATATGTAATTAGCGCCCGTTGTTTACCTCAGTTCCCTGCAAAACCCACCAAATTTAAAATTTAATGCTAGTAACAATTAAAAAAACAACAACCTAATCATGTATTTGTACACGTTCGCAGCTAAGGTATATATAATAATGTTTAATTATATGTAACATATATAACGAATTTTAAATGGTAAAAACTGTATTGATTATTCTACGAAGATTTTCGATTGTATACATAAGAAGCGAGATGTATGAGGAATAGAGGCTTTTAAAAGTTTCTAAAAAAGGCTTCAAAATTACGTCAAACGTGAGGAGAAAAAAAAAACGAGTTTTTTTTATTCATAGCACTAAAGCATGTCAATAGCTATTAAAAAAGAATGGCACTCCGGGAGTGCCGACAGAAGGGAAAATTTGCATAATCACGTATGCATTTTTTGAATCGTCAGGAAATATTTTATAGTGCAGGAAATACTTTTAATTGAAGTGTTATTTTATTCATTATTTTATATATATATATATATATATATATATATACTATTTCTATAAAAATTATATTACAATTTTCATGTAATGCGTCATTGTACATGAAAAATAATGCATATTATTTTACATACAAAAATTGCAATCTATTGCTTAAAATGTAAATTTACAAATACAACACGAAAAGTTCCAATATGAATATTTATCTATATTGTACGTATGTAAACAATATAATTTTATATTATATATAGCTATATTATGAATGTATTTCAACCCAAACTCAACTCTCGTGTAAACGGGGCCAATACATGTAGATACATAGAGGTTTCGGTTACTGTAGCAGTAACAGTGTTGCGAGTTCAATGGTTTTTTCTCATCTCAAAAATGCCAAAATGCATGTGTATCAATGTACGTAAATACTTAATATATGTACATACTTATATACAGAGTTGTCAGTTACGGTAACGGTAACAGTGTCGCGAGTTCAATGGTTTTTTCTCATCTCAAAAGTGCCAAAATGCATGTGTATCTATGTACGTACATAGACAATATATGTATATACTTATATACAGAATTGTCATTTACGGTAACGGTAATAGTGTCGCGAGTTCAAGGGTTTTTTCTCATTTCAAAAAATGCCAAAATGCATGTGTATCTATGTACGTACATAGACAATATATGTATATACTTATATACAGAATTGTCAGTTACGGTAACAGTAACAGTGTCGCGAGTTCAATGGTTTTTTCTCATCTCAAAAGTGCCAAAATGCATGTGTATCTATGTACGTACATAGACAATATATGTATATACTTATATACAGAATTGTCAGTTACGGTAACGGTAACAGTGTCGCGAGTTCAATGGTTATTTCCCATTTAAAAAAAAGCCCAACGCGCCTACAGAAGTTTTCATTTCAAAAATAAAGGAGAAGCGGTTGAAGAAAAGGGATTAAAAGACACTGAACTGTTTCAAATATGGATTTATGATAAAATAATAATGGTTTAATTCCTTGTACGAACGGAACATATGTCTTTATTTTACACAAATAGTTTTATTATTAAATAGAAGTATAAAAAAAGTGAAGTTCTACTTAGTTTTAAATAATTAAATAAAATCAAATAAATACAGTTATCTAACATTAGGTATTGAGATTGAGATTAGTAAAAAAAGGGAGATTATTATAAGCTTTTCTTGCTGACTGTACACTTCGTATTCGTGAAGGCACGCGTACCGTTGCTTAAAAATAACGTATTACAATATGGACCACTAACTTACTGGCCAAATACAGATATCTTGACAGATGACTCGGTTATTGAATAACAAGTGTTTGTTATTAATATTTGAACTTTTAAAGCAATAATCGGTCGGGTTAATATTAAACAGCCATGTGGTTGAAAATGGTGCCACGTGGTAAAAACAGGAAACTCACTATAGAAAACATCAAGGAGATAAATAAAAATAAAATTTCTTTTCAAACATAAATGGAGAAAAAATATTAACTCAAATAACAAAAATTAGATGAGAAAGTAAATTACTTATTTTCTCATTATTACACTGTGTTTTGTATATATCTTAAAATATTGAATTAAAATCAAATGTCGATTCACTATGTTAAGAATAAATACTAATTTCTTATTTAGTTAATAATAAAGCATTATATTTAAATATATTTATAATAAAATATATATAAATATAAATCTTAACGCTTAGAAAAAGTTTTATCAATATGTACGTCAATGTTTACTGTAGTGACTATTTTCCTATTAACGATATATAATAAAATGAAGTTAAATAATTTATATTAAGAGCGTAGTCAGGAAGGGGGTTTGTAGATTCAAAACACATTTTCGTTGTTTTTTTTTGAATAAGCTATCTATATTAAAACCTAGCAGCGACCTTGATTTATATTACCAAGTTGTGCTACCATCGATTTCAATGGTCTTGCGCCATCTTTCAGCGAGTCTCTGAATTTAATGAGAATGATAAACACCATTTGTATTTCAACCAATAAGAGGACACAGATTTAGTAAACTCGCAATGTATTGTATATTCTAGATGCTAGCTAAAAGTCGTCTCACTGCTGATGAATTCGACGACGGCGACGTGAACCGTTCACCATCGTCTGACCATTGGAGCTCTGACAGCTCAGCGAGGGTAGAAGAATTGTCGTTGAGGGTAGAAGAAGTGATGCCTGATAGCATCATCATCTGCTCCGTGAAGTTATCTTTTCACCTTAAAAGCAGAGCAATTTTTTGCTCTTTTATCTTTAGATCTTTTTCTGCTTTTGCCTCCTAAAATCTTTTTCTTTTTCTACACCACGCATCGTTTAATCTTCACTATTCTAAACATTAACACTGTATATATATTATAAAACATGTAATATCAAATTATATACCTGCAGAAGAATATCTGCATACTATGAAACTCTCATTGCAATTCTAATTTTTTTCTACTAAGCATTTCTTACGAGTTAGAGATGTTAAGGAGACCTCTATTCTAAAACTAGGCGCTACTATTTCTCAAATTAACACATAGAAGCGTCAGTGGAATCGAAAACTGTGGGGTGGTCAAAAAATGTAATTTCAATATTTAATTTAAATAACAATACGTGGCGCCATCTGATACGTTGTTTGAATAGAAATTATATTTTTTCTAACATCGACGCCTTCGGTTTACAGAAATTAATATTAAAAAGCAAATTTATTGTTTCAAGTTTTTTCCCCATTTTTTTGTCCGACGAATCCGGCGGATTTAACCTTTTTTTTTTGTCCTAAATCCCGTAGGATGGCGCCGCGCACGACGCGCTTTGCGTACACAATCGATTAGTATTCTCATTCGATTCAGGCAAGTGATCTGAAAAATAAGCCCTTAAGGCTAAGTAAAAGTGAACACGGCATAAGTAAAAGAATCTGCGTAAGTAAATAAATGGGTGTTTTAATTTAAAACATTATTCTTTGAGCAACAACCACATTGTCAAAAATAATTAGCAGTTTGTTTACATGTCATTGAATCTCTTTTTAAACAAAATTTTAGCAAAAAGCCACTTTTAAAACAAAATTTGCATTTCAAGTTCCAGTTTAAAAGTAGATGGTTTAGAGTTTAATATATTTTAAATTATAGTAAGTAAAGAGAACGTAAGGAAGAAAAGTGCTAGCAATTTCTAACCAATTTCAAACTATGTCATTAAATCTGCTTTACAAAAAAAAATCTTTGGAATCCTTAGAAGTAGAGCTTTTGAATGAAAACGCACAAAATTCGATTAAAATTCTTTTCATAGGATAGAAGTAACAATCATTTGTTTCATCCAGTTTACGAAAAACCGTAATACACAAATATATATCTAACTACATGTTTTATGGCATACTAAGATGCAAGCGATCATACAAGTCATCGGGGAGTAGGTGAATCACCGCCATCCATCAACACTTGCGACTCGAGAGGGTCACTAGTGCGTTGCCAGCTTTTTGTGAAGGATAGGATATCTGATGGGGGGGGGGATGACCACCGGAACTCCCACTCGCTTGACGGAATAAACATCGGAAGCTGCTGTATCGCGTATTCTGAGAGAGTGTCGTTTCTCACCAGTCCAGCTGACTCATTTCCGTCCCGTAGCCACATTGACCAACAGCACAGCTCCACCATATTAGTGCATAATATTCATTCACATTTTCATGAACAATACTTGCTTTCGCGCATGAGCCTGGGAGAATCTACATGCTTGTACCTATTAAGGTTTGAAAATTACATAATTTTTCATTGTACAATGCATGGCCTCGCCCCGCCTCGCCCTTGTGGGCATAAATTGTACACCTCGATTTTTTTATATATCGATCGATAATGCTGTCGATGTCGATATCGATGGCGAACTCAACTCTGGTTCCGGTCTCGACTCACAATTTCGTTCCCAGTCCAGCTTCTATTTGAAATTTTGCTACCGGTCACGCTTCTGACTTCGACGTATCCAAATAAAATATAATCATAAATATATAACTCGGAAATAGCTTTATAGACGTAGACGCTCGCTAAGAACGGATTTTACGCAAATCCTATAAAAAAAAAACTTGTTGTCTGTAAAGTCGGTTTACGGACGGTAGTTTGACGTGATAACGTCAAACATTACAGTAATATAATATACAGAAGAAGTGGAAGGAAAATGAAATGAATACAAGTTCATTATTAATTAAAATTTATTTGCACTCAGAATCGAAATATGTTTATTACTTAAATGAATAGATTATTTATAAGAATGGGCTTTCAACAATTTGTTTATATCTAACGTACATGTGTGATATTCAATTGCCTTCAATCTGTGTTATTCTGTTAAGGATAGGACGATGATAGGAAAAGTAGGAAACGAAAGGAAGTGTTTCAAGTGTAATGTGCCTTGAAAAAGTCAAATCGATGGTTGTTCCTCTCAGCGTTGTTGATTTATTAACATCTGACGCGCAGTCGAGATCGTACATATCTTTCATGAATTTGAGGAATTTGTCATCTGTTTTCACGTTTGTGTTGAAATCGCCACAAAGAAGAATCGGTACATCAGGATCCACTTGTAAGAACGTTAAAACGATAAAATTTGAATAATAAAATAAATTCATAAAATTGTTGCTTTTAAAAAACCCGCCAAAACCTGCTTGTTATTATAGTATGTATCCTTGCACGGCGATTGGTCAGTTCAACTTGTTATTCGGAATGGATTGTTATGGAAAGTGTGAGGTTAAACATCAATACTTAACAATGTTTTACGAGCGACACAAGGAGAAAAGTTAATTGTTTATACTATCAATTATATGAATCTTCATTATTTTTCAGTCAATTGTAACATAACCTATCATTACTGCTCTCGCCGACCGAGGCTACTTTTTAAATAATAAATAATAAAAAAAATAAAAGAAATATTAATGAAAAGATTAAACACATAAGCTTGAACAATGAGATTTTTAAATGCAAGAATTACTTACCATTATTGTCGCAATATTAAACACACATGAAAATCACAATAACATTTCACTTCACTTTATAAACATTTGACGAAAACAGTTCACGTGCATCTTTTGTGCTAGGCTGATCGAGTAGAGGGGAGATAGATGCAGCACGAAACGAACTGAGCCGACCACTCGAGCCTCGCTTGCGGAACGGGACATCGAGCGTAACGGGACAATGACGTCAACTTTTTCGTGCATGCAGTCCGTAATAGCGAGTTATTAGACGTTGTCACGTCAAAAATCATAATTTTACGAGATGTCCGAAATCGTAGGCTCGATTGACTTACACTTTGGCATAGTTAGTCTTTTCGGGACCTAGATGCTCACAGAGGATTGGTTTTTACGCAGAGCCGATCCAAACAATTTTATACGTAATTTCATATCTATGCGAGCCGAGCAGTGCGCAAGAGCTAGTACTAAATAAGCAGGAAAGTGAAGATCACACTATATTTCATTCATAATTGTAGACTAGAAACCACCGCCCCCGATCGGGTAATTGATTCTGATGTTGATTTGAAATGAAATGAAATGGAACGAATGAAAACGAAATGAAATCGATAATTAACATAGGCTCAAAAAAGGGCACTCTTCAAAATGTACCGGGGCTTCGAAAAATAAATATTTCGAAGAAAAGGGGCCAAGAAGCATAACAATTTCATTTTTTCAATTTACACTTACGTAAATTTTGTACAAAGCGTTGACTTAAACAGAATAGTTAATTTCTGTATCTGACTTAGAACCTATTTCGCCATCTCTTTTCAACTGACTTTTATCTAAAAGTCGCTTCCGAAATAGAATTTGCCTTCCACATTCTCCTTTTAACAGTTCTTCGGGCAAAACCCGTTAAAAGGAAGACATGGAACGCAAATTTTATTTTAAAAAGACTTTCTGTTAAAAATCAATTAAAAAGGAAAAAAAAGACTTTTAGTTTAAAAAACTGCCTGTGAGTAGGAGACTAAATCATTGTTGCTTCTTTGTTTAAGTGATCCTACGCACACTATTGCCGTCAAATCCTACAACTTTGCCAATCCTGTCGAATTTTTCCCAAATAGTGAAATTAACTTTAAACGTTACTAACTAAAAACGGTCAATTTACAATCCCAGCTCAATTCGCGCCCAGGCGTTTCTCTCAAAATTGTAATTGTGGAATTGCAGTACATTCATGAAAATGTTATAAATGTCTGTGGCGGGTCTTCGAAAGATAGTTAAAAAAGGGCCAAATATTAAGCACACAAAACCGAGAGTCTGCATGCAAAGACTGATAGACGTCAGTGAAGAAGGAGATATATGTAAAGATCCATGAGGAAATCTGTAGTCTCTATCTACCCTTCTGGGAAATAAGCGTGATTTTATAATAAAGATAATTATTAATATGTCTGTGCCTCAACTTTTTTAATAATTTATGAAGAATACTGTTTTCTCATAATGGTGGCACAAGAAATAAGTAGAAATTTTTCATTCATTGTTTATGCTTGGGAAAGTATCGAAAATCATATGCAGGCCATTTGTACAATGCAGTGGCGGCGCTACACCACTCGTGGACGTCGGCGACATCAGGTTTGCGAGGCCTCTTTTTAATAACTTGTAGGCAAAACTTTTTTGATTGCGAGGACCCTTCAGGCGCGATGCCGTCGGCGGTTGCCGACGTCGCCGACGCCTAGCGCCGCCACTGGTACAATGTAATTCCTAAAAGCAACTAATAAGCTATACTTAAAAAATAACTTTTAAAAACTTACCATCAAATTCTACAGTTTTGCCCGCTTTTTCAATTTTTCGATCATAACATAACAATACGCGTTTTTGGAAAACCGTAGCTAATAACACTAATAACAGCCAATCATGGATTCAAATTTGTTATTCATAAGCCTTGAAATTAAATTATTTTAGAGTTATTGAAATATCAAAATGCAGGCAAAATTAGGTGCCAATGTGCCCAACTTTGCCAACATTTCATTGCAAAGCCATTTTAAGACCTATAATGCTGAAATTAAAATGTATTGAATTAAGTAGGGCAATACTGTGACGCAATCTTCCAAAAGGAATAAAATAACATCCTATTAGCTAAAAATCGTTTCTGAAGTCTTTTGGGGAAACTTAGGTAGCCTTTTATATTTTCTTCATATAAATACATCAGAAGGGCCAGGGTTATTAAAATACAAACAATTTTGAAAAATATTTATTTTCTTGAAGTAAACACGGCGCTCTCAATTCTAGCGACTATTATCATTGCTATTATAATACCTAAATGGTACCTATATTTGCCTACAACAGCGAAACAATTTTAAAAATTCAAAACAAATGCGCATCATTAAACAAAAATTTCTACCTGCACAGACACAGCAAAAACATTCAAAAAATCAAAAATATATAGAATTAAAATCATAGAACAAAACAAATTCCTCAAGAAGTTCGTTAACTTGCGATAAATCTATTTTTTTAAGTGTGCGATCGTCAGGTACATCGTCTTGGTCAGGTCGCTTTAGTTTACGAATTTTGGATCTCCTTTCTTTTGATACTTTATAGAAGATATTGTATATCTTTTCTAAGTACACTACAGACTAGCGAACCCGGATTAACTCGCAATAAGTTGATGCTCTGTGTATGGTGTTTTGAAGGGTATTATTCATTAAGAGTCCAGTTTTCTTCGAAAGTGCCATCTGTTAGATCATAAAATGTAAGTCCATGTTTTCTTTAAAAGCGCCATCTGTTAGATCATGAAATGTAAGTCAGTGTTTTCATTTAAAGCGTCATCTGTTAGATCATGAAATGTAAGTCAGTATTTGCTTTAAAAGCGCCATCTGGTAAATCGTAAAATGTATGTCAATGTTTTGTTTAAAAGCGCCATCTGTTAGGTGGTGAATTATAAATCAGTGCTTTGTTTAAAAGCGCCATCTAATAGATACTAAAACATAAGTCGGTGTTTTATTTAAAAAGCGCCATCTGTTAGACCGTAAAATGTAAGTCCACGTTTTTTAAAAATCCATCTATTAGATAGTGAAGCGTAAGTAACTATTTTCTTCAAAAACACCATCTGTCAGATGGTGAAATGTAGGTCACAATTTTCTTCAAAAGCGCTATCTGTTAGATCGTAAAATGTAAGTCACTGTTTTCTTCAAAAGCGCTATCTGTTAGATCACAAAAACTAAGTCCATATTTTCTTTAAAAGCGCCATCTATTAAATCGTGAAACTAAGTCAATGTTTCCTTTAAAAGCGCTGTCTGTTAGATCGTAAAATGTAAGTCAGGATTTTCTTCAAACACGCCATTTAACGATCGTAAAATGTAGGTCAGTGTTTTCTTTAAAAGCGCCATCTGTTAGATCATGAAAACTAAGTCCATGTTTTCTTTAAAAGCGCCTTTAAACAAAACACTGACATTTCACCATCTAACAAATAGCGCTTTTAAAAAAACACGGACTTAGTTTTCATGATCTCATAGATGGCGCTTTTAAAGAAAATACTGACCTACATTTTACGATCGTTAAATGGCGCGTTTGAAGAAAATAGTTACTTGCATTTTACGATCCAACAGATGGCGCTTTTAAATAAAACACTGACTTACGTTTCATTATCTAATAGATGGCGCTTTTAAACAAAGCACTAACTTACATTTCACTATCCAATAGATAGCACTTTTTAAATAAAACACTGACTTATGTTTTAGTATCTAATAGATGGCGCTTTTAAACAAAGCATTGATTTATAATTCACCATCTAACAGATGGCGCTTTTAAATAAATCACTGACTTACATTTCACTATCCAATAGATAGCGCTTTTTAAATAAAAGACTGACTTATGTTTTATTATCTAATAGATGGCGCTTTTAAACAAAACACTGACTTACATTTTACGGTCTAACAGATGGCGCTTTTTAAATAAAACACCGACTTATGTTTTAGTATCTATTAGATGGCGCTTTTAAACAAAGCATTGATTTATAATTCACCATCTAACAGATGGCGCTTTTAAACAAAACATTGACATACATTTTACGATTTACCAGATGGCGCTTTTAAAGCAAATACTGACTTACATTTCATGATCTAACAGATGACGCTTTAAATGAAAACACTGACTTACATTTCATGATTTAACAGATGGCGCTTTTAAAGAAAACATGGACTTACATTTTATGATCTAACAGATGGCACTTTCGAAGAAAACTCGGACTCTTAATGAATAATACCCTTCAAAACCCACCATACACAGAGCATCAACTTATTGCGAGTTAATCCGGGTTCGCTAGTCTGTAGTGTACTTAGAAAAGATATACAATATCTTTCTATAAAAGTATCAAAAAGAAAGGAGATCCAAAATTCGTAAAACTAAAGCGACCTGACCAAGACGATGTACCTGACGACCGCACACTTAAAAAAATAGATTTATCGCAAGTTAACGAACTTCTTGAGGAATTTGTTTTGTTCTATGATTTTAATTCTATATATTTTTGATTTTTTGAATGTTTTTGCTGTGTCTGTGCAGGTAGAAATTTTTGTTTAATGATGCGCATTTGTTTTGAATTTTTAAAATTGTTTCGCTGTTGTAGGCAAATATAGGTACCATTTAGGTATTATAATAGCAATGATAATAGTCGCTAGAATTGAGAGCGCCGTGTTTACTTCAAGAAAATAAATATTTTTCAAAATTGTTTGTATTTTAATAACCCTGGCCCTTCTGATGTATTTATATGAAGAAAATATAAAAGGCTACCTAAGTTTCCCCAAAAGACTTCAGAAACGATTTTTAGCTAATAGGATGTTATTTTATTCCTTTTGGAAGATTGCGTCACAGTATTGCCCTACTTAATTCAATACATTTTAATTTCAGCATTATAGGTCTTAAAATGGCTTTGCAATGAAATGTTGGCAAAGTTGGGCACATTGGCACCTAATTTTGCCTGCATTTTGATATTTCAATAACTCCTAAAATAATTTAATTTCAAGGCTTATGAATAACAAATTTGAATCCATCATTGGCTGTTATTAGTGTTATTAGCTACGGTTTTCCAAAAAACGCGTATTGTTATGTTATGATCGAAAAATTGAAAAAAGCGGGCAAAACTGTAGAATTTGATGGTAAGTTTTTTAAAAGTTATTTTTTAAGTATAGCTTATTTTTTTTAATAAAAAGCAAAGTGTGCCTTTAGGAATTACATTGTACAAATGGCCTGCATATGATTTTCGATACTTTCCCAAGCATAAACAATGAATGAAAAATTTCTACTTATTTCTTGTGCCATCATTATGAGAAAACAGTATTCTTCATAAATTATTAAAAAAGTTGAGGCACAGACATATTAATAATTATCTTTATTATAAAATCACGCTTATTTCCCAGAAGGGTAGATAGAGACTACAGATTTCCTCATGGATCTTTACATATATATCCATCTTCACTGAAGTCTATCAGTTTTTGCACGCAGACTCTCGGTTTTGTGCGCTTAATATTTGGCCCTTTTTTAACTATCTTTCGAAGACTCGCCACAGACATTTATAACGTTTTCATGAATGTACTGCAATTCCACAATTACAATTTTGAGAGAAACTTTGAATTCAATATTGAGAGAAACGCCTTAGCGCGAATTGAGCTGGGATTGCAAATTGACCGAAAGGCTTTGTTTGACATTGCCTAAGCGACATGTAATCAGAATGCTTGTAGTACATTGTGATTCAACGAAATAAAATTTTAATATTTTAAATTTGGGACCAGATTTACAATTATCAATTTATTTTGTAATTGAACGGGACCTATCTTTGTCCTAAATTTAAAACTGATAACGGTGGCATCGACAAAGGCACCTAAAATAAAATACGCCATTTAAAGTCATTCTGACTTCCCTCGTTCTGTGATCTATGGCATTTCTTTTTAATTTCCTTTACGAAGCCGCCGCTCCGACGGACGCTTCGTGGAATAATCGAAGCGGCCGGTCGTGCATTATTTCGTATTCAAAGGTGCATCGTCCCTTTGTATTGTTCTAATAGCCGACATCAGTGATGTTATGCTAATATCGGAGTAATTGGAAACGGCGGCGTCTGTCGGCCACCGATACGATGCGCCTTCGGAATTCTATATTCGTATAGTCTATGGCTTACACCAAATTCGAGCGAGCGCCGAAAATGGCGCGAACGGAGCGTGATATCGATTCGGTTCCGATAAAACTAAACTGCTCATAGTTTGTTTGGAGTTGTTTACATCTTTGGTTACGTTAGTGATGTGAAAACGGGAATCGTTCGGTTTGTCTTCGATTTATGTACCGGAACTGCCTTTTATTTTTTCGCTGTTCCGGTAGAAGTCGAAATATCCGGCTAGTTTTTCGGATCTTAGTGTTGTTAGTATTACAGTTGAAATAGTAAGCAATCAGTTCATTTGCATAGTACATACTCTGTAAAATAAGGTATAAAATACGTTTGAATATTAAAAAACTAATGCACAGACAATCTGCAGCCACAGAGTTTCTTTTCAACCCAAAAATTTTGGCGTATTTTGGGGTAACGGGGTTATGGGACTATCCGAGAAATTAATACACCGAGAAAATCAATATCTCTATGCAAACGTATAGATTAGGAGATTGTAACAAAAAAAATGCTTACTCAAAGGATGATTTAATATTTGTGAAGGTAAAAATGGCGATATAACGTTTCCTACAAGAGAAAATGTTTCATGTTTCCTGTGCTTAATTGAATTAAGTTTTCATTTAAAAATAAAATTCGTCTGTGCAATAGATTGTTTAATTAATATTAACATAAGAATATAGTTTTATATAGGCAATATATCTTAACATTTAAGGATGGAACGCTCCAATATGGATTATTTATTAGCGCTATATTCAAGTGGTGGGTCAAAAAAAACTTAAAATTTGTAAGCTTAGGTTCCTTTTTAGATCTAAGCTAATCACTATATCGGGACTCTTCAAAGATCCTCTTTCCAACAAAAAAATACACAATAAAATAACATAACAGAATAATAAATATTACATGTAGATATAATTGAGTAATAACTTCTAGTATTGTGCACTTTCAATTTTCAAGATGTCCGACGTTGTTTGGATATTTTTGATTTGCTGATCTAGATCGGTCGAGTTGTTATCTAAAATGGGATTAGGTTCGGGAGTGGGACAAAAATTAGAATCGAAAACCGGGCCGGGACGTTTATTGAAAGCGAGATATGTGAATGATGAAAGAATTGTTATAAATGTTGCACAAAACAATTTATGATTACCTAAGCTGGCAGTATTTATGTATCTATGTAAAAAAGATGGCGCGTGGAGTCCCTCCGCGCGGAAGAAGTGAAACTTCGTGATGCGGAAATGGAAATAGGAAGGGGTAGAAGTTGCGTTTTTCGTCGCACGTGACAATTGCGAAAAACAATTGCGAGACAAAATCTACCGACTCACTCTCTTTCTCTCTTCTACTTTCTACCTTTGTCTATATTTCTATCTCTCTCCCTCTTGCGTTGGAATATTGGACGCTACTCGCTGCTAACGCTCGCGCTGGCCTGTACAGGTATACAACTCGCATGCGTTCGAGTGCCACGCATTCCCTCTCGCTCTGTCTCTTTCATTCCCCCTCCCCAGGAGCGTTGAGCGTTTAACGCAACAGTGCTTTCATACGCCCTACATGGTAGCGTTAATCGTTTAACGCAACCTTGTTGGAAGTCGCATTAGAAGTTTCACTTCAAAAAAATAGCTTGTTTAATAATACAAAAGAATATATCGTATAATAAATATAATCTGTATTGACATCAAAAGAGGTATTCTGTTCCATATTCAATCACGTCACGAAATAGACCGGCTCTCACACCTGACAGTCGGGACGTCATTCCATAGCCACCTGCGTAAGCGATAAAAATTTATATTTATTTTTAAATATCAATAAATTTAACGACATCCTTAGCGCGTCCGCATGCGTTTTAATTGCGTTACGCCACTCATCGAATGCAGTTCGCGTCCCCGGCGGCGCATAAAGGCGCTGGCCGGCGCGCGCCGCATTTTAATTCAATGCACCGATAGTGAGTGGCCGGCTTAATTGACTCGTCTTGTCTGTGGCTGTCAATGGCGGCGTTCGAAATTTGAAAATTGTGAAGCCGCAGATTCGTACGATTTGCTGATTGGAGGGCGCGAAATTAATTTGTTATCAGTATTTAAACTTTCGTGTTTGCCAAAATATACAGAAAGCTGTTAGCATTTTTTATTCATTTTGTGCTTCTCCCTATCCATTTATATATCTGTCACATAAATAAGGTACTTATATTTATTTAGTTTTCCTGTAATAAATAGCTTTTATTCTTTTTATTATATAGTACTTAGACAAGGTATACAATGAGCCTTCCGCGTGAATTTAACTGCATTTAACCGCAATTTAACTGCAGTGAAGACATTATCTCGATTCGAGTAAAAATGATGAAGTAACAGCGATTTTTACTAAAATCGATAGCTCTGCTGAGCAGTCTATAAAAATTCATTTCAAATAACGCCCCATTTGCGCAAAGTCATTATTCACTACTACTGCTCGCGGTCAGTCGCAGCTTGCTGTTTTCGTGAACTAGTGACTGGCGAGCGAACGCATGTAGGTTTTGTCAAAATATCAGCGTGTTATAAATACTGCATTGATCCAAAATGTACAAATACTACCAATACAACATTTTACAAACTATTTTTTGGAGTTCCGAAGACACTAAACTTAAGGAAAAAGTGGTATAATGCTATGAAGCGAGACGATAAAATCCCTATTTCAAACAAGTGTTTTATACTGTTGTGAGGTATTACTTCGACGTAACTGTTTATACCTACTTGCACAAAATCTACTATTTGCAATATAAATTTTCAAAAAGAAGCGATTATAAGTAAGTTAGGTAGATAGATACATAACTACCTATATACAGACGACCGCGGTCTAGTTCAAAGTCCTTCGTGCTTCTTTTATTGTCTTTGATGTGAAGTAGGACTACTTTAGCCTACTAGATAATGTACTAAGTTGGTATCTAATACATGATACGGCTGGTTTCGACATTTTAAGTAAAAATGTAAGTTTACTTATACAGGGCCGTACTCAGGGATACTTAATTTATCGTACGGTTGTACGAGTTTCATTTCACCATTTGAAATTATAACTAAGTAAGTACTAATTTTAAACTAGTCCAACAGGGCCGTACTCAGGGATACAAAATATAGGCTTAAGCGAAAATCGACATAAGTTAAAAATTTAGTCAACATCTCAAGTCGCAAATGCATTAAATATCGTTATGGGTACTGAATGGATTTAAATAAGTCAGCTTCTAAGTACGTACCCGGACATTACTTAAACTGAATATGACAATTTGACAAGAAGGGACGCGGCAGCAACCCTTACCAACCTAACGTAATTTTGATGTCATAAAGATAGCGACTGCATCGTTTTGAGTTTACAGAATTGGTCTGCTGTCGTAGTATCGCCACTTATCGAAACAATCTTTGCGAAATACCTGTCCGGAATAAAAACGAAACTTAAATACGTCATTTGATTTGAATTGGCCTTGCCATAATGTTTTTCGCATTATTCCGATAGGTGGCGTGCTCTCAAGCGTCTTAACCTAATCTGAACTGTGACATTGATCGGACATTAATAACTGTCGCCTTATATTGTTCAACAATTGATACCCCATACCGTGGTATGAACGAGAAAGAAAAACCTTCCCTACTATACTTGTAGAGGAAGTACCTTAAGCAAATATATTTTAAGATTTTATTTTAAGGGTAGGCAGGTAGGCTTCGCACGGACAGACATAGAGACGTCACTCGAAAAATGGTCGAAGGAGATTCCTAGGACTCTAAAAACGTCATGGGTCACCTCAAACGGATCTGGCGAAAACTTGATTTTCGAAAATGAGGGTGAAAACAGTAATTTTCTATTTTTATGATAATTATTTTTCAATTTTATTCAAATAATTGATTCGTTTAGGAGACATTCAAAAATAAAATGGAGCATTTCAGGAACATGGAAATCGATTTCCGAAAAACAAATTGAAAACAATAACTTCTGAAATGTTTGTTTTCTACCTTTGTGGGAAGATTTAAAAAATAAACTATTACATTTAGCAGATATGAGGGAGAAAATGACAGGCGTGTAAACCAATCAAATCAAAAAAATCTTGATTTTATAGGTAATGAAATTACACTTGAAATACGTCATTAATAAGTTCTTTTCTACATTACCGCCCATTTCAAATGTTGATTCAACTTGAGAAGAACGGGCGAGAAACTCAAGGACTGCTCTTTTTTACTCATCGATACATAATATTGAATGATTAATAATTTAGTACAACACTTAGATGTGACAGAAGCAAACTGATAGCCGAGCAGTTCAATGCCATAGTTTTTTTTTAATATGCAGACGCGGTATAATAAATAGCCTTTGCCTTTTAACGAAACGTTTAAATTCGCGCGGCTGAGTGGTGTAGTGCGTTGCATTCAACCCTGCACGTACCGGGTTCAATTCTCACCAAACTACAGCGCATGCTTCGTGGCTCAGGGGCTATGTTAAGCCGTCCCGAACGTTGCCGTATCATCGATACCCTTCATTAATCCAGCGTGGGGGGCTTAAGGTCTCAGCCTCATGATTTCAAATAAAAATATTGTGGGAGGGTACGACATAAACAAGGATAACTAAAAAAATATACATAGAACTGCTCGTTTCGCCAACAGGCGTATTGATATTCATCGCAGTCGCGGGCGAGCTCGTCTGAGGCGCGCCTCCGTCGGCATTCCGGATCGTAATCTACACCCTCGCCCGTGGAGAGATTTTAGTGATGCGCTTCTACGATTGATGTCTGTTATCGATTAAACTTTTGACGTAATTGCTGTTTGTCTACTCGCGGTTAAAAATTTTAGTTGCGTAATCTAATACACATGCATGGGAATGGAAGTAAATAAATTTAATTTACTCTGGTGTTTGGTTTAATAAAAAAAAATATGTTGTTCTTTAACATATTTTATGACAGAATATTGATATTGATATTGAATCTATACTCAGAAGTGCGCAATGCAAAAACTTTAATGACCATTTGATATATTTTTTTAGTTGAGTTTGCAGTAAGTAATTATAGCGGAATTGTCTTTGGCAATATTTTTTTTACTTGGTGGCCTGAAATATAAAAAATAAATGTTGGACGACAAAAATAGTAGATATAATTCAATTTAAGTTTTGCTTGTCACAAATAATTAATGTTTTTTTTTATGGTAAAAACTGTATTGATAATTAAAATTATCCGATGGCATCTGACTAAATTTAAACTTACGGTTTCTGGAAAAATTAATAATGGTTAATGGTAATGGTTAAAAAGGGTTTTAAGCAAAAGCCAATGAGAATATAATAAAAATTATATCATTCGATAATTTAAAATTCAGCCATTCTTATGTTGATTGTTACTATGAAAACAATATACATAAAACTATCGATAAAAGGCATAGCGGATACTTGTACAACCCTAAACTCACCCTTACCGTCACGCGGTCATATCATTGAATTTAGTAAGCTGTGAATACATTTTAATAAAATTATTTGCCGCTTCAAGTGCGTTCGACTGCGGCCCTCAGGGGAGATGTGACGTCACGACTTTTGTATTTAAAAGGGACTAGCGAAACGTTGGAAGGAAACCCATTCGATGTTTAAGAGGGTCCGTCGCGATTTCATTATAATGTTTGCGAAACATAAAAATAATTTTCATTTCACTCCTCCGGTTTGGGGGTCCTCCCGCTCTAAGGCCTACCGCGATGTGTTTGTGAGGGTCCTGGCGTATTAATTAAATGCAAATGCATTAGATGTAGTGACTTTCAGTGCAGTGACTGCAATTGTATTGCGTTTTTTTATATAAGATTTTTAAGGGGCAAACGAGAATGCGTTAGGCGGCCCAATCACGTGCGTATAGCGTAAATAAATGACGTCCGATAATGGAGACAATTTTAAAGGCCCGTTGGAAAATATAAAAGATAATTATCAAGTGCATCATTCGACATTTGCTGCGGTAGAGCAAGCCATGCTTTGGCCAACTTGGCTGCAGCACGAAAAAGGACCAGCTGGACCGTTGAGATCAACACTCTCGCAGAATCAGATGAGAAGTAGCAGCTTCCGCTGTTGCGTTTCGTTCAGTGATTGAGATTTTCGGTGGCCCAAACCCCTTCGTCAGATATACCTACAATAAGGGAGTTTTTTGAAGGAAGGCGTGTCGCTCTACCGAGAGGCCGGCAGCGCACTAATGATCCCTTGAGGTTGCGGATGATCATGGGTGGCGCTGTGCACCAGCCTTCTGTTGACTTGCATGCAAAGAACATATCAAAGTAACGAATTCTAACAAATAAATTTGTTATAAGGCATACAAATATATTATTTACAATTTTAAAATGAACAGTTTAAAAGATATTAAAGAGAATTTGAAAAGATCAAGCATTTCCTTTTACCTATAATACAAGAGCCTAAATTTTTCAAAAAATAATGCGAGATGTAGGACTTCACTCATATAGTTCACAGAAAAATCTAAACGATAATCCTGTTCTTTGACGCCTCCAGGAAAGCGGAGTGCTCATAAAGAGGAAATGTGTATACATTGTGTTATACGGTTTCAACGAGAAGTAGTTCGATGATTTATAGTGTTGCTCGTTTTCACTGACAAGTAATTCGATAATACATAGCACGAAACCCTATACACCCTACCTGGGCTCGCACTTAACCAACTTTTTTTTCAAACTAACTAACCAGCTTATCATTTTGAAATTCCATTTTTGCTTCAAACATCATTTTTCTTAGCCTATACATACTCGTGCGTTAACGGCGCTCAAGGCGAGGTCGTTTAAGTTGTATAACCAATAATAGATAACTAAAAATGTAACAATGTTCCTCTAGTTTGTACAAAATAATACGTACAAATTAACGGATACAAAAACTTGGATACCATGTACCGCCATCTCTGTCAAAGTGCGATATGAATATAACTTATAAGTTTTTATAAAAATTTATATATTAATCGTACTACATCTTATAACTTTTTTAAATACAACTAATCGTTACCCGCACTTTACGCTGGACATTCCGGGTCAAGAAAATAAAAAAAAAATTGTTGAAATGTGCATGGAATTCAAGAAAACAAATGGTTAAAATATACAAGCGATTCTGCGTCGATTGGTCAAAGTCCCATACTGATACGTTATGTTAATTTTTATTTAGCCGATGCTCGAATTAGCAAAAAAGCCGTTTTCTGTATACGTTCATTTCGGAAAGCTAATCCTTTTTTTGGACGTTAGTAATAAAACGATTCGTATGTCAATTTAAGGACCTTCACAAACACGTCAAGACAACAATAGTGTCAGTGCAACATAACACCCCATGCTGTATGCAAATTCCGCGACGAATTTCCAGAGGGTGTCAAACGTCGATGGGCAGTTACGTTCGCTACGTAGATATGGTATATGGCATACATGCATGTTTGCATTGTGGATCTCCTATAACGTTAGAGGCGACATCTATGGCGTTGGCCACCTTGCTGCTGGTTGCGCGAACAAATTTTAAACATGTTATTCAGCGCGCGAAACAGAAGAAGGCAAACGGACGTGGCCAAAAAAACAGGCCAAGTGCGAGTCGGACCGGCGCACGAAGGGTTCCGTACCATTATCTACACAACATTAGACACTATATTATAATCTTCTTTTCTAGTTTTTCATTTTTATTTGAATCAAGTAGGTATTCATTTTTGAAGTGAATATAAATCTAAATATTCTGTAAATATTTCAAGTATCTACCTGTTGTCGTTGTTAAGATCGAGAAAAAAAAACAACAAAAATATCACGCTTTTTGTATGGGAGCCCCACTTAAATTAATTATTTTATTCTGTTTTTAGTATTTTTTGTTATAGCGGCAACATAAATACATCATCTGTGGAAACGTCAACCGTATAACTATCACGGTTCATGAGATACACCCTGCTAACAGACAGACAGACGGTCAGCAGAGTCCTAGTAATAGGGTTCCGTTTTTTGGATACGGAACCGTAAAAAGGATGTGATAACGACCTTCATAAGTATTGGTCGGACGAATTTAACTAGAGAAGTGGAAAAAATGCAGCGAATATCGCATCGTACGTCTAGCGCGATAAAAACCCCTCACTCAACTATCGCGCAACCCCACATGTGGCGTCTGCGGGAAGGTTTGGAGATTCTCGAATAACGAGAACTTAAATTGGATAAACTTATTTCTTACACAGCTTTTGCCCGCGACATCGCCCGCGTGGACGTCGAAACTAATACTTTCGTCATTCATATCGACCCATCACTGCGCCACATCCTCGTCCCTATGTCGTTCCTTGTTTCGATTTGAGTCCCGTCTCCGCTTTTGATGTCATTCCGTTTTTCCTATTTCTGTCGTTCCCGATTTCATACCAGAAAAACCAATACCTATTCTTACGCCGAAAACACAGCTAAAGCCGCAAATGTTCTTGTTGTGAAACGACCTCAATTACGCTCTTAATCCTGACCCCGACCTCGAGCCGATATTGAATTTGAATTTCTGTTGAACATCGTTGTTATCGATAAATCAATAGAGAATTTATTCTACGATCAAGCAAGCAAAACTGCGGGCAAAAGTTTGTATGTTTTTAGACAGAAAGTTATATGTTATTCTGATGTACAGGCTATATTACTGTACAGTTTCATATAATTCTATTCAGCCATTAAAGTCTTATCGATTAACAAACATCCAAACATAGAAATTTTCACATTTATGATAATAATAGGATTAAGGAATAGTTGAATTATATCCCCTGACGTTCCTGCTGTATGCACCAAGATAACGTATGTACATCCTTTCAATAAATAATATAAAATAAAGTCACTATTCGCGTCTGTCTGTCTGTTTGTATGCTTAGTTTTTTGAAACTAAACAACGGATTTTGACGTGGATTTCATTATAATTTATAAAATTACTTCTTAGAGGTTTGTATATATAATACATGTATATTTTATTTACAGAAACTAGAGAAAAAGCGATATTTCTAATCGATTCGAAAAGAAATATATTTTTGGTTGCGTACAGCGCTATCGCTGGCTAAACCTTTTGATATTATGTATTACGATATCGTATATAACTCAAAAAAAGTCTATAAAAAAGGTCCGCGTTGTCATTTGTCTATTTCCTAAAAATAACAAACAGAAATCATTACATAATGAGTTATTTTTGTGTAGCTGTTTTGGCAAAGACAGGTGATTTATATAACTTACGGTGAATTTTATATTTATGTTTTAAGTATTCAACGATCTAAGTAATTAAATACATAAATTATGTTACATTTTAAATATAAACGTAATTATATGGAACAATACGTATTTCAAATATATGAAGGTATAACACAAAATATTATGGAATTATATACTGACAAAATAAATTACAATAGACCATTACTATAAGACATTATTTGCTTTGATCTTCCTTTCACATATGCCCTAATCTTTACAATAGGCAGGCTAGCTACGATGATCATAGTAACCTCCAGGAGAGTGATAGTGATGTTTGCCAAAACTTACATATTTCCAATATTCGACCATAGACGGTCAAAATATAAGTCACCATCACGTCCACAGTGAAGATGATATCTTTAAAAAACTTCCTACCTGTCATCAAACAGAACGCCTCATTCGTGTATATGTTCTTATCATCTCGTAGATTTTTAAGAGTTTTATGATGTCCGTATGTAACGCGTCCCCATACTGACGCACGTCAGCTCCCCCTGTATATCGTTTACAGATTACGGCCCTGGTGTGTGACAATAGCTGGGATCTAACGCGCCCCGCCACGCCCCCCGGCGGCGGTGCGAGGAACGCTTTGTACGAAAAATACTATTAATTGTCCGTAATAGGTGGCGAGTGTGTTAAATAGCGTCCGCTAAATGTGGAAGAGGGCTACATTATAAAGGGAAACGTGGATAACATAATCCCAATGATGTATCGAGTCTTAACGGCTTTTCCCCCAGTGTCGATGCCGATGCTGGCGTAATATCGGTCCCAGGAATTCGGAGCTTTAATGCTTTTTTCAAAATTTGAAATAAAAGATAATTTTACGATTTTTAGATATCTTCAATTTTCGTCGCGGAATGTTAAAAAAAAATGTACTCTCATAAATGTATCATATTACGGTCTATATTTCCATAGTTAATATAAATTTGAAATTACTTTGTAATACGAAAAGACATTTTCTATTTAATGTAATTTTAATTTTTTTTAAGTTGTGTTGAAAGACCTTACTTTTTATCAAATTTCATGACTGTAGTTCATCAATAAATGACCTATATGTGTTGATGCATGACTTCGCGAGTAACACAATATGTAAAAGAATGGTCGTATATCGTCTCTGCCTATCCTTTTGGGAGAAAGGCGTGAGTTTATATTATTATTATTGGTAATGTATTTTTATTCCGTTGACCTAGGAGCTGAAATTTTTAAACCTTCAGGGGACCGTAGATCTCAGTGTTTTTTATTAATTTCAACTTGATAGCTCTATCCGTTCCTTAGAAAAATGGTCTTGACAGACAACCAGACAAATAACAATGTGATTCTATAAGAATTCCGTCCCTATTTTAGAAGTAATAAACTCTAAAAATCAATTTAGCATTATAACAATCTGATTTTTCTTTACAATCAACTTTTAAACTCAACTCTGCGCTGCGTCTGGAGATATATTTTCAAAACTATACTCGTACATTGCCGAGAAGAGGGTGCGAGGGCACTCGCTCTCCTCCCTTGAGGAGGAAAGTTACGCCGAAAAAATAAATAAATGAAATATATATTATTAATATAACCCCCCCCCCCTCGCCCAGAAAATAATTGTGCCGACGCCCTAAAACTATAAAGACAAAGCTTTTCTTTTTACCTATAATTTCCGTTAAAACAATTACTAATAAAATATATTTAATAAATGCTATGAATTTGTATATTTATAACGATATTGTTAATTAAGACTGATCTCGACAGACCGACACTTTTAGTTATATATCTGTATAGTATTATTTTTTTTGAAGTCATTCGGTTGCGATCAAAAAGGTTACCTCAATCAATGGCTCAATTTCCTTACGTATTTTTCTGTTTTTGGCTGAACCTATTCAACGAATACATTTTTTTAACATAGTGCATATAAGCCATTATGCAAATAATTATACGTACAATTACTTAT
Organism: Eumeta japonica; assembly: GCA_005406025.1. Lineage (NCBI taxonomy): Eukaryota > Metazoa > Arthropoda > Insecta > Lepidoptera > Psychidae > Eumeta > Eumeta japonica. Next base: position 377,825 of record BGZK01000224.1, read on the forward strand.
GTCCTTTCATTAACTGTGAAGGTGAGTCAAAGTTTCTTCTCAACTATAGTAATTGAATCCTGTAGTAACTATAATTTAATCAGTTAAGTGGTTTTTTTTATAGGACCATCATGAAAATTTTGTTGCTATTTGTGAAGGACTCAGAGACATGAACTAAATGTATTTCATCGTGTGTGACATGTGGCTTATTAAGAAACGGTTTTAAGTAATAACCAGGTCTTGCAGCAATTAATTTAAGAATTTGAAAACTATTCTTAAATATTTGAAGATTAAAAAAAACATTCCAGATATTCTAATATAAAATATTGATTTTATGGTATTTGGTAACATAAAGGCTTTATTATTTAGTTATAATGATATCCAGTATTAAAGTTCTATAATTATCTTATAAAATAAGCAAAGAAAACAAATTATAGTCTTTATCAAAATTTTAATAAATTATTTTGAAGTCTTTTTATTAAATAAGTTAATTTATGTTCGAACACATAACAATACCTATTTTATTTAATTTCAATAATTTTAATTTTAAATACCATGGACGATTTCCCGAATCGAATAAAATAGATTTTGATTTTAAAGTTATGCAGCTGGTCTAGAGTTTAAATTTATCAAAAACACAAGCCGTTTCCACGTTAAGTTAGCTGTATCAGTAGAGAATTTTCGAGCTCCGCCCATAGATTAGTGACAATAAAATATATTGTAACTGGCACTGAACGGGCGTGACGCCATCTGGCTCTCGGCTAAATTCGGTTTTATAAAAATAAAAATAATAAAAGCCATTACGTTGCGCGGAAATTTCTTCTGGAAGGTCAACGTGCTCGATGACCCGACAGACTTCCACCGCATTCTGTCTAGCTTTGGGAGCAAGAATAGCGCTATCCTACACCTCTTCCCGTAGGTGAGTCACGTAGCTGACGAAGTAAGAACCGTTTAAGAAACTATTGTCTAACCTGAACACCGATAGATGGCAGGACAGCGTGACAATGATTCACCAAACCGAAAGTTTGATAAGTTCGATCCCGAGCGCTGGGGAATCGCCGATGAGCTTTTGAGTTAAGTCAAATTATACTACAAGTTCAGGTGCCTCGGAGGCCACGTTAAGTCATATATGCTGGACGTGTTTCGGATGACATCGGTCGTTAGGAGCTCCGAAGCCGCAGTAGGCCAAGGTCTAGGTGGTTAAGATCCAAAACAGTTCAATCTGAAAATAAAACGCAGATCAGTACTTAATGTATCAAGCCTATTGGGTATAGTATATAGTTCCCAGCGTAGTTATTAGGGCTTACTGACACAAAACCCCTCGCTCTGTAAGAGTAGGATATAAACGTGCTTGTAACAACGCCTGTAACGGCGCAGTTAGCATTCTTTGGTCATAGACCGATGGTATAATCTTAGGTAGAGTTAAGAGTTTAAAAATACTAAAGGATTTCATTGTACGTGAAAGTAGAAAGTTACATCATTCGTGTAATATGTATTGTTTTAGGTTTTTATTACGTCGTCCCTAAGGTATGCCCTGCTATAATCTTTTCATTTTATATATTAAATGGCTTGTCCTTAAAGCAGTTGTGAACTTACATTACTGCACAATTTTAAATAATTATATAATAATATAAGGCTTTATTTTTTACCCAAGAAAGGTACTCAGTATATTGCTACGTGTGAATGAGATCCCCGCACTGAGGGTCCCGTCGTCGGGTCGTTTGTCCCTTGAAAATACTAAAATAAAGTCTTGAACGTTGCCTATTTTTCCTACGATTAACAGGTAACACATTTCTTCTAAGTCTCGAAATGAGACGAGAAATTTCGAAATCGTACAACCTGAAATAGTTCATGTATCATCTTATTTGATTTTGAGGTTTCTCGAAAGTGACGCATAATAATATATTACGTAACAATCTATGGTACAGAGTGACATATAAATATATATCATATAACAATCTATGGTGCAGTGATCATATCACGTGAATTAAATCTAAATACACAGCTAATAGTAATTATGCTATTGTTTTTTTTACATAATTTAATTGTACCCAGCCGAGCTAAATCTGTTTCAACGAGTGTCGGGTGCACTGACTGGTTTCATTGTTCACGTGTACTGCCATATCTAGGCATCTGGTAAAAGCTCAATGTCGAGTATCATGGACAATAACACAAATTGCAGTGCCGTGAAAGCTCATATTTCATTAGCTTGAAATATGAGCTAATGTTCATGAATGTTTTGAATTCCTAAACATCGCCTCGGACCTCAGTAATCGCCCGAGACAATTCTACTTTAGCTATGAATGTAGGGTATGAAATCGTTGTGTTGCAATATTGACTCCAGTGTTACCTAATGAAAAAAAAATGTAGGAAAAATTCAGAGACATTTTATATCAATATAGTGCTTGAAATCAGCTGAGGTCTCTTTAACAGAAATACACGCGTCGTCTTCAATTCGACTTCCTAAATAAGCTTTAGATTTTTAGCATTTTAGAGAATATTTAATTCTTTTACGCAAGACGAAAGTAGGTTTGAGAGTGAAGCCAGCGCTCCAAGCTTTCGCTGCCTAGTCCAGCGGCGCATTTTCAGTACATTTCATAAAAATCTAACTATTGTATTTGTCCTCATGACAGAACTTTTGAAAATTTTGCTGTTTTCCGACTTAACGGAGTCAGAAAATACATATAGTTCAAAAGTTTATATATGTATGTATATATATATACACGATATAACGCGGGTCTTGTCAGCACGATAGCGTCTACAAATCTTTTAGAGATCTTAATGAAACTCAACGTACATGTTCTATGGACGATTACAAAGGTTGAGTTCAAATTTGAGCCAAACCGGTCAACTAGTTTAGAAATTACAGCATTTTAAAATTTTGAAAATCCGAAAATAACATATTTTATACGAGTTACATATATAAATAAAATGAAATCTACTCCCATTTCAGCTGCCGAATGGCCTTTTTTTTATATGTAATGCGGTTCATCAGTTGAGCTAACAGGATGTCGATGTATAAGCTGTTTGAGCGGTTATTGTTTGTTGGTTGATTGACGTCGCTTTTAGTAGGCGTTGAGAGGTTAGCATGTAACAATGTATAGTTACATGCATAGAAAGCCTTTGATAAAAAAAATGATTATAAATATCGCTGACATATGGATGTATGCCTTTAAAAGGGATTCGTAAACGTATAAATCCTAGTAAATGCGAATAGTCCCGGCTATCTTCAATTCCGAATAGTATTGAAGAAATTTTCTGTTGGATAAGAATCATCAATCAATCCTTTTATATAAAAATTACACTGGTAACGATGTCTTATTGATTAATAGAGATGACTTGACAACAGAAAGTTGCAACCGGTCGCGGATCCAGAATCTCGTCCAAAGGACGGTATCTTCCAGGATCTATTCGGGGCAGGGGGCATTATTTATGTGATAATTTATCTTTTAATGGGTGTAGAGAAAAAAGAACGCTTTGGTCGTACGTCGGGGTAGAGGAGATATTACCAGTTGACCCTCCGCCCGAATGCGCGTCTGGTTGTCAGATATCACAGGCGAATTAAGCAATGAGTTTTTAACTTAAATCATAAGAAACCTATCGCGGAGCATTTTAAGCCATCAATCACGGAAAACATCTTTTCATTGGTGAGAACAGCCCTTGACAGTTTCACTTGACCAATGTATATAGGACTTAAAGTCAAAACCCTCGAACTAAAATTAAACTATTGTGGATTTGTATAAGCAAAGGGGGTAAATAAACGTAACCCTTTCTAGAAATTGAAGAAAAATACATGCAATCAAGATAAAACACGCGAATGTATATGTCACGCGGATGAGTAACGTAACAACGACAACGGCTTTTGTTAACACTCGATTTTACTCTCATCTAATTTTCGTATCGCGGGCCGTGTAAGAAAATCGACTCTTAATAGGCCATTCCTGCGTTTAAGTGAATTTTGGAATCACTATTGTGACTAAAATCGAAACAGCTGAATCTAGATAAGGAACAAACTTGAAAGTTTAATGTTTGTTTTAGAGAATTCGTTAACGAAATATTCAATTTTGAACGTCTAACACAGACAAAATTTATATTTCCTGGCACGGTTTTCCAGAATCTTGGTTTTCAGTGATACAAAATACGTAATTTAGCTATGAAACCTTTTTAAAATCGTCACTTAAAAAATACTCACACGATAAACAGATACTCACCTAGGGAGTCTACTGACCAGATCAAATAAAATCCATGCAAAACGGCAATAAAAAAATCTGCAAAAACTTTATATTTGCACTTCAAAATGCATTTAATTTCTATTATTATAATGGATTTTTTATAAATTTAAATTAACAGTTTTAAAGTTCAATACTTGCAAAACTAAATTATTTTTTTTTATTTATATAGTTCAAATATTTGATTGATAAAAAAAATTGTCTATGTTGCGTTTGCTTTTCACCAGTAGTCCGCTCGCTGGCTCGGGTAGGGTCTCTACCAAAAATGCAAATGACGATAGAAATGCAAAATGATATGATTTATCTGAAATTTAGTAAGCTGTAGCATCAAATTGACCACAGTAAATAATGACATTTTTAAAGAAAATTTAAGTAATTATTTGTGTGATCGCCAGTAAATTGTGAGTTTGGGTTGTAACGGGGCCTGCGCGCGCGTCGTTCGCGCTACTGGGCTCCGTGGTCAAAGATCTACCATGTCACACTGGGATATGAAAGATGATCTAAGTAGAATGCAGAAGTACAGGGAACATGCTTGCAAATGAGTTCTCCTTTTTGTGATGATGTTCCTCCTATTTTGTTTAGGTGACTAAATATTATTTAACGGCTATAAAAGCGAAACGGCCATCAGAAAAATTTGTGGAAGGTGTCACCTTAAGAAACGAGTAAACAAGTGAATGGAGAGGGGATGCATTAATAAATAGGATTAATAAAAATATGGAAATATTCTCAACCGAAACAGGGGGGGGATCAATAATTCACAACTTAATTATTTCATTATTTATTTCAAGCCGAAAATGTTGCCAGTTACTGAGAAAATCGATATTCTCGGGCAAACAATATATGCTGTATGCAGTTTTATGATAAGGACTAATTTCATCTACTAAACAATTTGATGAGTCGAAAATAAAAAAAAACAGGATTTTCATTCCACTCTTTATTGTTTATATTTACAAACGTTTACATCAACAACGCAACTGGCTCCATATTCACGATTGCACGATAGTGTGTCGAATCGATGGTTGTAAAATTGTCGCGTATATAATCATTGCTAGATGTTATATGTTTTGTAATGACATTTTAATACGAAACAATAATTTCCTTAAAATGAAAATTATATTTACAAACTACACAGGCGCAGCGCCACCACTACTCATGCGGTCAAATATGGAAACATAATGGTTTTTAGAACTACGCTCATATCCTTTTTCAAATTATAAACAATATCAAGGCCAAGTTGGTATACCAAGTACGTGTTGTTTACATTTTCAACGTATTTTCACTGGTCAGAGAATGTTCTATATTGCAATAAATCTTGTTTGTTTAAATTTATACATTTATTACGTAATAATGCATTCATATGCATTACGCGACTAAATTCGATGAGACTCTTATAGACCTTCATTACAGTGGCTAGTTGAAGTTATTAACGAGTTTTGGAGCATATTGTACAGCTAAGTAAATGAACTCTAATGAATTGTACGTTAATACTCCATATTTAACAGCTATAAGGAATGAATCGCAAAATAATAAACAACAAATTGAATAAGTTGCACCCATGTTAGTAAAGCGAACTACGCTCATTCACAAAACAATAAAATATCAACGTATTTCACCTTTTAAGTAAATAATAGAATACAACTCCGCTTGTTTATCCTGAAATGCGTGAGCGTAGTTAGGCAAAATTATTTGGAAAGTTTTTATCAGTACATTCTATATATTTGTTTGTGACTAGATATTTTTTTATTTAGGTCAGACGTGAACACGTCTACGGTATTTTTTACAATTAAAGTTGTCTATTAGTTTATGACGTTGTTTACATTTAAAGAACGTTAGAGACCAGTAGACACGGATATCTATATATACCAGAAATCGAGTGATGACGAAACACTTTTCTCTTGGCTATCGGTATGTTAACAAGTTAGTGCGATCGATTATAACCGTTTTAGTGACTTGGCTGTATTCTTTTGTACCATATTATAATCGAAGAAAAGGGTTTTGCATATTTGTGTTGAGTCTGCATTCAGGAAATTAGTGATAAAATGTAAAAATTATAAAAAATAATGGTGATGTATTTTTTGAAAGTGCTTCTCGTTAGTCTAACTTCTGATAAATAACTTTTGATTTCTCTTATATATTTTTTAGGGATGTCGGCAAATATAATGATAAAAATCGAGGTAGTCTGATGATGTAGAGCTGATGACCGTGTCTTCGTGTTTTTTCGTGTAATTTATGGATAGACTTAGAGGATGTCCATAAATTATGTCATACAAATCAATATCATAATTTTTGCACTCCTTGTCCTTTCGTCCTTGTAAACAGGTGGTCATATTTGTATGACTACCCCTTCCCTGATGTGACGTCACATATTTAGCAATTTTAATTAGTAGAAATAATAATATTAAAACAGTTCTTCCAAAAATGTTTTTCTCAAAATTAATTCTAGCGGTATAGTTAAAATTTCTAATTACATTTTTTAGAATTTTAAAATCATACGTGCGATATCACGAAGCTTATGACTTGTCGTCCCTCGCACAGGCTGTCATATATTGATGACCCTTCCTATCTCCCTTAACGTGTGACTTAATTCATGGATGGCCCCTCATCGTATTTGATCGTACACTCAAGTTGTAGTTTGACGTAGAGAAGTTTCAATGAAACCGCTCAATTAATTACTTCCGTATATAAGATCGAGGGTCTAATCATAAAGACGAATTTTGACAGTTTTGTGTTTTGTGTTTGAGCACAACAAGTAATTAAGTAAAACCAAAAATATACACAATTACAGTAGTCTTTCGGTTTAGGATTTTTTTTTACATATCTTAAACTAGACTCGTCACGTAAGATGAGTGAGATAATGCCATGATGAGGACGTACGGACAGACGTAAATAAAAATAATCTAAGGGCTCATTTTTGCCCTTGGCTACGGATCTCTAAAAAAGTTTAATTCGTATTTACTACGCAATAAACATGGCCCCCCTTCGGTTTCTTAAACGCCTCGTACACATGCAGCAAGTCGCATTATTTGTGCGTTCAATTTTTATTTATAAATTATTTATACATCCATCTTTGTCATGGACCATTTCACGCTTCCAATATTCTCTTAAATTAACTTCAGGCCATTCGTTTCTTATTTAACACGATATATCGGAAAAATCAAAACGATTATATGTTCATAGTAACCTAATACTAGCCGCAGGCGTTTATTTCATAGATTATAGACGGTCGTGATTATTTATGTAAGTGCAATATCTTAATGTTAAGACATTAATCGATACAGATGTACAAACTATTGCGTGTATTTTTACGTATGTCGATGTCTCCAAACAGTTACTGAGCGTATTGAATATTAATTATTACAAGAAAGCTCGAAGACCAAAAGATATAGGTTTTGTGATATTGTAAAACTTTAGTTATTGCAATTTACAAACAATATTCACTATTTACAAGGTCAATTTTCCAATCGAATATCAACATATCATTCACTCCACTTTTATAAAACATCCCATTTTTTTAGAAAGGCGACTGTTCGAACGGTAGTCTAACTAAACAGTGCTTTCTGGTTTAGATACTCGTTCAAAACGTGTTACCAACAATATTTGTAATATACTCAAAAAATTGTCTATCAATTGTTGGACGAATTCAAGAGAAACACAAGTTACGTAAGTCAGTAAGAAACTAAAATAGTATACACATTTTTTTAACTAAGTATGTATAATTACATCAAAGAAAAAACACAATGCATATATCGTATTATAATTTAGACACAAAGTAATTTTTGGGTAGTTATTCATTGTTTTATCTTTTTGGAAGTTACTTCGTTTCGAAATTAAGGGCCTCTTCCACTATTAAGTTCTGAGTTGGCATTTAACAAAAAGCCACTTTTAAGATTAATGTTGCGTTTCATGTCCTCCTTTTAACGATTGTCCGGGCCAAGACCCGTCAAAAGGCCGACGTGGAAGGCAAAACTAATTTCAAAAATGACTTTTTGTTAAAAGTAAGTTTAGAAGGAAATGGTGGATCTCGTCCACCTCTCCATCCCTTAGAAAGAATTCCATGAATTTTAAGACTTTCACTACTATTTGGCAGACAAACGCTTTGACTCCCACAATCTAAAACATCGATTGTAACAAACGCATTGTATGGAATAATCTCTTTTTGACGTTCAATAATCATAAAAAAATGAAGGTTGTCGTTTTTCGTTACACACTCAATTAACTTCTTCTACCGCTTTGATTAGGGAAATGTCTTAGATTGGCGACCTGGCTCATGGTAGCCAGCCTGGCGGAGACGCTGGCCTCGTAACTTCTGATCATAGGCTCGGATATGCTCATCATCGGCTCCGGCCTGTTCATCAGAACGGCTTCCAGGTTCGGTTCCGGCGCCTGGTTGAGTTTCGTCGCGCTGAGGAACGCCGAGCTCTGGGACGGCAGTAAACTGCCCGTGAGTGGACTCTGGCCGGACCTATACAGATTGTTTTGCTTCTCCATCTGGTGGTGTTGAGTTCGAACCGCGAACCTGTTGACGTGCACCGGTATGGGTACAACGATCTTGGTTCCGGTGCCGTTCTTACCACCGGCGTGGCTCCCAGAAGCGAGTCCCGCTTTGACCCGTTTCCATTTCGCTCTTCGATTTTGGAACCATATTTTTACCTGCAATTATTTTGCGACTATTAGAAATTGTTATTGCCTATATTTTAATAGAGTTAATTTTTAATGTTAAAACTCTAAGTCGAATAATTTCTACAAATACCGATGCATCATTATTGGATTACTCGGTTTTGTCCGGCTAAAATTATTTCCTATATCCAAAGAAATATTTAATCAAATTTATTATTGATCAACAGAGGGCCAAATTCAACATTTGTCCGGGAATCGTATTCAAGAGCGTAAGTGAAATTGTTCCATAATAAAAAAAATTGCCGTGGCACGGGTTTAAGGATCGGCAGCAAATGCAGGGCCAGGTTTGTGAGCATTATCGGAATGATGATCATGGTTGACAGTGTGATTGGTCGATTAAAAAATGACAAGATTCACTGTATATCCACGAAGACGAAGCCGCGGGAGAAAGCTAATTTGCAATACCTCACCTGTACTTCGCTAAGTTTCAAGGCGGAGGCTATCTGCGATCTCTCCGTCAAGCTCAAGTACTTCTTGGCGTGGAACTCCCTCTCCAGTTCTAGGAGCTGCTCGCTGGTGAACGCCGTCCTCCTGCGGCGCGCCTTGTTGCCGGCCGGGGCTGATTCCGTGCCGGAGTCGTTCTCGTGTTCCTGCTCCGACTCCGCTCCTATTAGGAGAAGGAATAATTTTTTTTTATAAGGAAAGAAACATTCGGTACCAGAATAAAAGTGAAAGTAAAAGAAGTAATCATATAGCAACATCGTTATACAATTAAAACAAGAACACAGAATCAGTTCTAGCTTAGCATAATAGTACAGCCTTGGCTGTGGCGTTGGTTTTTAGATTTAGGCTATCGATTCCAGACAAAAGAGATCACTCAGTCATCAACTCGTAGTATAATTATGTCATCAAAATAAATTTTGATAGCATTCTGTTAACTGTCACGTAAATGATTTTTTGATGTGAAAAAGTCTTGTGACGTGAAAACGTCTTTTCATTCGTCAAGTACAGTGACAGTCGGCTAAACTTTCGTGTGTTACAGAATGCCGTCATATTTCAATCGCTAATCTCTACGAGATTAATAATGCGCTAACAATGATTGAGGTCACAATAGATAGAGCATGTTAGCACGTGTCTATAACTGTGTTAAATCGAAAAATACAAAAAAAAGCTCGTATCTTCAGGAAACCTAAAAATACAGCGTTGAGCAAATATTAGAGCTATTGTTATGATTTTATCTCGACCTTTTCACAGAAAATCTACGGCGTGAACTTTGTCTACGCTCTTTTCTTACTATTAAAAAGAATATAAAATGTTACAATACATTTTAATCACAATTTTCAAGATTTTTTAATTTGTCTATTGTTCAATTGTTAGCTAAAAACTTGACGAGTTTGTTTTTTAAATTTGTCAATTTATAATGTCTTCTATGCCCGTTTAAACACTACGAACATGACGTGTAGCGAAAAACTCGGGATATATTTTGCGTTTTTTTAAATCGAACGCAGAGCACCGGTGGTAAATTTCACGTATAAAATTTTAATAAGATTTCTTAAGTTTCGATTCGAATGTTCACCAAACTCAGATAAAAGTATTTACATCTAAAATGTGCGGTACTTATCTTTCCTTTGGCTGTCCGTTGATATTTGGTCTGTCTCGTGTTTCTATTCTTTGGCTTGCAAAATACTTTATGAGACAACTTTGTACCAACTTCTTCTTTAAGCGTATTGCGCGCTCGGAGGAGTAGAAGATTTAGGATAGTTAAAGTTTATACGGAGAAGGAGTGCAGGGAGCTAATATTTTTACATAATACGCGTTGAATTAGTGAGAAAAAAAACATTACACACACTACCATGCGCTTGATGCATACACACAGAAATATACCTGTTTGATATATATTTTTGTTATTGTTGGTTCAATTACCTTTTGGTATATAATATCATTGTAATGTTTGAAATTCATTTAATTAATTAAACTAAAATCTTTCTAATCTGATTTAAGTGATTTTATGACAGTTTTTTAACCGTCTTCAAAAGAAGGAAGAGGTTTTCAATTCAACTTTATTTTTTTTATGTTTGTTACCTCAGAACTTTCGACTGGGTGAACCGATTTTTATGAATCTTCTTTTTATTTGAACGCTGGTGCTTTTCCTGTGGTCCTATTTCAATTTAGTCTAGTTTTGACAATGGCATCCATGAGAAAACCATATAAGTCTTAAATTTGCATTAAGTATGTGCGCAACAAATGAAGGAATAACTCAATATCACGCCAACCGATTTCGATCATTTTGTTTTTTATTGGAAATGATGAACTTCAAGGGTAGTTTTATGAGAGTTTGGTTAGGTTCTGATTATGAGATCCATGAAAAAATAACAGAAATCATCAACTCTTAAGATTAACGATACTCGACCGAATCTTTTATAGGCTCTCCGGATATTTGAGGCACCTACCGTGACGTCGTTATGGTCAAGTAATTGTCGTAGTCGAATATGATGATCAATGGAACTCCTTAACGGCTTACAATAAGGGTGCGATCTATGAGCAGCACGTTTAGTAGGTATACATGGTTATACCTTTCAGACACATTAGTTAGTATACTTCAGATTCACTAAAAATCGAAAAATAAAAAACTGACTTCGAAACAAAACCTATTCCAAAACAAATTAACATGGACTAAAAAGTAAAAAAAATAATTGCGTATTCTTCTACAACTTAATAATGAACTTACATTTTCTACTCATTAATATGTAGGTACGATCTATGCATTTACCACGCAAAAAAGGTAGGTAGGTACCTGTCCACTTCAAATTTAACTCAACACATACCTATTAATAGTAAACAATGATCAAAATATTTTCAGAGTTCTCCTAAGAAAAATATTAGACTACTTAAAAGTCAATCAAATTATTACGATAATATAATGTAGTTACAATTATTGTTACTTTTGGAGTCGGTGTCAGCCAAGGAAACATTACAATATGCCTAGCAATAGACATGTTTGTTTGTCTTGTATGTTTGGTTTGGAATATCCTAATTTATTTTATTAATTAGACTAAGATCTTTCTAATCTGGTTCAAGTAATTTAATGACAATTTTTTTTTAATTTTCGTCACACCTCGCCATTGAACGTCGAGGGCTCGGTATGAGACACAGAGAAGAAGGAATGTAAAATTTACACACACATAATTTAAAGATCAATTGCAAATTTAAATAATGTTAATACCAAATATACTGAAGAAATAATTTTGAGAGGTAAATTCAAATGTGTATTAAACGTCATTCCAAGACTGATGGTGGATCAATGGATTTAGAATGCAGGTTTTGCAATGCGGAACATTTTGAATGTGAAGTCACTTTAGGTGACAGGACTTCATGCCGTCATAAGGGTAAATCAGTATTACGGCACTTAAGTCGAAATGAATGCTTTAAGTCATTGTATGATGGTCTTATTTCGAATGAACCTTAACCAATAAAAAGTGAGTCAAAAAATCATTATTTCGAGGCACGTGGTTGTATGCCTCGAATTTTATGCATCAAATTTAAAACAGTTTGAAATTCTATCAAAGGACTTTTATATAAAAATGTACGGTACATTCCCCTAGCTATCATGCACTTACCCTCCACAGCGTGTTGTTCCAACAAGTCACATGATCTACCTACCAATTGACACTTCGGCTTGAAACTTTTCCGCGTATTCATCAGATCTAAGAAGAGGTTCATAACTGGCAGCGGTTATCAATCGGATGGCATGCTTTTAAAATGGTTGTCCTTAACAGCTTACAAATATGGTAAGTGAGGTAAGCACACAAGGACTTCAATAAATACAGATTTACTTTTTTTTTTTTGTAGAGCCCTACTGTGGCTGGTTCGACCGGTGAAATCTCACAGAATACGGACGTGAAGTAGCAGCTTCCGCTGTGCCAACCGTCCAGTGAACGAGAGTTCCGGTTACCCACTCCTCCTCTACAACCTCACTCTCTATCCATTAATCTCCTCTCCATCAGATATCTTATACCTACCCAAGAAGTCGGCAACGCACTGACGATTTTTCTGGCGTTGCGAGTGTGCATGGGCAGCGGTGGCCGTCTCTCTGATGGCTTGCCTGCTCGTTTACCCTCGATTATCTTTTAAAAAAATTATACAACCTCACGCCTATTTTCCTTAAGGATAGACAGAGACTACAGGCCTCCACACGGTACACTCTTTACGTACCTCTTTCGCATATGACATCTATCAATCGATTCATGTAAACTTGTCGGTTTCAAAAATTAGATTTTTGTAAGATTTTCTAGGGCATTCCTCGCCGACACTTTCATCACACATTTTCGCCCTACAGATTTTTATGTCAGCCTACTTTCATTCGTCCTTTTTTCGGGTGTCCAAACCACTGCAACATACTACACTTTTTCTATTCTAGACATCACATATTCTTTTAAACCACATCGTTCTTTAACATCACCAGTCCTGTATCAATCTATCTAAGGACACTCCACGCATACTAAACAGAGATCGCATCTCTACTGCATTTCTTTAATCGTGTACTAGTATCAATAACTTGGTGTCATTAATAGGAGGAACTTCTGGTCTTGTCCTTTGAATACGTGTGCTTGTTAAACAATTTATCTCTTTGTCAGGTTTAAATTAAAAGAATGTACTATATGTAAATTAAATATTATATAGATATTATTTATTGATTAATCTCGTATCTGGAATACTTTAAGAGAAATCCTAAAAATAAATAGAGAAATATCTTCGAAGAAAATCGAGTCGATTCACATGGAAAAAAAATTAGCACAACAAATAAATTCGTATAGCCGATTAAATAAAAATAAACGCTGTTTCCCACTGAGCCAATAAAATAAAATGGTTGGGGCAATCAAACTGGCCGGTCGCAAAAACGGGGACGCGGGAAAAAAAAAAAGGAAAAGACCGTAATGATTGTGACGCGGCGCCGGCGGACGGACGGCACGGGACGGAATTAAAACAGGGGTGCTATCCTCAAATCGCAGTAGGCAATAGACAATTTGTCCGACTTAGCCTTCAATAAAAATGTCACTCTATTCCATGAGCTGAAAACTAATATGTAATACTGCTATTTGATACGTTACAGTATGAATAATAGAAATATTAAATTTATTTGACCGTTCAGCTTGAAATTTCAAAACGTGCGCGTAGGATAACGTATATCTGTGAAGTGTACTATTCATTGCAAAAGCGGTAATACCCGATAAAAATTAAAATCAATCACGACAGTGGCACCGACGATCGCCAGGTTATGCGAAGAAGAATCGTTTGAAAAGCTTCCGAAGGCATTGAAAGACGAAAGCCTTTATAAAGGACCTGTTCAGCGCTTCCTCAACGAACTTGAGGGCGGTCGAGTGACTTTAACGAACGAAGAAAGTAGTAGCCGTCCTACGACGGCTGTTGTAGAAGAAACTTGCTGAAGAATAAAAAAATAATGCACGAGAACAGGCGCACAACATGAGGATAGATGCAGCCCATGAAGTGTGCATTAAATTCTAAAAGGGCATCTTTGCGTAAAAAAGATAGTTCCACGCTGGATACCGCACAGTCCAAAGCAGGCACGGACGCAGGTTTGGGTAGAATGGTGCTGTGACGTGATAGCAAAATTTGGAACAGGATTGTTTCAGTGCCTTTACATAATCGATACGGACGATGATTGCTCGACTTATCACTATGATTTAGAAATTAAGAGTCAGTCTGAATGGTATATTACCAGGGGTTTTCATTAGAGAAATGTCAAGAAATTAAAGGTTACAGTAAAAATAAAATCTAAAAATTATTAAAGCATAGTTTTTTTTTATATATAAATACCTGATTGAATTTTGATTTTGACGCTAATAAGTCTTCACAAAAGAATCATGAAATAAAACATATAACCCAAATTCAGTAAACATTTTTTTCTTACATATGAATTACTAAACATTTGTACAGATTAAAATTATTATGATTTAACAATTTTAAAAGAAAATAACCGTAATTTACGACAAATATAATTACTTTTTTGTACTAGTACAAATAATTTTATATAGTATCTGTTGATTATTAGAGTTTTTAAAAGACACAATAAAATGTAATAAAAACCGCAATGTATCGATTTCGATGTAAAACTGGAATTTTGAAAAATATTCATTTCATTTTCAAAATCCTTTAATAATACGTCAATGAATTGGAGCATCGGTTTCGATTAAAACCCAAAACAGTTATATAAACGTAAATGCGTTACATATAAGAGTGTCATATAAGTGTCACTTTTAGAGAACAGCCCCCGGTAGGACCCCTGGCGGAGGGCCGGCGCGGAATGGCGGACGTAAAAAAGACGCAACTCCGTCGAGTCAGTGGCCACGCCCCCCGCCGCGCGGCTGCTCATCCGGCGTACGCACAGATCGAGGGTCCGGATTGACCCGCGACTTTATGGGTTCTGCCAGTGCGCAACGCATGCGTCAGTAGTCGCTCCGATTGTTCGGTCGATTGAAATAATGACAATCAATATTTGATTCTCGTGTGCTAGTGTAGAGGGTATTTATTGTTTTTCCGCAATAGATTCTGGTTTTGTTTAACAAGGTTCTCACCTAATCGATCTGAATTCCAAAATTAGATTAAGCATTCTGTGTAATTATAAAATGGTACGTATTGTCGACTCGTGCCTTGGTGTTGATGAGAATGTTGATACTGAAAAGTGTACAACGAATGTTTAATTTGTTGATACTACACCTTGGGGTACAATAAAGCGAGTAATGTAATTATAATAAGTGTCAAAAAGAGAATCTATTGAACGATAATGTGGAATGGGCGACGGTGATCGGTGACACCACAAATCGGACATGAAAATCCAATGTGCAAAGGCTAAAATTTTGTATTCATAGAGCCTGTGCAAGAATAGAAAATTTAGTGTAGAGAAAGAAGAGTGTTCAGTTATATTGTGGAAACAATTGTTGTATGCTTCTTCTAATAACTTACGAATGAGTGGTAATTAAAAAAAGTGGGAAAGATATATAAAAAATAATTAATACCTGTAAACTCTTTAAATGTAATGACGTATTTCAAGTGTTATATTATGAAATGAAGATATTTTGAATTTATACAAACAAGAGTATAGACAAAATATGAAAGATATTTGAGGAAAAGTATTACAAACGTTGAAAGAATACATTTCAATGTTTTTCTAGGATTCTTGTCTGTCCATCTGTTTATAAATTTGTACAAGAAATCCGCAAATATTACTCAACAGAATTTGCTAAAACCTCGTATGGTAATAATTTATGTGTATTTGGAAATGAGCCGGAATCAAGATCGAGACCAGAATTGGAATCGAAACTGGAGACAGGATCGAAATCGGAAGCAGGTACAAGGTCGGCTCATGATCGATAGCGTGGTCGGTCGATGTACAAGATGGAACTCGTTTGATATTCAGGCGAAAATTGTATATACTAGTATAATTAAAACAATAAAATCGACTGGGCCCAATCACTTAGGCAGTCCATAACTGGACTCTTTTCTCCAGTATGGCCCAGCTCCCACAGTCGGTAGTAACTTCTATGGAACATAAACAAGATGTGTATGCATAGGTATTTCTGAGTACCCATCATTGTATAGAAGGTAGACCTAGCAGAACACTTGTTCACATTTATTTAAATATCTCCAAAGTTCACATTTTAATCCTTCGTTGTATTTTTTCTTAGAATTTTGTACCTAAGGTGTGCCAAGGGATCACTAAGGCTCTACTAAGTTACTAAGGCTTCGCTGTCTGTCCATCCGGCTGTCCATCTGTTTATTTCAGGGCTATATCTTTCGAACCGTAATAGCCAGACCCCTGAAATTTTTACAGAATGTGTATTACTATGGCCGCTATAATAATAAACAACTTGGTGCGAACTTAGTGCGTACTACTGAGTATGAATACACTATTTTACAACAACAGTAAATGGACATATACACCCATATATTAAAGATAGGTCTGAGCTGCTACTCTCTCAAGGCACAACTCGAGAATTAATTACTTGTCTATTGCTTTATAGATTATTTTATTCGTAAAACACGTCGTAAATGAATAAACTGAACAAGACGAAGGAAACCTAACTTCGCTAGCCGTAAAATAATTCGAATCCTTTCACCAGATGGCGCTGTGCGTTGTCTGTCAGCTGGCAGTCTAAAGGAAAACAGTCTGAGTTTTATTATCCCTAAAGTATGACATGGTCATAAATTAAGTTTATTCTGACGACATTCATGGCCTAGCCGCTGGGCCCTCACTCCAGACCAGCTGGGCTAGCATGATGCCCTAGACAAGAATTTCTCTATAGGACTGTCCCTTTCATTCATTAGGTTGGCGCTAGGACAGTCTAATAGAGAGTTTCTTCTTTAAGGCGTCATGCTAAGCCCGCTGGATCCTTATTCAATTACAGTCAAAGAGTAAAAAACGTTTCTTCTACATGGATGCTATCTAAGCATCGAAAATATTTTCAAACACGTGACTGAATTTCAAAGTAGCGAAGAAAATTAATGTCTATTAGTACAAATGCTTTCTTGTCGATACAAAAATAGACATTCTGTTAGGAGAAAAAAAGGTTTATTTGAACTAATATCGACTTAATCTTGACGAAGATGTGCTATAGACCGTTGTACAAGATTATTTATGGTCAATGCAATTGTTTTCATCACATATTTGTGAAAACATTGTTTATGGAAGATTAACGTTGATATATTTCTACTTCTTATAGCGCGCTTTTATTAAGGTATATATTAAGAATACGCAATTAATCACTAATCACGTATACATTATGACATTAGAATAACTTTGTCGTATCGGGACTATAGCACCCCACTACATGAGTCATATTCCCTACACATTTTTTTTGTTTGAGGCCCACCTTAAGGCCCACCATAGACCTCATAAGGGTGGGAGTGGCTGAAGTCCCTTTTATCACCGACGAGACGAAGCCGTCCGGGACCGATAGATTAATTTGGTTTAAGTTAAATACTTATTATTCTTATATGAACAATGTGTATATTAAATTACATCCGAGAGTATTTTTCTAAAAAACATCTTTTTTAGACATTTATTTTTTTTTGGATATTCCATTTTCATTTATATTTCCGCTCATTCATATATGAAAATGTGTAGAGATGGTTACTGATGTTGATATTAAATTACACATTTCGTGTAAAATATTTGAAAACTATGGTCCCATCATTGGCTTATGACGCATTTGCAATAATGGTGATGTGATAATGGTTCGATGTACATCGAAAAAGGTCAAGTGCGAACAGGACTCACATCCTGAAGATTCGGTACAAATTTAATTATGTGCGTAGATATTAATCCATCTATCAAGAGTCTCGACGATTTTTATCTGTTTTCGATACCGATACTGCTGAGATATTGACCACAGGAACCTATTTCCTTTTTCCACAAAAAATTAATAAGTTTTTAAAATATCCGATCTTTTGAAAATCTTAATTTTCCACAGTGCGAAATGAAAATATGTTCTTCCATATATAACGCTACATATACTCCGATTGCAAGTGAAAGTTTGTAAACATAAAAAATAGTTTTTTTTTTGTACGATATTAATATAAATTATCTATTTTCAGATTTTTCCCTTTACTTTCCCCGTGAGACCTTTGTTTTAGCCAAATTTCATGATTCTAGGTCAATGGAAATTACCCCATAGACTCTGATTTACTTGCGAGTTTCAAAATATGAGGCATAAATGGCTACACTTTGGTCGCATTTTTGGATCATGTCGATTTAGAAACTAGATTAAAACGAATTTCGATAGACAGACGGGAAGACGGACATTGAGGTGGTTCTATAAAAGTTCCTGTTTCATTATGAGGGCACGGAACCCTAAAAATGTACATCGAACGCGCGTACTAAAGTAGCAATGTAAAGAGAATAACGATCGTCTACGCACACGACAGACGAGCAGTCTAGAGATGAAAGTTTATATGAAACATAGAAATGAATACAACCAAATTCTATGCAATTTTCAGGCGAAAACATTAAAAAAAATACTACAACACAAAATGGACGCAAAAATGAAAACCATTGAACTGGAAATTTATAAGAAACGGTCGAAAACAAATGCACTTCCACGAAAAAATAAAACTGTGCATCAGTTGGGAAGGGAATAAACACGTTTTACTTATAACAACACCGGCGTCGATTGACAGTTATGGCTGACAAATGAAACGTGTGACGCGGACGGAATCCTAAATCCGCGTTTGTATTTTTATGGTTCCGCGTATCGGAAAACGCTTAGGGAATTCGTAGTTTAGACAGGTTTGGTTAATTTATAATATCCATAGTATCCATTTCCCTAAAAGACATAGGTAAATGGATACTACGAATATTATAAATAGACATTTCATGCATGCAAATTCGTGATAAATTGCATCTCTCATTTATCATATATAATGCATTTATTAAAATGACGTTATAATTTTTCCAAAGATAAATAGCATTACAATTATCATGTGTTCAACGGACACTTATCTGTTTATGAAATGTAATTCCTTCAATTCATGGGACACTTCATTGTGTAATTCTTGTAGTAAGTATAGATGCATGTAGAGGAGTCATAACATTCAACGTTACGAAGCGTGGTCTCTCATTATAGTCTAAGATCTGGCACTAGGAACACGTACCCTGATATGTTAATTGAATCGAGTAATGTTTTGAAGGCAGATAACAATATTATAAATTTATGAGAACAATGTCTGCTACCGTAGTCCTGCTGCTGTTAATATTTTTAATTTTTCGCTAAGAAAATTGAAAGTTTTCTAAAATTTTCGGGAAGTTATTGGTTTCACCCCATTTTAAAAAAATCGAGTTCTCATCAGGTCTCGACGTTCTGAGGATCTAGGAAGCTTCCTTGATCATTCCTGAGATGAAGTCCGTATGTCTGTGTGGATGTGTGTGTGTGTGTGTGTATGTGTGGATGTATGTAAACCTCTTATAACTTTTAAACGGCATGACCGAATCGAGCCCAATAAACGGCGTTCCAAAGAGTTTCACCAAGCATAGATTTTCTGAAAGTTTGGGTCGATTTGGACTGGTAGATTTTGGGCAATTTTCAAAAAGAAAAAAAAATTTTAAAAGTGGTTTTTTCAAAATAACTTTAACTTGGCTTGACCGATCGATTTCAAATTCTAACCAGCTCTTGACCCTGTAAAAACACGTCGATTGCCGCAAACTGGGTCACAATCGGTTGATTCGTTTGCGAGAAATCGTTGTCGAAAGAAATCGAAACAAACCTTTTTTTTGAAATAACTACGAAACGGATAAAATTAGCGGGAAGTTGCAGAGTTGGCCTTTAGGGTCAACTGCTTTCCAGATTTTTTCTTATGTACGTTTAAAATAATTTAACGATAACTGCCAGTCATAAATATATTTAAAAAATTTTAAACTTTACATATGCGTTAATATTTTTTAATTAACAGATGAGGGAAATAAGTTCCGTTGATCTACCTGTTTACTCCTTCCTGCAGGTAGCTGTAGCAGTCATATAGGTCGCTGCCAATTGTGACAAGGTGCAAAACATCATATTCAAAAGTTTTGTAGGTGTGATGTGTAAATTACCACAAGATGCAAAAAATATTAATTAATTAATTATTCAATGTTAACAGCAGCAGGACTATCTGCCTTCAAAACATTATTTGATTCTATCAACAGATGAGGGCACATTTTTCTAGTGCCGGATCTTAGATTATTAGCGTCAGATTTATCACTTAAACAAACTAAAAAGAAACCATTGTCAACACGTGTCTCTATGATAACATATACCATAAATATATACTGTATGCATTTAAATATATGATGTTTAACAATGGGTATAGACGTTTATTTTACTATTATTTGTCATTTTCACAACTAAAAATATGACTGACGTAAAATTTGACACAAGATAAGTATAGATTGTAGATGAGGTGGGTGATTGACTGTGTACTAAGTATTTAAGAAGAATTGGACAGTAGCCACTGAAAAAATATTAACACTTTCTGTGGATGTCATATTAACTTGTTTGTGACTATAGAAAATTTTTAGCTATTGATTCCAGTAGACTACCTAACCCGCGAAGACAATGCTAACGGACGTGATAGGAAAGCTTAGCGTCCTAAGCAAATATGTTTCTACATAACAGTACGCTTCATCAAAATGTTCGTTGTTCAGTGATCGAGATAGTTGCATTCAAAACAAGAGGTCCGGGTTCGATCCTGATTTCGTCAGTCAGTTTAATTTGACTCGAGTTAAAAACTCATCGGGGTATTTTACTCGAGTCGGACTAAACCGCTCGCTCTGTGACTCGTAGAGAGCACGTTAAGCATTCGTTTCTTGCGATAATCACCGCGATGATGATGATGATGATGATGATGTGATGATGCCCGTTGGCGGCTCTCAGCCCCTGTGGAGGCCGGGGACTTAACTTCTAAGTCCATCGATCTGTGATGAGATTGTGGGAGAGATGTGCTACTGGTCCTATTACCAATGACATAAGTAAACCAGCCCTTTTTGAAAAACAAGGATGTTGGTTTAGATATCGTACATTTTGTAATCGCACGATTAGTCTATTTTTCTATAATTTATATATATTTTATATGGTTTTTGTCAAACATATCTTTTGATATGGCCTCCCGTATTGTTTTTCTCTACAATAACTTACAATTAATCACAATTTTGATTTTATGCTTTACAATACTTTTTAGGATCACAAAGCGTCAAACTTAATCTCTGCATAGGGAAAGAC
This sequence comes from Eumeta japonica, assembly GCA_005406025.1. Lineage (NCBI taxonomy): Eukaryota > Metazoa > Arthropoda > Insecta > Lepidoptera > Psychidae > Eumeta > Eumeta japonica. Next base: position 399,417 of record BGZK01000224.1, read on the forward strand.
AGACAGACAGTCGCAATTCCGAAGCGAATTCATACCAACTCGTTTTTCTACTTCAGGAAACGCGGAACCCTAATAATAAAATTATACAGAGCGTAATCTATACGGGACCCTCGAGGCGTAAAACACTTCCCCGCCGGGCCGTTCGTAACGCGACAAATGGCGTGTGAATTAACCGCCGAATAAGGGATTTTATAAAGACACATATATGCGAAATAGCGTTATTGCGGCCGCGCAGTACTGGTCCATCAATCAAATATATTTTTAATTGATTGTATTTAAAAATACATCGTAACTGTTACTACACCTTCATATCATAAAACAGTAGAACCTAACTTGCCTGTACGTTGAAGGTATGCATGAAAAATGGAGAACGGACGATAAGAGGAAGATATTACAAGAGAAAGTAACTAATTTAAAGTTTTTGTCTGTCTCCTTGAAATTGCTGGACAAACGGAACTTAATGCGTTTTTCACGGGTAGATAAAGCTTGGCTTGGAGTTGAATATATGGGTTTCATTTGATTTAAATCGGATATCAGTAAAAAAAGTTATCCTCGTTTAAAGATGTAGTCTGAGTATAATAATCGCTATAGCGTCAAATCTAATAAAAAAAAAATTAACTTGAAATATGTCATTAATGAATTATTTTCGAGATTACCACCCATCCCAAATGCTGATTCACCTAGATAAGACAGGGCAAGAATCTCAAGGGTTGCTCTTTTTTTTAATTTTTTAAATTAATATTTAGTACAACACTTACAAATAACACGAAGCGACCTGATAGCCGAGCAGTTCATCCCATGGGTTTTTTCATTAAAATATTCAGACACTGTATAATAGCCCTTGCCACTTAATAACTTCTGTCTAACGAAGAGTTTAAATGTTAAAGTTTTACATTTCCGCAGGGACGTTGTCATAAAAGCGTACACATAGCCCCTTGAATAATTTGCTAAAATTGCTTAATCGGGTTTTCTACTTCATTCGAGGCCTATAGGCATCACAATACAAGCTACCAACAACGCCCAAAGGAAAATTAAACCAAAAGCTATACTCGAAATTCTGTTTACTACGCGTTCGACTTATTAAAAATTGGGGAGAAATTTGGAACAAAACCGGGATTGGAACCAAGTGCGGGTCTGGAATCAGGATCAAGAGCGTGACCGGGATTGAAACGAGGAACATTACCGGGCCCAAAATCGAAAGCGAGAACGGGATTTGGATTGGCGGCAAATCGTTCAACACAAAAGATGAAGGAACACATTCCACGTCCACTTGTGCGAGGCTGTATGTGGGCGAAAGCATACGTATAGTAAATGTGAAATATTATCGAGTCGACAACGTGTATAAAGTGATATAGCAGATATTTTTTTATTGTCCTAGAATTTTACTACTTCACGCCATTTGTCGCCACCGCGAATCACCAATTATTTATATCTCTGAATACTGCCATTTTATAATTGAAAATTCGATGTTGTCGCCAAACCAGAAATGTATACATTTGACTTTCATCACGATTTCGTCTTTGAGGATTTGTATTGATTTTCCACATTCTACTTGTGGTGCAATTACATAGTCGTATACTCTTCTAACTAGAACTTAGTAGAACTCACTTGGCAAAATTTATTAAAAAACGAACTTGTTTTTAATAAATTTTGCCAAGTGTTGTAAGCGCAATGTGGTAATCTGAACAAGAATATTTTATTAAATAAATTATTCCAAAAAAATTAAAATCGTCTTCATTAACCAATTTAAATAGCTGTCAATAAAAACAAGTAATTAGTTGTTTTGTTCCACTCATAGATAAATCAAATACAATTATGTCTCGTTAAAAGATCTCCTTTTTGACTCAATATCTAATGTTTCATATTCATGTTCATATAGCATATATTCTTTTGCCTTGCTTTGCCTGGAACCAACTCCGAAATCAACTAATTAATTGTTTTTTTTTCGACAACTATTTAAATAGGTTTATGAAGGCGCTTTTCATTTTTCTTTAAATTTATTTTACTTCAGGTTTACTAGGTGTCGAATAATTACAAGTTTAAAAAACATTTATCTACTTTGCATATGGATTACCTTGATACCTAGTCAATTTTATTGACCATGGCTTACATGGTTAATAGCATTAACAAGGTATCTTCTTTACTTACTTTACTGGTTGTCATTCCAAGCTCTTTGGATTCTTAGTTGTAGTGCAGCTACCAAATTATTCTTATACAAAATGTACAAATGATATCTATTCTCCATAATATAAAAGTTCTACAATTCGTATAGATCACATTTCTATTAATTTCCACGTTAAATTAATTCCGCTTTATTTCTACTGCTATCGTTAAAGAACTTCAATGTGTTCCCGCTAAGAAAATTACTTTGGAATTATATAAATAAATGAAGAACTGTAGGTAGATTAATGAGTAATTAATTTTAATTCTGCGTGCACTAGGTTTTATTGATAGCCATTGAAGATAAGTTTCTTGTGATAAATCGCCGTATTATCCCCCAACTCCTCATCGTTAAGGAGCGCTACAGCTTCCATCATCGGTTCAGCAGCTTGAGGTGATGACTGGCAGACGGAAAAATGTGAATAACTAAGCGAAATAACTCAAACACACTGTATGTGTCTATAATATCTGAGCGTTTTTCTCGATTTCCCAGGGATCCCATCGTTAGATCCTGAACTACGGGACCATCTCGGGAGTATAGCTTTTGAAACAAGAAAACAAATTTCGCAATCGTTCTACCAAAAGACGAAATTATCGCTAAATATACTTAAAAAAATACAAACATAGAACCTCTTTCTATTTAAAAGTCGGTTAAAAAAGTGACCAGTAATCGAAAACGGCAACGCGATATGTGAACTTCTAACACGTCCATTCATTTGATTTGGGACGGGCGCAGGTGTGTTTTGACTCTATCCTATGGAAATGGCGGCAGATATCTTCATTAACGTCAGCTCTGAACGCAATGTCATAAGCTCCTCTAGCTTCCGTTCGCGGCTCCGCCCGCCCGGACATACAGCGAATTCCTTCGTTTTCTACATCGACTGATCACGCTCTCTGTCGTGATGTCGATCGCGGACCCGTGTTCGATTCTCATCCCGATCCTGTTCCCGACGCTAATTCTTCTCGCCCTCGATTCTAATCGTGGTTTCGCTTTTGATTCCCGATTCGGCCTCGATTCAAGCGGATCCATATTCAGGTTCCACTGTTCGATGCTGTCTCTCGTTCCGACATCAGTCACGCTATCGATTTTAATTTTAGTCCTACATTCGGCTTAGACTTTGGTCCCGTCTCGATTTGTATCTCTCCCAGATTCGGACGAATCCGGGGTGAATGCCGGTATCAAAATAAAATTTAGGCTACTAAATATCATAGCTATCCATAAGTAAGACTGAAGTTAGTTATTTTATACGCATGATTTTAATAAAACTAACGAAAGTTCGATGTATTTTTTTTAATTTATACATTAATAATAAAAAAATATTTAGAAACACACAACAAAAATAAAAATCCCCCTACTGACTCAATAACACCCTATTTGTTATAGCTACTCTCGTGTAAGAATAAATTTATATTTATAAACACAGAATTTTAATCAAACGCAATAAAACCAACGAAAGTTACGTGTAAAGTTTTTATTTAACCATATTAAGCTAAGTTACCAAAGAACTACATTTACAATTATACACATAGAAGGAATAGTATTCATAGATTATTTAAGTCAATTATTTTTTCAATCGAACTACTAAATACCGAAGATAAGAGAGAGAATGATGAAGGTTAAGACAAGAGATTGATGTGTAGATGTACATACAGCCTAACAAAACTTTTTTATTTATGATCCGATTGGAACGAAATTAGGTAACACTAGTGTTACAAGAAGCTTGTCAAAATACGTCAGTGAAAACCGTGGTTAAGCCATTTCTGAGATTAGTGTGCGCAAACGTACAGACGAACAGACAAAAGTTCTAAAAACTATGGTTTATTGCCTTGCTAAGATAAGTACTACGTGTATAAGTTGTTTTTCTGAAAAAATAGTTTAATTTACAGATGTTTACGATTTTATTAGATATATATATAGGTATACGTGGGTCAATCTGAAAGTGCTTAGACAATCAACAACTGTGCAAACTTGTGAATTCTTTTTATTATTTATTTACGTTAGACAATTTTCTTTTTTCCGCCAATTTGTAAAAACAAATAGACAGATGAATGCAATATACAAAATAAGATTGGCAAGGAGTTCTATTTTTAAATTTTTTTTTTTTAATTAATAGTTTGAAAGTGGCCATTTCCAAAAATTTCAAGTGTCACCTACATAGATATATGTATTTCGTTCGAGCGATAGCATTTGCAAACTTCAAAACTCAGCTTCAAAAGTCGTATGGGCTGTAAAAAAAAAAACAATGATAGTGCATTTTCATAAAACAAATATGTTTAAAAAGATAGGCAATAATATTTTCAAAAAAATATTTATATTAATAATAACTTACTCCTATCGGGTTATGTTCACCCCGCTGCTAGAGCGTTTCCTCCATTTTATTTCATATTCAGTATCTTAAGCCTTCCACGCTGGACCTGGCGTGGTGGGGGTGTTTTGCCAACGGTCACCACCGCCAACGCGGTGACGACGTCCCGGCCGACGGCTTAATGTGGTCTTCGGGGCATGTAGGCGAATTTGATGGAAGCTAACGATCGAACCTGTTACATCCCGGTCCAAGATCCGACACTGTCGACCACTGAGTCACCAAAGCTTCATAACGTAATATAGTATAATAAAATAACCTATTTAGTACTGAAGAATATTGTTCCAAATGGATGCACCGCCTGAACTGGATAATGCCTATTTTGTGCTCCTACCTGTCGCGGTATGATTTTACCAAAAAAAAACCAGTTACGTGAACAATGGGCATTGTCTAAAAAATAGTGATGTTTATTATTAATATATTTTTTAAAACACTATAAGCTATTTCATGGATCCGACTCGAATATTTTTATATTCCAATGTCTTATATAAGTCACAAAGTTATGCAGCTGAAGACAACTTAATTCGCATTAAATTCAAGTACTCGATAGTTTCACGATGGCCTGTCTGACTCTTATAAGTCACACATAGATTAGAATAATATATAATAGAATAATAATAGAAAATATCAGGAACACGAAAAAATTTTTCGATCTTATCATATTAAATACTATCAATATTTTGTATTTTTTTTTTTCATAAACTCATCTCTATTTTCTAAAAAGGTTGACAGAATCCCTGCGAACAGTGGCCACGTGAACATCAAGGGCGACCCTTGGTGACCACTGTTCATTTCCTCCATAGATTTGTTTCGCCAGTCTACTTTTATTCGACTCTTTCAGATGGCTAACCATTGCAACGTACCTTTCTCTACTATTGCTACATCTTTTTTCGGATCACACCATTCTCCAACATCATAGTGATATATATTCTAAATCCCAGTAGCGAAAATATATCGTTCAAGAATCATAAAAAAAATTAATAAAGCTTTTTATTATACAATTCTATTCGTACAAACGTGTGCAAAACGTGGTTTTGGCGGAGGCTTTACGCTCAAACAGCCTTACAGATGTCGTCGAACTGTCACAAGTTGTAACTTTTAATCACTCTGCTATCACAGAACAAACGTTTCGTACGATCACTTCAACATAAAGACGACATAATTCATTATTTGTTAAACAGTTAGTCGTACATTGACCATAAAGCAGACGTCTGCACGACAAATCAGTCGTTGAGATGCGATAACGAAGCGGTTTCGATTATAACTGGTGTGCACTGCGCTCGTGGAAAAATATTGACAAGGGGAAATAAAAACCAAAAAGACCTTAATGCCTTTTCTTTTTAAATGTTATGAATTCTACAGCTATACAAGTTTAATATGCAGGTACAAATATGAAGTGTGAATATTACTTTTTCGATGACTATTACTAGATTTGTTTTTTTAGTAAATATCAAATGCTTCCTTTAATTGAATAATTTAATTTAATAAAATAATAACTTCATGTGTACTTCGAGTTTGTTTGCCATAATATGACATTTCGAATGAAAGAGATTATTGAGTGCCTCAAATACATTTTTTTTAATACTAAAATAAATAACTTTAAAGTTATAAAAAATATATTTACAATTGCCATCTCCGCTTCTGTAATTATTGCTGCTTACGCCATATTTCACCATGTCATAGTATATTTTCCAGACCATAGACAACTGATACTGACCATAGACAAACGTCACATTCGACGTTCGCACAACGTAGCGAAAGATGTGCAAGCGGTTGGTACGCGTACGCGCAGAGGAAAACAATGTTAATTACTTTAAGGTGTTACGAAAATTTTTGTCTCTTTTCTCTAGGAAAGATATCTATATATGTATATGGACTTATATATATTAAGGTGTCTCATAAATACCTTCTATTTAATGTTCGCTTTGTTTATTAAAAATCATACAAAAAAAAAAACTTAATATTCAAAGATTCTATGTGTTTAATCCAACGTTCAACGAGCTCTGAGACCTAAACGTTTCTTAGACTTAGATGCAAAGAACTGCAGCACTGCATTATCAACATCTCTTTTAGAATCAAGTTTTTTCCACTAAATAATTTTGCCATGAACCTAAATAAGTAATAGTCTAACGATGCAAGGTCCCGACTAAATGCTGGGTGTGGTAGGAATTCAATACCACCAAGTTCTTTGATCTTATCCTGCGTAAATTTTGTAGTATGTGGTCCGGCATTACCCGTTTTCTGCTTACTAAACCTGGATCTTGCTACCACATAACCTTACATCCGTATCGGCTGTTCACTACACATCTCGGCAGTGGTAGTACGACCATCTGGAATCATTACGAAGTACAATAAACCTTCATAATTCCACCAGACACATAACAATAATTTAGGCTTGAATCGATCTACTTTTACGACGGGTTCAGGTAGTCGTCCTTTGTCTAACCACTGATTCTCCACGTTTGGATTGTTATGGTAAATCCATTTTCATTGCAAGTAACGGCGTTTAATAAAACGAATCAATTTTCGACAGCACAAGCAACTGTTTGCACACTTCTACTTGACGTTTCGCTTGAATCTTTTTCAATTCGTGTGGCACTATTCTAAACCTTTTATATTTTTACCCAATGATTTTAATTGGCGATGTACGGTGTCTTTAGAAGGTCCAAGGGAGGCCAATAATCGGCGAGTTCCGGTACTAGGTTGGTTTTCTATCGCTTCCTTTGTAATCTCAATATCACATGCAGGTAGGCGACCAGAGCGTGAAAAATCTTCCATGGTCAAATCTCAAGTATTAAAACGATTAAACCAATGCTGTGCTATTGGCTCGTTATCTGTATCTGCTTCTTTAATACCTTTTCCTTGCTGCCGCGGGTGTTTTAAACTTTTGTATCTAATACTCTCTTAACAATATACTAATTTCATATTTAACACTCTCCATACGGCCGGATAACCTGTTACTATATTGAAAATAATCGTGTAAATCAGAACAATGGTTCTCGATATATAAGCGTATAAACAGACAGACAGACGTGTTGACATGTGGATTGACAGTGAGACGTCGTGTTTTATCATACATATGTATGAGGTGGAATATCGCAATGAGCCATAATTCATTCTAGATCCGTAAGGACTTTCCCTGAAACTAAGTCGCGTGTTTGTTTCGTTATCGATACGCTAATAGCGTCATGTCAACGAAGCATTGTCATTGAGTTTGTTAACTTTACGGTAATTTTAAACTTAAAAAAAAATTAAAACGTGTGCCACTCGGGGACTGCCGCGGTAAAGCTATTGCATAGCATTTTTTATTTTTTATAAACTTATGCAATTATAATTATTTATTTATTTATGTAGTATTTTTTATTCTTTGACATTAATTCAAGTTTTTCATCACTTTACTCATTAATAAATGCACTTTGTTTATTCATATTTAAAACACTTTATACACAAATTTTACGCGTATAGCTATTCACCAGCAACTGCTATTCACTGTTGTGCATAGATACACCCATGTATACATAAATACCTACATGTATACGTACGGCGTACATGCGGTGAGTGTGGCATTATAAAGATATGATAGATACCTATACACCTATATACTTTCTCACAAACAGCTGCTTACGTATTCATCCGATTTCGAAGCAGCTCGTCTCGATCCGTGCGAGCTTTGTACAGTCGTACCATATACATACACGTTAAGCGAACGCTCGGCCGAGCTACATGGTAGGCGGAGTTGGGGGTGTTAGGTTTTATTTTCGTTACGGAATTTCTTGATTCGGTCGTCGCGCTCAAAGTCCGCGATAAAAGCTATGCAATAGCTTAAAAATTATAGACCCTTTTCCCCTGTGAATATTCGGTCCAATAAGCATTTTTAAAAATGAAATAATAGTTTTGTGATTGTGATCATGAATATACGATAGAACATATATAATAAACATACTAATACAATAAAATATGTAATACTAAGTATTAGCTATGTAAAGAACTGCCGATTGCAGGTGAACGATGAAGTATACTTGTTACTTTGGTGCCTGAGCCCGCACGTGACGCTGTGGAGCAAAGCTATCGTTTGACGCGATGCCGTGACGCTTGTCACGTTTCGTACGGGTTGCGTCGACAAGACAGATAATACTAGTACAGGCTTAGCCTGTACTAAACTTTGAATGGCCTGTAAAATCCTAAAATTATGAAGTATCTCTATATTAGTAATAGCTACTTAGATAAATTTACACCTAGTTTATACTATAAAATTTCACTTTAGTTAATTAGAGGAAACGTCCATCTCTTTCGTGTCAATAAACGAGGTAACTATCATGGTACCTACAAAGCTGTTTCGCGTTTATGTCTATGAGTATTGTCTATGCGAACAGCTGTCTTATGAAATTCGCGCCAAAATCACATGGCATTCGAAACGTCAATTTCACGGTACAGATGTCGTTGGAGTGGCGTTCCAAATTCGAACGTTATTTTTTTTTACAAAAGCAAACTCGAAGTGCGCATGAAATAGGCGTGAAATTGTCACCATAGACGTCAGTGTAGGGTCGCCGAGCGTCACCTTTGTAATTGTAAAGTTGAAAAAGTCGGACAAGTGCGAGTCGAACTCGCCCGCCGAGGGTTCCGTACAAATTTGCTGGTACATATTATAAATAATTCAGGAATCGAGTCTCGCAGTTTTTTCCGAGCTTTTTTTGTGATTTAATTAAAAATATACGACTTCCAGATTTTTCTTGTGTACAAATGAGTAGAAGTTTAAAAAACTCTTTAAAAAATTTGATTACGCATACAATTAGGACCGCGCATACCTTTGTTTAACCTCGATGATTTATTACGTACTTTAAAAAATAAAGACTATATTTTTTATGATTTAATTACAAATGTATCATTTTCAGATTTTTTCCTATACCTACTTGTAGTATAAGACGGTATTACTTGCCAAATTTCATAGTTCGAGGTCAACGGAAAACACCGTATTAATTTTGATTCCCTTGAGAGCGTCAGAATATAAGTTTTTTTGCGGCATAAATTGCCGTATCTTTTTTTCACGTTAACTTTGACGTTTGATATTTTCACAACTTTAACATACTGTAGACTTGAGCATATGGTTTCAATTTCAACTGGATATCTTTATGTGTTCCCGAGATAAAGGGTCTTGATCGACAGACAGACGGACAGACGGACAACAACAAAGTGACCCTATGAAGGTTCCGTTTTTTCCTTTTGAAGTACGGAACCCTAAAAATAGAATTTATGTACGAATTTCTATTTATATGTTTACAAAATAAAAGCTTGGGATGATGAGATAAAAAGACTATAAAGTCTAAGGTCTTTGACAGCTGTACAATATTTTGCAACCCATGCTTTAGAGATAGGTATTAAAAAAGATTATAACCGGGTATAATAAATATTTTTTATCAAAATGCTTATGAAGGACATATGGCATTATAATTTCCATCGATTTCAGTATTGTTTTTTAAAAATAACCATGTCCATCTTGATTCGTTTTAAACTTGTTGGTTTAAATATGTTAATAGCTTTCAACATTAAAATAACAGATGGCGCTTTCATCGATGTAATATAAATGAAATGGATTACTTATAATTACATAAAAAATCCTAAATAAATTAAGTAGTTTTCTTGTAAAAATAAAATATGTAACATAAGAAATATTTTATTTTTAAAATCTATCTATTTCGGAAAAGATACCTATAGCTGATTTTTTTTTAATATCTATAAAAGAAAAGTACCTACTCGCGTCCATGCGTCACGGGGACCACCAGTCATGGGGCTAGCAATCAGTCTTTCAGTTGGTGTTTCTAGAACTAACTACGTGGGTTTGTGTTCTCTCCTTCACTGAGGATAACTATAATTGACAGTGTGATGTGCAAAACAGTGTTGTTCGCTCACATGAAAATGATATAAATATGTGTATAATGATCCCAGTATGTACATAATTCATCTCCATAAATGGCTATCAAGTCCGATCCTAATAATTGGTAGCAATTCTAATTTCCATCTAGACTATTTTCGTGCCCGACGCCGGTTATACTGTCGAACCTGATGTGTAACTTGTCGCAGATTTCTAACCTCTCGCTACGAAACTACGATATAACTAATTAACAAAAACAACAAAACTCTAACAACCGCGACAAACAGCACTTCTACCGATCGGGGTCATCCATAAATTACGCGAGTTCAAAATGGAGAGTATGGTAAATCCCAACGAATTAAATTTATGGGGAGGTGGCGATGGAACATCTCGCATGAATTGGGTTTTAGAGAGATTTAGAGAATATGCTGTTGTAATATTTGTATAATCCATACGAAACGTGTTCATATTGGAGTAAAACGTGTTCGTTGAACAATTCAATTATTTACAAAGTATGAGAGATAAACTCACGAGGGTAGTAGGAGAAGATCAGATTCAAATTAGCGACTCCCTCATTGGTCTATAATTATATACACATGCGTTTGCCACCGCCTTTTCTTGCTCGGATGAAAGGGTTTGCTTTATAGAAATAAGAATATCTAGAATAGACAAATAACATTTTCTATTATTACCATGTATACGTACTGTAAATGCACTCGAAACCGATGACCTTGCATAAAACATTTATGGATGTCAGTGAGGCGAGAGAGATATGTAAAGATCGTACCATGTGGAAATCTATAATCTCTGCCTACCCTTCTGGGAAATAGGCGTGAGTATATATTATTTTATTATATAATACATACTAGCCATACAACAAAAGTTTATAATTCTATATCAAATCAAGCACGCCTATTCAAAGATTGCATAACAACGAAACACTCATTTTTTTTCTGTTCTATACCAATAATTAATACGATATATTACGAAGTATACCTAAGGGCAGTGACGCTCAACTGGTTCGGAACGTACCTTTGGAAGACAAGTACCGGGTTCGACATCGACTATGGGTGAATCTGGAAGGGGTTTTTTTATCTGAAGTCAAATAAAACCGTTCGCTGTGTGTTTCTCATGTTAAAAGCCTTCGGTCGCGGACGCCCCCACCACCTCGACAATGACGATGGTCAGCGGCTCTACCGTCGTTGGGCCGGCGCGGGTGGATTAAAGTTCAAGATACTCATTCTGAAATGAATAGATTGCGGAAGGGCGCAGCTCAGGAGTAGGGTGATTCAAAAGTAAGACGGCAACAGAAGAATGCTGTTTTTTTTGTATGAAACCTAGTGCAAGTGGACTACCATAACATCGTCGAACATTTGATACTGCACACGAGATGAGACGATACAATATGGCATGTGAGTTCGGTTGGCGTGTTCGTTTAATAAAATACAATAAAATAACTGACTCCAATCTCGATTTGATTTGTTACACATTTATATCACTTAATTAAATACCGAGTACCGGTGACCCATAGTTGGCCGACGACTTTTAGCGAGGGGCTTCCTGAGGGACTCTGTACTAGGCTCGACTCGACTCGACTGACGATGGCGGTCGGGATCGCCTTCGGTGTTGTGGTGCATACAGGTGGGAATGAAGGCTTTGCTATTGGCTGCCGATCACGTCATAACTTCCCTCAGAACATCGGCCGGCGTTTCTTACCATATAAGGCAATGAATTTGTTCCCGGGCCGCGTTCCGGGAAGGTGCCGTGTGCAGCTTGAGCCCGTCGCGCGATCGCTGACGCATCGTCCGTGAATGCGGTACAACCTCTACACCAGCCCCCCCCCCCTTTTTAAAAAAGAATGTTAAATTATAACAGTTTTGTAAAAATTAATTAAACTAATTTCACAAAATATTATACAACAATATTATTTTAGTTTGACCCAGAATCGCATGCTTATGTGTAAGCGCATACTGATGGGGTCATAGTCGCGTAAGCACTGCGTTTGACCGATGTCGGTCTTCCCGTATGACATTTATTTCCAAACATTTGTTTCGCCTTGCGCAAAAACATGAAGTTCATTGTTTTGGAATATTCATTTGTCGCTTTGTTAGCTAACAAAATGAATGTTCGAAATGGTAATATTTTATATTATATTCAAGTTCACATTTTGTATTGTTGTTTGAAATTACAAATTACTAACTTCCTAGTTTCTACTCAGGGCTAAATTTACACAAATAGTTAAACGCGAAATTAATATATATTACAATTATATTAAAATATTTTCTCATGATAAAATATACAAATGTTTATGACAAAAAAAAAATGTTTCGAGTTCCTCTTATCGGGGCTATGCTAAGAATCGTATCAAGTTACTTGTTCCGGTGCAGGCGTCGTGGTAGGTTGTTGACCGTTGTATGCAATTGTGATTATTTTGTCGCTTAGTCAGCTGGCAGAGTAAGTATGTTAGTATACTTAATACCTTATACTTTCTTTATAATACAAAACGTACCGGTCGCCTTATTATTCTACCACTACGCAAAATCTTTGCTGTTTCGGGGCAGGACGTGGGACTGGGGATTTCAGGCGGTGTGAAGGGTACCTTTTGTGGTCGGTTCCGTTCAGTACGTAAGTTGGTTTTAACCTTTCCATAGAGCATTTTGCTTCCCTGTCGGGGAGTTGTAACGTAAATATTTTGTCTGATCTTTTAATAACGTTGAAAGGTCCGTCGTAAAGAGGTTGCAAAGTCTTACGAATATACTGTGTCGTTGGGTACAAACACTTTGTTACATGTCTTAAGATCAGGGTACGCAAAAATATGTTTAGAATTCCTAGCTGCTGGTCTAGGTTTCAGTCTGTCGATCGATTGTCTCAGTTTTAGTACGTATTCGTATGAGTCATAACTTATATTTCTGTCTGTATCATAGAAGTCTCCGGGTAAGCGTAATATTTTCCCGAAGGTCAACTCTGCCGCAGTTACGTTCGTATCGCTCCGTGGTACCACTCTCAATCCAAAGAGAATATTAGGTAGCTCCTCAATCCATGATTTATGATTGAGGCGGGCCCTTATCGCGGTTTTAAGGGAACGATGCCATCGCTCCACCGTGCCATTACTTTGTGGGTGATACGGAATTGTGCGGACTTTATCGATACCCAATAATTTTGTTAATTTATGAAAAATATTACTCTCGAATTGGTTTCCCTGGTCGCTGGTGAGCTTCGAAGGGCAACCGTATCGAGCAATCCATCCTTCAAGTACGACTTTCGCGGCCGAGTCAGCAGAGATGTCCTTCATAAGGAATGCATCTGGCTATCCCGTACACTTATCTATAATGTTCAGCAGGTGCTTATAGTCGTCTGCAGTTGTAGGAAGTGGCCCTACAATGTCGACATGTATATGCCCGAAACGTTCTGAAGGGGAAAAAAGACTTAAGTCTGATATAACGTGTCTCCGTACTTCGGCACGTTGACATTGTATGCATGATTTGCCCCAGCTCCCCACATCTCGATTCATATTAGGCCAACAATATCTTCCCGCCATTAACTTCCTCGATGTTCTAATTCCGGGTTGACTCATGTTGTGTATATAGTCAAAAGTTGGTTTACGAAATTTTTCGGGAAGGTATGATCTAGCGTTTTTTGGAGTGAGATCACAAACAATGGAAGTTTGACCGGAAGGTGAAAATATGCGTTTTAATTTCGCGGAAGGTCGGTGTCCTGTAACAGGTGTGCGAGCGTTGCGTCATCGCTCTGCGCTGCACTGAGTTCCTCGAAATCGATCGTCGTGGGGCACGTTATCTCGTCGACTCGCGCTAGTGCGTCGGCCACGGCGTTGCCTACTCCGGAAACGTGACGCACGTCGGTTGTGAATTCACTTATGAACAATACCTGTCGCGTACGTCGTGGAATTTCCGAGTCTGTACCTATTTTTGCGAATGCGTAGGTAATGGGTTTGTGGTCAGTATAAATTGTAAGTTGTCGGACCTTCAATTTAATTACGAACTTGTTTGATGTCCATATATATGGCGAGAAGTTCGCGATCGTAGGTTCTGTACTTTTGCTGAGTGTCGCTCGGCTTACTCGAGTAAAAACCTAAAGGTTGCCAACTGTTATTAACAAATTGTTGTAAGACCGCACCTACAGCTGTATTGGATGCATCGGCCATTAAACCGAGTGGAGCGTTTGCGAGTGGATGAGATAATGTAACGGCGCTTTGCAAGCTAACCTTATACTTCTCAAAAGCTTGTTCGTCATCCAGTGTCCAGTCGATAGGTGTCTTATCTTTTTTCTTGGCTCATTTAAAATTGCTTGATACTCCGTGGCTTTAGGTAGGTGTGACCTGTAAAAATTTAACATGCCTAGAAAGCGGCGTAGTTCGACTATTGTTTTTGGTCGCGGGTAAGCAACGATGGCTTTGACCTTTCCTTCAAAAGGGCTTATACCGCTAGTTGACACTTCCTAGGCAAGAAAGTCGATATTATCTTTCTCAAAAACGCATTTAGAGAGGTTTATGGTTATGCCACAAGTATCTAAACGGCTAAATAGCGCTTTGAGGCGTCTGCGGTGTTGTTCGATATCGTCACTCGCTATTATTATGTCATCGGTATGCGATTAAAAAGTCAAGTCCCTGTACAGTGTGGTTGAGAAACCTGTGAAATGTCTGGGCGGCGTTACGTAACCCGAATGTCATGGGCGGAAAATCGAAAAGTCCGAAAGGTGTTATTATAGCGGTTTTCTCAATATCATTTTCGTGAAACGGGATGTGGTGGTAAGCGAGGTTTATGTCAATTCTCGAAAAGATTTTTTTCTTTGTCAGTATATAAGTAAAGTCCTGTAAACGTGGTATAGGGTAACTTTCAGGTTTCGTAACTGCGTTGAGACGTCGGTAGTCTCCGCATGGGCGGATCTGCCCGTCTTTTTTCGGGACGACATGAAGTGGGCTGGCCCATGGACTCTTCGATGGTCTGCAAATTCATCATGGTATGGAACTCCTCCTTCAGTCTCCGATAGCGGTCCGGTTGCAGAGGTCTTGCTTTTGCGAAAACTGGCGGACCTGTAGCTTCAATGTGATGGACTACGGAGTGGCAAGGAGTTTCTTTGAATGAAATGGGTTTAGTTATATTTGGAAAATCGGATAATAGATCTAGGCATGGGATATTTTTGTCTAGATTGTGCCGTTTTGACAATTCCGGCAATCGTTTTAAGTTTTGTAACATGATCGACTATCCTATGGTTACTTAGATCTACGAGTAACTTAAAATTACTCAAAAAGTCGGCATTTAATATAGGTTGCTTAACGTCTGCTATTACGAACGTCCAACGAATTGATGTTCTTAAACCTAAGTCAACCACTACAGTCTTTAATCCACAAGTCTTCATTTCAGTGCCGTTCGCTGCGTGTCACTTATAATCTACACTAAGATTGGTTGTTTTTATTTTGACACTACACTTAAGCAACACTGAAATAATTGCACCTGTGTCCATTAAAAAATGCAACCGACTTTCTCGGTCGATTACACAAAGACGGTAGTTGAGCTGCAGCGAGGCGCAGTCTCCCGTCGCAGACTGTACCTCGCTTAGTTCTCCGCTTTCGGTGTCCAGTTGCATGGTTCGGTGCACTTCCGTGCTTTGTTTCGGAACCGCAGATGATAAAAGCAAAGCCAGTCTGGGTCCCCTGGGGTTCTACGACGCATAGTTGCCGTTCCACTGGTCCTTGCTGCTCACTGCTATTCACGTGGTACCTTCTGCTGCGTGAGGGCTCGAGAGCGCTGTCCACGAGTTTCATGCCAACTGGGTTGTGTTTTTCCCATGCGTTTTATGACCATGGACAGTTTCGATATCTCCTCAACAATACGGTCGACGTCCGCTTCGCTCTAATGTGAGCCGGACGGCGCATGATTCATGCTCGATGTGACCTTGTTTACGTCAACAAGTGGCCTGGTGTTTTCTATGATTTTGTCTGCCACCGCGGCTAGGTTATCCCGGTCTTTGGTGTCACTTGCTGCTAACACGGCTCGCACGGCTGTCGGTAGATGTCCAGTCCACATGACGCGTAGTGTATCGTCCGGAATTTTTTGTGTACGGGCTAGGTCACGCACGCGTCGGAGGAGTTGCGGCGGCCTTTGATCGCCCAGTTGCACTTCCGATGAAAGTTTCTGCAGCTGCCTGGTTTCGCTTTCCTCGTACACGGTTAATAAACACGGTTAATCAATAAGTTGATTGTTGCATATTTTAAACAGATTCGGTAAAAATAGTTTTAACATTGATCTGGGCGGGGCGGTGATAATTATTACACGGAAGTGATATTCAAAGACATACATATATATATATATATACTACATAAAAGAAAATATATATTTTGTTATATAAATAACGGATTAAATTGTTGCACGGCCCATGATACGAAAACATTTTAGAGAGCTTTAACGAACAACTTTTATCGCCACTTGTCAGAAACTACCCCTATAGTTGCACTCTAGTTGCCACTTTTCAGAAACTATCCCTATCGTTGCAGGCTAGTTCTAGTTTCATCGTATGCAGTAGTGTATTGATCTCAACGGACACTATTTCGAAAAATAACAATAGTAATTATGAGTTGCTAGTTTGCTCAGTTTTTGATTATCCAAGGATTTTAAGTTTGACCCACGCAAACGTGCGACTACACATTTAAAAGTGTTGCCAGACTTGCCAGCAATTGATCTGCTGTAAACAAAAATTCAATGAATACAATAAAATTTTATGTACAATCATAACGTGGACACGCAATTCCAGCGGTCATGCTAAATTTTAGTATGGGGGTAGATTAGATTTAGGGTAATTCGGCTTTGACAGCAATGGAAACTGAATCATACTTAATTCAAATATTACTAACAGGAATCGCTGTCCCCGTTCGTGTCCAAAATTATACAGGCTCACGGTGAAATTGAAAGTGTCATGGTTATGTAATATAAACTCACGCCTATTTTCCAGAAGGGCATGCAGAGGCTGTAGATTTCCGCATGGTACGATCTTTGCATACGTCTCTCGCCTCACTGGCGTCCGTCAATCACTTCATACAAGCTCGTCGGTTCCGGATGCTTAAAATTCGGCCCTTTTTGATATGCCACCAATATGGTCTGCGTACTTCCTAGGGCGACCTTTGCCGACCTTTCATCACGCACATTCGCTCTATAGATTTGCTTCGTCAGTCCACTTTCATTCATCTCTCCAGATGCCAACCCACCGCAACACACCTCCTTCTACTCCGGTCACCACACGTCTTCCTTCAAACCACACCGCTCTCTGACATCACTGCCTCTACATCTATCTTTCCGAGACACTCCACACATAACACGCAAAGATGTCATCTGCACCGCATCGATACTAATGATACCAGTTAAATAAACAGTTATTTATTTCCAGTAAAAACACGGGTAACACAGTCACGATTGTGTAACGCAGTCATTTCATTGCGTTATATATTATTAATAATAATTTTATACTAAAATAAACACTGTACATTATAAGAACGCTAAGGCCCAGCGGTTGAGAGCTTCCAAATCAGAAAGTACTTAAATTAATTGGATCTCTTTATTTATTTAAGCTAAAATCAAATCACTATATCGTATCTTCAATCTCAATACAAATTATCCTACAACACATGTATTGTTGATAAAAATATTCTGAGAGTATGCTTATGTCGCAGCAGGGAGACCATTGAAACCTAAATATAGTCTAAGTGCGTTGTTTGTTTCATTTGTTATAATAGTTAATAGTAATGTAGCATTTATACATAGCACTTATACATTAAGATAAATAAGAATAAAACTGTGCCAATCTGACCGATCGCTCTCTATAATTCCGTATTTTATTAAACTTTGCGCTTGCAAATGAAATGATATTAATCACAATTCGTAATCATACTGCTGGAGATTGTTTATTTAGTAAATTAAGTTTATTTAATTTGTAAAGCGATCGCTTATAGAATATCCGGGGGTCAGCCATCCGCGCTGTAATCATTATATGTAAAAATAATCGGTAAATATATCTCGATGTGAATTTTATCAGACATTTCAGAAGATTGTTGCCCTTACAAATAATCGAATAGGTATCGATTCGTAATATCTATCATGGAGTCGAGCCATGCACGGCCATCTCGACAGTGCTGCTGTCGCGTGGAGTTTTTAACGCCGCCACACTCGCACCCCACGCCTGCACCCGCTCCCCCACAGCACCCGCTTTTTCGGGGGGCTCCGTTGCTAGTCCCCGCGCCGGCCCGCGAAGTGGGTGTCGCAAAGCCGCGTACGACATGGTGATGTCCAGTGGCGGACTGGTCGTATAGTCGAGTTGGCGTCTGTCAGCCGGGCCCCAGATTGAGCGGGCCCTAGCACACCTCAGGCTCAAGACTAACATGTAGAAAATAGTTCATTCATACTTAGAGAGAAATAAAACGGACAGATTCGAAAAACGGTTCACCGCGAGGCCATTCCTTAAACTTCCCGCTGTTTAGCCCAGAGATATGACTCTCTTGTACATTGAGCCTAAAAATTATAATGCGCTTTTCTTTGTTTTTGAGCAACAGTATTTACCGATTAATTAAATTATAGAATCCGATGCCGTTTTTTAGTACATAAATGATTGTCTTTTCAAGAGTACTGCTCTATCAGAATTTTTAAAAGTTATTACGATAAGACTTTTAAAAACATTTTTTAAAGACAATATTTTTTAGAGAAATAACCGATTTCGAGGTAGTATTTTTCGATGTATGAAATGATGGATGTATTAAAATCAAAAAATTGGAGAGTTAATTTGAAAAAGTACTTTTTTAGAAATTTTTGGACGGTGTCTACTTTTGAACGAATCAAATGATTTTGATCTGCTTTGTGACATTCGACGTACCTTTTTAACAACTAAAATTGTATATCTCATCTACCCTTATCAAATGCTTTCGGAGGGGGCCCTTAAATTCATAATATCACCCGGACCCTTGAAGCTTAGTTCGACTCTGGTGAAGTCATGCGATTTTTTTTATGTATTAATGTATTTAAAGCTTCTATAATTGACCTAGAGTATAGCTTAAGTGTTTTTTGATAAGTAGGTATAAAATATTTGAATTATGACTTTCCTAAATCGCTAATTAGATAGAGAAGGCGTTAGTAGGCAGTGACGTCACTGTTTACTAGCGCCTTATAGAATGTTAAACTCCGTTTTGCAAGAAAGAGGTGGCATAGAATTTTTAATGTCTTACAGTTCATTGTTTTTTTGCTAATTTTAATTTTGATTTCACTTTTAATCACTATGTTAAATCTGTTTAGATAATTCATCAATAAATAATTTTCTAAATATCGGTAAACTACCCTAGACAAAGCTCTTACACATTAAGAACTGAACTTCATATGTATATCTACCGTGTATTCTGTGGATTTAGTTTTCTACAATAAAAAGAACATTAAAACTAGTGTTACTCGTTCGAAAAGTTCGATTCTATTGCATAAACTGGTGCTTTAGAAGTCGGTTAAAATGTATTAAATTATTTTTTAATATGATATGAGACTATTATAGTTAAGTAGACGAAGACATCTAGTAAGACTATGGAACATTTTCACCTATCATCAAATTGTATCAAAAAAAAATAGAGTTTTATATACTACAATAAGGTTACCTATTCCTTTGTCTATAGTTCTTTTCTATAAACAAGCGGTTGTTGTGTTAGTATTTATATAGTTGTATATTTATGTAAATTATATAAATATTATCATTTACCTACATAAATTTTCAGCTATATAAATATTACCACAGTAATGGATTGTTGATTGATACATAAATTATTAAGCATAAATTATTATACCTTGATTATTATCCTCTCCCCCGTCGCTGTCGAGTTCGCTGCCGACGCTCACCGGGCTGTCTCTCTTGGCTTCCCCTTCCGCCGAGTTCTGGGGCACCGGGCTCTGACCCTGGCCGGTGCCCAGGAACCTGCTCAGCCTCGGCAGCCAGGGCTCGCCGTAGCCGAGCAGAAACGGAAAGTTTGACATTCCGTTTTGCGCTTGTAGAAAAGGCGCATTCAAATAGTAACGCATCCTGTTTATTTCCTCGCCCCTCTGTTCGGGGTCGTCCTCCTCCGATATCCTGGTCTGCTCCTCGGAATTGTTGTTCTCTATGTCGATCTCCGGCGATCTCCTGTTCTCCGTGTTGCCTATTATGGATTCTATGGAAAAGGATTTAGGCGCTTTCTTCGTTTGCGCCCCATTTATTTCAGATTCCATTGTTTTCCTTTAGCTAACACATTATTTTATATCAAGAACTCGCTTTCATGGGTCCGAATATCCTATGACCGCAAAATTATAAAACTTCGTCACATATTTTATGAAAATATTTCTCTTCTAAGTCTATATACCTAATCTATTTATTTTTAAACACTTTTTAGACTTAAAAACTATAGGTATTATATCACGAGTCTCGTCTTTAGAGCGCCGTCAATTTGAAAACGGAACACGGTTAAATTTGAAACTTGCCTACGAACGGAATACAGTAAATTCAAATATGGAACAGCTCGATGGCCGCGGTAAATTCAAATTAGGAACGGCCCGAACGAGAACGTACTAGAACTCGCCGCACGTGCGCTTCCAACGCGCTCCCGCCGCACACGCGGCGCGGCGGAGCCCGCCGGCCGCGACGCGAGCGCCACGCCTCCGCCCAGGGCAGTACTTTAATAATTTTATTTTATTAATTCCTCCTACTTGCTGACGAACGAATATCGGCCCTATTACTATGAACGTAACAACACTGTCATTATGAACTTATATCACTGTTGAAAGATCCTAAGTGGAAAATGTATGTTCTAGAATCTACCGTGCTTAAACAACATAAGATCCTTTTTTCGTTACATACGTATTGAAAATAATTATCAATTCACTTACAACCCTAACTGTATTATATACAAAGTCTATAATCTTTTACTGTAAGTAACGGATGTTGTGTCTCGTGTCCGATTACAAGGTGATTGAGAGAGCATTTATGAGAGATTAGACAGAGACGACATGATAAAATTTGCGAGAGCCGAAAAGGGACGGCGCGATACGTATTTGTGGAGTCCGTGTACACTGGTAATTGGTGGTGATCAGAGTGTTTTGTGAGTGTCAGCGCTTTGTACGAATTCATCGTCTAGTGCCGCGTTTACATCAGTTTTTGCAGAGGTAGACGAACAAGTGATTATGAGTCGCCTGTCTGGTGACAATTTCTGTCGAATAGCTCATAACTCTCATGTAAATAATAAAATAATCTCAGTCTTTTATGATGCTATAGAAAAATTAAAACAACTCTTCTTAGATTAAAAAAATTATATCATTGAAGTAACATTAATTATATTAGACTTTCTTTTTCAAGTGTTGTTGAAACGTGATCCATGTCTTTAACAACATAATGCAACATATTGTTGACATAAAATAGTTGACATTTTTTACATAGGTATATAAACAATTAATAATTTTAAAAATAATTTTTGATAATGAATATATGAAGTATACAATAGAACAATGCAATAAAAAATATTAGAAATACATTGATACCAGCCATAAAAAAAATTATGTTCTCTCTGATAAACGGATTTTATATATTTATTAAATATATCTTGGTAACAACGACCAATTCATAAAGATGTAAACGAATCACGTGAAAATGCTTAAATGAAAAAATAAATAGCAGCCCAACTTATCGTCCATATTGTTTTTCATTATCAGAAAAAATATATGAAAAACGTAAAAATTGTAAAAAGTTGTTAGTGTGGATCTTTAGTAGTGTTAGATGAATACAGAAAAATATTGAATGTATGTATTGATAAGTTTCCAGGTCATACCTTAGTAGATGTCAATTCGTTGATAAAAATTTACCTATACCTATGAGTTCTGACAAAATATTGAAAGGTATATGTCTGTTTTCGTATTTGAATGTTTGTTTGCCTGTGTTTCCTTCTGTTCAGTGCCATTTTCATTGACTGATAGATTCGTAAATACACGAGAACAATAATAACAATACAGTATCTCTTAAGGCGTTTGTGGGTCACAACTTTAATTCGTAAATGATCATATACCTTCTTATTAAAAGACGGTTACTTAAAGACACTATTGTAAGAAAAAAAATGTACTGTATCCGATAAACACATCACCAGCATTGCGATTAAGGAAAATTGTCTATATTGTTTATTTTTATCTAAATTATTTTGTCACTAGCGAAATTCATAATATTTATTTCATGGTTTATTACAACATGTACAGTCGTATAATAAAGAGCATTTTTACGGCTGAAAGTGTTGAAAATTTCAGGAGTTTTTAACAAAATTTCATCAAAATTTGGATCGATATCTACTTATAATATACAAAATTTTACAAATTCGATTATTAATATATAAAATTTGTTAATATATCAATATATTATATACAATATAATGGAGTTCGGATCTGTTTTGATGTAAAAATCGCTATTGGAATAGAGTTTGGAAGAGAAACTGAAGTTTGTACAAAATAAAATCAATAACAAATTTAACACAACTCACGAATATACATATGTGTGTGTTTTTTCACATATTGAAAAACAACACGCATTGTACAAAATGAAGAAACAAATGAGATGCATTTGACAAATTTTAAAAGTTACATCACATAATTATGTGCATAGCAAACAGGTGTGCGAATACAACGACATCTGTGCTTCACAAAGTTACAGTTCATGTGACGGCACAAGTGATTTAACTTTAATGCATTTTACATTAAAAACATATCAAAAGCTCTTTGGACGCATAAACAGGTGCTACATAACCCGGCTGAAACAATCACTGCGGAAGTAATAACCGATGTTTGTTTCGAATGGTAACTGTTTGAAACATTCCACGTATTGTACACCAGTATAGAGGAAATTGGAAAAAGCTGAAATACTAAACATATTGTTCTATTGTTCGTATTTGTCTTAGGGATTGTCGTGAGCCCCAAACTGAACGATCATTGCTGCTCGACTGACGCGGTTTGTAATGACTGGTGACCCTGTATACCTGCAGAGGCAGCTTATGGCAGATATATAGGGTCACCAATGGTTGAAAATTAATGTTTGTCTTGTATATGGATAGTTCTATACATGGGTGTACCCAAGGGAGAGGCAGCTGCCACCCGGGAAATTGTATGTTCTACAATATATTAGTACGCCTCGTTTACGCGATCTGACCTAGAAAAATCTGATTTGTCCCCCCTCCCCCCCTTCGGGACCAAAAGCTGGGTACGCACGTTTCTATATGTATTATGCATTTACAAAAGTAGATATATATTTATCGACTAACTGATGCTCGTCGCAGAAGTCTTTTTACTTAGTTTGGGACCAGATGACGCTGTGTGCGTGTCTGAAGATATTTATTACTATTAACTGCTGGGGCATATACCCTTACTTAATATTTACAGTTTAGACTCTAGTCTAGTTTAGACAATTCTAAGTGTCCGCGACTTTCTACGTGCGGAATGTCTTTTAAAAAATCTACTGTTTTTCATAAACGGGTTTTGATGGAGTAAAGCCCGTGTATTGTTCCAATCCACTGTCAGTTACCTTTGAAAACCCCATGAAAATTCGTCAAGCATTTATGAAGATTAGCGTGTTCAAACGTCTGTTCGAACACACAATTTTTTCTAAACAAAAGTTTTAAAATAACTTTATTGTATTGTGTTGCACTCTACGTCACCCGAAATCAGTTTTCGCAATCTAAATATTGTAAAGATATTATTTTACAAACTATATAGTTTTATAAATCGAGGGTTTTGAACCTCGAGGTCTACACAAAATCCCAGTATGGTTTGGGGGCTGATAATTATACCTGTCGACGATAAAAACTTCCGGAAATGAAGGCTTAGCGTACCTACTTTCCGAGGCGAGAAGCAAGTGCGTTTTTAATTTGACAGAAAAGCGTTTTGAATATGATTGAAAAGTTAAAGACTCAATTGTCGATGGGCCCCTGATCTGAAGATTCATCTACCACTCATTTAGCTTTTAGGGTTTCTCCGCTATATACAATCTGGTAATTCTATTTAATGTCTACTAGAATTATCATATAAATTAATTTTATTTCGCCTTCCAGCAAACTGGACCGTGTCAACGCTCTTTTAATGTTTGTTCCTAGTGCTCGCCGTTCGAGAGCAATCCGGCGGCCGCCGACCCTCCCCCGCCCTCCTCACACTCCGCACGATCCCCTCCGGCGGGGAAAATTGATTGCAGCTATTTTCCAAACCGCACTCAAGCGGTCACGTCTATTCGTAGTAGTTTTTGTCGCCCGAGCGGCTTTCAGCGCATTTACTTAAGGGTCGATTCGGGAAATTCCTGGCACACAATAAATATTGTACAACTATAGATACAACAAATGGAAAATTGTTATAGAATAGTTGATTTATTTGTGTGTGATGCCATTTTAATAGAGGAATGTACGATAGTGAATTTATTACTCTATATCAAGAAGAATTTGTTTAAATAATGATGTTTAAACGATATGAATGTTATATATTTCCTAAGTCTTTATGAATTCAATTTTCACTTTCATATAGCCTTATAGATTATTATGCGGTTTCGTTTTTTTAAATAGAATAATTTAATTTTATTTTTATATAATGCGATAATAATAAGACGCGCAATCTTTTGCTTAACACTTAAGTACATTATTTTTTCTAGGTAGATGTCAGCCTGCGTGTAGGCATGCATATATTTTGCTACATTGCACGCAAAAGTAACTAAAGCTGCTATTTAATATACCTACGTATTTTGGACTGGCCTATATTCCGTGATCTATATGTATAATGACACTCGCCTCGTTTGCAACCTTCAATTTATTCTTTTAGGTATCCCCTTAAGCACACAGCACGCGCACGTTAAGAGGATATACTTAACGGCCCGCGGTCGCGCCGTTTCAAGCAATCTATTTGTTCTATATGTGTCACAAAAGAAAATGCGACGTCGACAGATTTCAATTATTTGCATCTTTCAGCGGGAAACGAGTTATAATTGCAGTTTCAATTTATCGACTCTTTGTCCTCGTATCAGATTTCGATAGCCTCATCGCCGAGCCACAACCTTCCACGAACGCTATGTCGGTTAAGGGCAAGGGACGACGACTTAACCCCGAGCAGAGCCTTCGATGTGATTGGACTCGAATTAGCCCGTGCTAAGGAACGATGCAGCCTTCGTGAAGGCTCGAAAGCGACGCGCTCAACCCACGACCGATAGTGCGTCGCCATATTTAAGTAACGACCGATGGATGCGTGACTCGCGCTTGGTCCGTAATTTTTAAATTTTTAAAAGTGTCGTCTAGGAGGTGAGCCAAAATCGGGAAGCTTACGAAGCTCGAACTCGGCAGTTGAGCAGGCGCGCGCTCGTGGGCGTCAGCTCAGAGAACATCATTTGAACCGCGTCATGAGAAATGTCAGAAGACGAATTCGGAATTATGGGAATTATGGGACGTGTTTCTATAAAGTTTTTTGAAAGTGAATCCCTGGGAAATATGGAAAATTTCAACTTATAGAGCACCCTCGAAATATTTAAAGTTCGGAACACGAAACATGGGCGGCGGTGATAAATCACTCTTCCGATAGCCGACACTCAGCCTGTACGGCTCGTGTAGGGGCCGACCGTCGGCGAGTTCCTTTCGAAAGAAAAGGTATAACGGGTTCGTACTAATCACCCCCATATAACATAAAGATCGATATACCGAAAAGTCTAAAATATATAATTTATCCATATCATCATGATAAAAGTAGAGAGGAATGGAACTCACCTAGTTCTTCCATGCTGGTCTAAAACAGTCGAGGTATACTGGACACCGTCGCTGCCTTTGGGTCGGCAACGTCCTAGACTAAGGGCTCAGTGCATTCTCAACAATGGGCTATAATTCTTACCCTTAATGACTATGCAAGGGGAGATATAATTTAAAAAATTAAAAATGAAAAGAAATGAAAGTGGATTTATTTCACTTTCTATTTATTACATATGTTCATTTCAGACCTGGTTATATACTGTTTTACTCATTTAGGAATGCACGAAACGAGGTCCTTAGCACTACCTCCTTATTTTATGTGCACAAGATTTCTGTTTATCAGTGCTAATTTTAAGTTTACAGGGTCCGGCTGAAAATCAGCGCTGTGACTCGGGCTGCAGCATTTTGCTGGACTGGTCATTCTTTTGTCCTTTTGTATTTATTCATTTTTTTTTATTATTTATAAGTGTACAGTGGACCCTCGGTAATCCGACAAACGTTTTGCAGGACAGTGTCGGACTATCGAATTTGTCGGATTATAGAGTACTGCCTGAGACCTCCTATAGTATGGATTTTTCTGGAAATAGAGCACCTTGTAATCCGACAAATTACGGATCAAAATAATAAGATTCTATTCGAACTACAAATCATACTATACATGTATGTCGGAGTCAGTAGTCAAATTCAGACTGAGCAATAAAAATAAATTTTTTTAACAGTAGTCACTTATTTAAAAAAGATATATAAGAGGTGGTGGATAAGAAATTTTGGGTTTAGTTAGGTATATATTTACAAAATGCGAAAAAAAATTACGTTAAAGGAAAAAAAATAAACTTGATGTCGGTCGCAGCGCCACGGGTTCAATTGTAAATCTAAACCATTCAGAGATCTACTCAAATACACAAAAATAATTGTCATAATGGTTTCAGCCGGTTGAGACAAATTAAATAACTAACACACGTACATAATAATTATATACATTATACATAAGGATAAACAATAATTATTAAGGTATATAAAAAGTCTCAATGGAGGTCATTAAATTGAAACAATATACCCAAAAAAGGTTATAAAAAAAAAGGAAATTGTTTACAATCCAATATGTCAATGCATATAGTTATTGTTCGCATGCACTAATTCTGGTTGAACAATAAGAGTGATCTATATCATATATCAAATTTTAGCAATTTTATTCCAACCATAAAGTAGCCAACGTAACTAATAATTCGTCCAGCCAAGTCTGGAGGGATGTTACAAGACCGTTTTTGTCGCATGTCATTAACACAGTTAGTTATGTCCTTGTTATAATTCAAAATGTTAAGTTTCGCTTTCAAAATTTTAGTTTACTAGATATCTAACTTACGTCTTTGTGTTCGAATTCGAATGAAACGATATGTTGATGTGGAATTGAGATTTTTAAAGCGAAACTTCCATAAGCTACGCACTCATATTCGGGGTTGCAAGTTAACTGAGAAAAAAGTTCGAGTCATGCAGTTGTATTAAATGCGCGCGCCGCTCTCGCGTATGACAAATTGTTTGTAATCGTATATTACTGTACATATATTACTATACATACGTTAAATATGTAAGAATGCGTCAAATAGTATATTATAGAATCAACGTCATTACACTACATTTCTTACTGCAATACAGAAAACGCGTGTTTCTAGACATTACATTATAGATTTTAAATCCAAACTGTAACAAGCGTCAAAAAAAGTATTGCCGTTACTTGTCATTTTAAATTTAAATGCACTGTTAATTAACTCCACTTCTGTCGTGCGTCCACACGCAAACCGACACATATGCATTTTATGATAAGTACAACTATAGATCATTTTAGCGAGCTCGAAGCATGTTCACTCAGAGTTAATCTGGACTACAAAACACAGCTGGTCTGAAACCAGGCAAATCTTTCACATGAAAATCGTGCATGCGCTCGATATTTGTTGTACCTACCAAGTTTGGATAACCCCACAACTGAGACACACTCACACTATAGTTTTGGTGCACATCGAGGCGTTTGGACCCTGAGCTTCCCAAGCTGGTTTAATGCAGTCCGGCGGCTGCTACGACTCGCGTCACCAATGCGGTGACGACTTCTGGGGCTGACAATTCAACCTGCTTTCTGAGGCACGAAGCGAATAGATTAATTTGATTGTAGTCAAAAGCAGCGTGACAAAATTTGAAACGAGAAAATCCGCAGAAGAACGGGACCGATCACTTGGAGTTACCGATTCTGTGAAACGTGTTCTCATGGAATCGGTAAGTCTAAGTGGCAACTGGCGGGCCGCATCGCTCTTGGAACCGATAAACGCTGAAGTGAAAGGACCTCGAGTGGCGACTACGAATCGACCGTGGTAGTATCGAACAGCCTCCAGCTAGCTCGACTGACGGCGGGAAGACCAGTAGCGACACGGGTTCGCTACTAGAATCGCTATCGGGACCAGGATGGGGGATTCGAGTGTGGAAGAGGGATTGTCTCATAACTGAATAATTTAGCGGCGGTGTAACCGTTTTCACTTTTTGTCAAAACGGGACATTGCAAAAAAATGGTGACTAGAGTTGAAAAAAACGCCGCTGACGCGCTCAGTGGCTTACGCCGGGTAAATTATACAAAAGATGTATGTGTTTTTATCGGAGTATAATTCAATTAATAATCACTGTTCCTTGACCTTTACTTGAAAACGGGACAATTCAGCGTCCCGAAGCCCTTCTCGGGGACACCGGGACAGAATACCGAAAACAGGGACAGGCCCGTTTAAAACGGAACGTATCGTCACTTTAGGTACACATTCGTTTTTGGCGTCGTTCCTACGGGATGTTTCGTCGATATGAGGATCTAAATCGAGACCGAATCGAAATCAGTTTGAAATCGGGATCGTAATCGATAGCGAGATTGGCACTGGGACACTTTCCTCGGAGTTTTTCTTTTATTTATGGTCATAAAATTATCGAGTCCCAGGAAAACCGTATAAGCGAGACATACCAAGCTAACGCATGTTCAAAGTAGTCTATTTCAACGTCGATTCACTTATGTCGACGA
The DNA here is from genome assembly GCA_005406025.1 of Eumeta japonica. Taxonomy (NCBI): domain Eukaryota; kingdom Metazoa; phylum Arthropoda; class Insecta; order Lepidoptera; family Psychidae; genus Eumeta; species Eumeta japonica. The sequence goes on from BGZK01000224.1 coordinate 428,603, forward strand.
ATTTTCTGCAAACTGAAAGCATCGAGTTAGTCGACTACAAAAATAGAGTCAAAATATTCAGCGATTGTGGAAGTCAACTCTTCTTCTGATGTAAAACGCAGACCGTGCATTTTTGAAGTGAAACTTCTTTATCGACGTGTCAGCGAAATTTTCGCCGTCATGTTTTTTGTTACGCGCCTTGTTCATTTCTAAAACTCAGTAGTGAAGTAAAAAATAATATTTCATAAAGTGACAGGAAAAAAATAAATAAATAAAAGGATTTATTCTAATTCCAGTGGATTTCTAACAAAAGTAAGTAACTATATCTTATATTCTAAAAGGTCCAATACGTGGGCGTGATTATGGTGTTTAATTTTTATTAGGTTTTTAAATTAAAGAACAACCAAAAGTCGTTCACAGCGACGTCAGGTGAATAAGGCGGATGCTCTAAGACCTCAATGTCATTTTCCTTCAAAAACTTGACAGTGAGCGCTGCGGTATGAGAGGATGCGTCGTCGTGATGCAGCTTTAAACTTCCAATTCTAAGAGTCTGTAAAACTCCTGGCGAGCAGTGTCGTATGTAGGTACCAGGCCGTAGTGGCGGTTTAGCTTTGTACGCCTGTACTTCTGAAAAACAGGGCACGCATAACCTTTTTCATTGCACGCACTTCCTTCACGATGGTTGACGTCGCTTCATATTTACGAACACATACCCTTCTTTTCTGACACGAACGCGAGTCTTAAAAGGGAACGTACGTTTCATCACTTGTTACAATTTTAGATATTATACCGTGGCCCAAGTTGCCCTCCTTATTCATTAATTTTAATCTCTCTGGGCTGATCCTTGCCCGCTCGGATTTTTTGTGTTGCGTAAAAGAACGTGGAACCCAACGATAAACAATCTTTTTTATTTGTAATTCGTGATGCAAAACTATTCTAAATCATATGATAGGTACATCGATTGTCATTTTATGTCACTCATCGAATGCGGGCGACTTTGCCTGGAGTCAATATCGAAATAGGCCTTCCCGTACGTCCTTCATTTCTAAGCGAGTCGCCATCACGAAAAGCTCTAAGCCATCGAAGTACAGCGGCTCGAGATGGCGTTTCATTATTTAACGCTGACCGTAAACGCTGCATGCATCGCTCTTCGGACAGACCGACCTTAAAATCATGGTATAACCCGCCAGCGCTCACGTTACTTATGCTTTGCTGGTTTCACAGGAATCCACTTTACGACATGTACGTTTAAAAACGCGGGAGGTGACTACCGCGCACGCTTTTAGTAGTGAAGCGGACTTGCACGCATGCGCGATCGTAACAGCGAGAAAACAGGTGTTTGACAGTGTTGCAATAATTTCAGAGTGTCCCTCGTAGAAGTGTGTAAGGAAATTGGTATCATAACTTGCTACACTCGCTCTAAAAGGAAATATTAAACTGTGTTTATATGTTACTCGACTATGTAAAACCACTAATTAATTGGGGAAGACTTATTGTCTAGACTTTCAATAAAGTCCCTTTGGATGTACAATACTTACTTTTGTATAATTTTAAAATAATAATTAAAAAAGTACTTTGTAAAAAGGGGTATTTTACAATTTTGGAATATTTGAAGATATCCATGTAGATAATCAGTTCGAATTCTTATAGGATTGTTTCATTCAATGATGGTTTTGCATTTATTTTGGTTTGAGTTTCTTAAGCCCTCGAACCTTTAAGCCCTTGAGTTTCCTATTCATTGTTCGCAAGAAAAAAATCTGGTTATGCACGAGGTGGTAAAGGAGGAAAATGTTAATTCAAAAACACGAATAATTATGAAATATTTCAATTATTATTTAATGACTTATGAAATAAAGTTATTTTTAATTTTAGTTCGCGCATACAATTGTGCTATTACACATTGTTAGTATATTTTTATAACCTCTCATCTGTATATTTGAAATGGGTAGCCAGAGGGCAAAAATTGGCACATTCGGTGCACATCCAATACCGAATATAGCCGAAATATCGACGATAATTTATTCGCAGGTAAGTAATAGTTTACTATAGGGCAATACGTGGGTCAAATTAAAAATTTCTAGAACTGGCCATTTGTAATAAGAATATTAAAAGAGTAATTACAGCTGTTGAAAATAGAAATCTTCGGGAGTAGTTTACGTTTTAGCTTGTGTCAATTGTCATTTGTTTTTTCACTGTGACGTCCTTTTTAAAATTGTATGCCGGCATCACAATGAGTTTTAATTTTCGAATTTAATTTCGAGAGAATAATGACGTCATGATTTTTTACGATTTTAGCTGTCAATGAGAAAGTTGTCAGGAGCATCTATCGGCACTTGTCACTCTTTGCATTTACTGGTTGAGCGAATTCAGACTTACACGTGATCACTTCCTTAACTATATACGTGAAGGTCGACCGGTGACTGCGGTTGCCGAAACCGATGTTGGTACGGCACGACAACTAATTGGAACTTATAAAGAAATATTTTTGAGGAAATTCGTATCCGTTTAGCTATCCCTATGAGACAAGTACAAAAGATTTTCCACGTATATCTGAAGGTACGGAAGCTTTGCACTCAATGGATACAGCGTGATTTAACGGATCAACAGAAACGACTGCGTACAGTGCAGTAAAAGTTAAAGAAAAAAAACATGACCGAGGACATTCGTTGGCTGTATATAACGAGGGGATATACTTCGTAAAACAATAAACACAACACGCGGTCTCACCGATGTGAAACCAGTAACTTTCAGTGTTGTCCATATACGGTCTCATACTTCAGCTCTCGTTCGTGTGACATTGTCCAACGCGGAAGCAGCACGAACAGGAAGACAAAGTCCTCTCGCTTGACCTTCAAGTCCATTCGTCGTGTCAGATTAAAGGTCCGACGAAACACGTCGGCTCGTAGCTGATAAATGTCGAAAGGCGTTACTGCGTCAAACGACGCCGGTTCGAGTTGCGCCATGTGTGTATTTATTAGAAAAAAAATTACAGCTTCGACCATAGAGCTGTAGCTACATCAAAAGCAATAGATGTAGTCTTCTACGGGCGTGCGAAAGGTATACATTATAATATCTCTATGGCTTCGACGTTCAAATATGGCGAAGTTTGACGAACTATAGACTTTGTAATGGCGGCTGGTCGTGTCTTCAAAAACATCACATCCATGTCTGTATAATGAATAAACCCTTTGCATAAAAGTAGAATCCATTTTTAATAATGAAAATCTATTTGAAAAATACTAATAGTCCTTTAATTATGGGAGATGACAAGTGTTCTAAATTTTGACAGATACGTACCTACGTCATACAGCGCGGGGACATGTCTCAACAGAGACAGATGTGCAACGAGTTTCGGAGTAAATTCAACTTGTGTCTGGTTCATCATACCCTACTGCTGGGACATACCCTCGTTCAAAATTTTCGATTGAGGCGCTTGGAACCCAAAACCTCCACTTTGGCTTAGTACAGGTCGGGAGGTGCTGACGGCGTTCGTAACCGGTGATATCGCGGCGGCGGGACAGACAGCTTAGCGTGCTCCTTGAGGCACGGAGCATCTTAAGTCGACTTGAGTTAAAAACTTATCGGCCAATTAGCGCGTGCTTCGGACCCAACCCGGCACCCTCTGCTCCGAAGCTCATGCTTTTTAACCTGAGCCACCACCGTTCTTGTGTAGATTCAACAGAATGTTTCTAAATCGAGTGTCCATGGGCGGCGGTGATTATTAAATCTCTAGTGGCTCGCCGGAATCATTATATAAATATATAGTGTTTCCGGTGAGCCATTATAGTGACCGAAATAGCTAATACACATACCTACTTTCAGATATTAGAAAGTAGGCATGTGTTTAGTGTTTAAATTTTAATAATTTTTTTTTTTTAAATTTAATTTAATAAAATTAAAAATAAATGCATAATATAATAATGCTGACTTGTATTTCTTAACCTCCTAAACAGAAAATTCACCATTTTCATGCCATATTTATTATAGTTATGTTATATATAAATGAGAGTAAAATTAAATTAAAAAAATACTCTTTTCAGATGTGTCTTCCTTCAAACTACAATTTTGAAACGCACATTCTAGTAGTTTTGTGCAATGGCCATGGGCAATTAAATTTTGGACGCTTAGCCAAATGCTTAGAACAATAACTTCATCGTGTACATCCGTACGTCACAGCCCCCTTAGCTCTGTCATAATTTCGTATTCTAATGTTTATAATGTATTATTAAAGTATTACTTCTTATATATATATATATATAAGTTGTCATACATTTTCTAATGATAATATTAGGGAAAAAAAATTAGGGATAGCTTTTTGCAAGTACAGAAGATAATTTATGGTGGAAAAGCTTTTTTCTTACATGCATTATATGAAGTGTCGTTAACTAGGCTGTATTGATAGGAATTTAATAATGCATTTTATCTTCCTATGTAGCTCTTTACTCTGTTTTTGTTGATGTATTAAATCTCTCTATAGTTCCTAAAATTGCATATTTTGCATTCACGCTTTCTTCAACTTTCGAACCACGTGTTTTAATAATCTGATGGAGTTGAAATTAATAGAGCTTTATAAATAAGTTCTGCACTGTTTGATCGATCACCACAAAATTTCTCATGTATATGTATTTTTCTATGGAAAAGATGAATTACTATCTGCTTTGTTCTAACTCTCCACCAGATGGCGCTGCTGCAGCATGTCAACTTCTGTAACGTTCAACCTATGAGCGCTGCGAGGAGGGTGCAAGGGGGTGCACTTGCATCCCCCTGGTTTTGATATTTAGGTATAAAACATACCGAAAAAAAAAATGAGAATATATTATTAATATACACCGCCTTTGAAGATAATTATGCCGGCGCCTATGGTTCAACCGATCACCATAAGAAATGTAAAATAAATTGAGAAAATTAAAATTTGTTCATTTTTGAATTCATTGCTTAGGTAGGTACCTACACGCTTATAAACAGGATGATAATTTATTTAAAATTTTCATAGGTATAGGTATCTATTGTTTACTTTTAAGAGGTTTGTCAATTCAACTCTTTCGAAATATATATATTTCGAAATAGATATATCTTTCGAAACTGTATATACTGTCAGTGATTAAAGAAAATAAAAAACAAGTAATAAGTATTATATAAGTCACATGTAACGATGCAAAATAAATGAATGTAGGTAACTTCATAAGTTACATTTATTTTAGAATTATGCCGCAAATTATATGTTGTATTAGGTTTCTTTTACCCCACTGCTGAAATGGGTTTAATACCTTTCTTCAATCTTTTTATGTCAGGTTGAGGCGCTCAGTTAAGCCGCCCACGCTGGCCCAAAGCGGTTCGGTGGCTGCTAACGAACGCAGTCGTCAATGCGATGACAACTTCAAAACCCTTTAGTCAATTCGCCCTTTACCTACCAGGATAGGACACGATTCTATCCCAACCCTGGTTCGAAGTCAATGTATTCGACCACTAAAGCGTCTTACCGCTGCACATCACCAAAACATGTGTCATTCATTAAATAGAATTGTTCATCGCTACAGCATTCACTGGATAAATATCTTGAAATTAATAAATCCATGGCATTCCGTTATTCGGGAGAAGAAACATTTCAAGCTATTAGCCGCGACGCTCAATTTACTAGACAAATCGTATTTCCGCTCATTAATCCGACCATAGAGCACAAACCATTAGCGCACCCTCACCATGATCCCCCTTTTCCACCCATAAATCCATAAATTTATTCATAATAACATTATTATAGTCATAAAATTAAACATTAAAATATATTCGAGCGCAGAATGCGCCCCCTGCTAAACGATCCGTCCAAATTGCGTTCTGTAATCAAATTATTTCTTTCTCGCTCTAGTTTAACAAACCGTATCGACGTGCGAAAGAGATGGAGACAGTCCCTTGGCTCTTTTCACAGCCCGCCCGGTAAGTAATGAGCGCAGTCACGCCCACCAATCACCGCGGGGCGCTCTCATTGGCGGGGTTTAATACGGCTGGGAATTTTGAATTTGGAATGTGGAGCTTTTTTTTTTAGTCGTGTTCCGAAAGCTCATCAGTTTCATTAGTCGCGGACGCTTCGAGTGCATTGACAGTAATATCTGGAATGGCTACCGTGAGAATTGATTCCGTTATTTTGATTCTGCGCAAAATTGGATAACCACATTATTTTTTCTATATTTATTTTTTTTTGGAAATTAAATCAGCACTTACACTAGTTTTGCCAATTTGGTCGTGATATTGCAAAAGTGTACTTTTACATTTCATCCAGATCTCTACCAGCTTTTCGCCAGGGTGTCCAAAATTCGCCAAAACCTATAAAGAATTGCAAAATGTTTTGATTCGCCGATGAAGGAGTCATAGCTATAACAGAATATAATAATAATATTTCACTTGGATGAAGTAACGCTTTTCGTAACGTTGTGCATTAAACACTGAATCGATAATTTACATATTTTATATTAGCAATAATCCAAAAGACATATCATCATTAATTAACGGCCATTTGTAAACATTTCTAATTATCTAAATTGGTGTCTCAGTGTAAAATAAAATGTTGATGTAGCGCCATTTTTTCTTGTCTTTAATTTGTTAAATGCAGCTGTTTATTTAATTACAGTTGTTTAACTGTAAAAAATGAAGTTTAACTGAACTTCAAGCATTGCCATTAATAAGGGAGTATATGCATTCGGTATAAAAAGTTATTATTAAAAACAGGAACTTTTGTTCATGAAACTTTACATAATTTTTAGATTTTCACTAGATATGATTACACAAAAAAAAAAAACCTTTAAATAATATTATAATGGCTGTCAAATACCGAGTATGTAGTTACAGGACGTGCGGGTGTAATCACGACTTAGCTTGAGCGACTTCATTAATGCATCTAATTTTTTTTTAATATAATTTATGCGGCACGGAACCCTAATGTGTTCTTTCAAATTTAACATTTCCTAATTTGTGCCTTTTATTAATGGAAAAATGGATTTTTCGATACCTGCTCCATATTTTTTTTTTCAGCCATTAATGGATTCAAAAAAATTACAATTAACAGAGGCGTAGACATACGATAGTTGACGTAGAGACTGTTTTTGTTTAATATAGCTCGATGATCATGAAAAAATTATTTAGTTGCAAAAAAAAAGTTTTGTTTGTAGATAGCTCCATTCGTTCTAATTGGTGTATTAAACAATAAATATCAACTGTCATGTTACAACTTTTGCAATCAGAAGCGCCTCCCTGCATTGATAAAAAAAAAATTAGTAACTTGTAGATATTATCTTGCAAACTTACGCACCATTAGATACATGTCCTGCTCTATGTAACAGAAAAACACTTTCCAAGCGATCTTCCAAAAGTTTTTACTAGCAAAGGTGCAACCATAGAGAAAACAGAGCGGCCGCTCTAAGCCCTAGTTCGTTGTTAGGGATAGATAGGCAGGCGTGTTTTTACACTGATAAAATTTTCCCCGATAAAAAATATTAAATAGTTGTTCCGTAATCATATAGTACACTAGTTTTTTCCCGTGGCTCCGCGCGTGTGTGAGCATAAAATATAGATATTTCTTGCGTATCGACCAATCAAGCTGTCAACTTCGGATCCCTGTGCCGCTATCGATTCTGTCACCGGCCCTGGGCTAAGTCCCGACCCTGATTCGGCCCTCGATTCATTTACAATCAGATCATCTTAAAGAAACGCACAATCTTACAATAATAATTATCCCCCTCCTATCTATACAGACACAAGCACGCATGTACGCACAGACTATAGAAGCATATGAATGAACATGGCAGCTAAAGTAATACAAAATAATAGATAAAATATCTTTATAACATAGCACATATTTAAATCACATGTAACTATTTACTTAACCCATTGCTTGCGCAACCACAATATTCTTGCGCTACCAATTTTTATCAGGATCGGCCAAACAAACGACAGACTATATTATTTTAGAGGCTAAAATGAGAACAATTTGCTTCTTTCCAAGACGAAATGGTCTTATATCAAATTTCGTATTAGAATCTAATACAAACTGTTGTTTAGTTGGAGAAAATATTTACTTGAAACATAACCAAGGGTATTTTAGTCTTGGTACAAGAGCTTAATTTAAAAGTGTTTTTATAACCAATGCATTTTAATTTATTGAGGTCAGGTTAACTGAAATTCTTCACCTGAATTTGATACCTCATGACATTAATAAATTCTCTCTTAAATATATATATTAAAAAAAAACATTTTAATAAAAAGGGTATTTCGATCCAAAATTACTGTATTTTCCGTTTTAGCAATATATTTTGAAGCTGTGATAAATATTTATCAAAGTTACAATAATATTTTAAGATAACGCGTGCTCTTAAAATAAGAATTTCTACAGTAAGTACAGTAATAATGCGTTTCTGAACTCTTCCAGTTCAAAAATCTAGGTATATAAATAAAAAAAATTAAAAACGCACCTTTCTAAATTTCCAACTACAATGTCTTTCGAATGCTTTGTTTGATTTTAATTTGTTTTACGCCATCCGACGCAGTTTTATAATCAGAAAAAGATGACCGAGTATGAAACATCAATCCATCAAGAATTTCACGTGCCGGCTAGATTTCGGAATTTCAATAGATTATAAGTAGAATAGTTTCAAACATTTTCTAAAAAAAAACACTTTTTGAAAATTTTTTCCTCAACGACATGTTTTGAAAAAACCAATCGATTTTTGCGCAATTTGCGTCAGTTGTTGTTTGAGTACAACAATACGCGCGCACACACACGCACACACATACGCTAGACACTATAATGCACAGTTTGTAATGCGACAAATTGTACTAATAACTATCCATTTATCTGTTGGTTGGATATTATTACTAATTACATTGTAGAATCAGATAGTAATTATAGCAGAATGTGCTGCTATGAAATATATTTCAATATTCTCTAGTAACTTATTCTATTGCAAAGCATTGCTTGACTAATCTTAGTTTACAAATGTGCATGGGCGGCGATGACTATCTGCTCTCTGGTGGTTCGTAAGCTCGTTTGTCCTTCGAACATTCGATTACAATAGTAAAACAAATATCCAACCCGCTGGGGGACTAATGACGCCCATTACTCCCAGAATCCGCCCCTGTTAGTAATACAATAAAAATATATGTTTGAGAATACGGTCTTAGCGCCATTTGTATCAACAAATAAGTTTCACTAGACACATGTATTACTAAGCGAGTACAAAACCTACGTTAAGGTTTTATAATATCCCATGCACTAGACTGTTAGCCCTTAGATTGTAAAACTTCAACATGACTTTGTCCGTAATGACGTCATACAAACGGTTATAATGAAAGATTGTGTATGCTACTGGCACGTTTGTCTCGCTTCTTTCAATATATTTACAAATACACTATACATTGTAAATTTTAGAAAAACAGCTAATGGATAATAGACAAATTTAATTAATGATACTAATTACAATTTAATAGTACATCTTGCATTATGAAAGTAATCAAAACAGAATTTTGTTTATTAAATCCTGTATTGTAATTCGGAAAATGAGTTTTTACATCGTGCTTTACAGGAATTCACAAAATGGGGAAGAACTGACAATAAACAAGTTCAGGCAAATTTTGTCAATCCTCAAATATTATCATTTAAACAACCACCAACAAAATAATAAGGCTTTTTCATGAGTTGGGTTTCAGTGTACTTTTTAATTAATTCTTATACAATCTATTATTTCCTTGGAAATTGTATTGCAGAGGAGTAGGTATACAACTACTGATGAAACAATTTTAATAGTATAACTTTAGTTATAACTTCACAAATAATTGTTTAGTATTATACAATAAACATCTTTTTCTCAGAAATTTTCTTAAATTAAGAATATATTATAAATATATCAGTCCTAAAACAGTAGAAGTTTTAATTCCAATAGCACCATAGATAAACTTAAAAATATTCATATAATGTAAACAACATGTGATTTAAAGTATTTTAAATCTTATCGATATTTATTCACAATAAATCGCATCGTTTAGGATTTTTTTTTAGAATAAAATTGTTTGATTCCATTGTAAGGGGGGACGAGGAGAAAAAAATTCAAAAGCAACCCTTATTATTTGTTACGGCCCCCGGCTGTCAGAGCGGCTGAGTGCACTTACACGCGTCGCTAATGCGACGATGTTAAAACGGAACGCGGCCGCGTCATATTTTGACAGCTCCCCCGAAAGGGCGCCAAAATCTGCAGTTCTGCGAGCCAAATCGGGTTGTTATCGTAGTGAATTCAACGTAGGTTGTAACACACCGGTTAGCACAGAGCACATTTAAAATAATACTAAAAAGTTATTAAACTTCTCGTAAGTTTTTCAATAAATAAGTATACCTACACGGAGAAAGTTTTTGACGTGAATACGTATTTAAATTTGCTTTCATAGTGGGAGGCAATTCAGAAAACTGATGATAACAAAATCACGGGGTACATTTTGATGCTGCAGCTACATATCTATTGTCTACATTTAAAATTTAATTACACCACTCGATGCTAAAGGATCAAGGAATTCGTTACGCTCAGTGATGACTGTGACGCACCGCGCGCGGCGGAGGGCAAGAGCCGATATTTTGAGGTTATTTCGCTGCGTCATAAAATTTCTTTATAGTATACGTTTTGATTCGGAGAAGCTACGGTCTTCGTTTGAGTTTCAATCGTCAGCTCTTGTAAAAGTCTATCGATTGCGTATATAAAATATTAGTGAGAAAAAGTCATAGAAAATATATATAGAGTTAGAGTAAAAAAACTGAAATAGATAATGCGATATCGGTCTATAATCGTTGAAAAGCCAAATCAAAATATAGTGATTGTATACGGTTGGAAAAAGTTTCTCAAGAATAATCTAATGATACTCATAAAATACAACATGACTGCTGGGGACGTAAAATAATGATGGCGTCCGAGCAGATCAATGACGGCGCCAGTACATCTGCGACTGGGGCGACCAGGCTATACAAGTCGATGATGTTATTGCTTCTATGTCAACTTTGAACTGTATAGAACATCGAGTATGAGCGAACATCGATTATTAAGGACACATTTAGCAGTAGCTAGTGCACGTTTCACTACTACGTTTATAACTACACGAAATCCGAAGGACTTCTTAGAATTTAAGAAATAATTATACATATGATTATTTTAAAGAAAATATTATCTGTTACGTACACGTATTCACGTAAAATACACGGCTGTGTCCATGACACAGCCAAACCCGATTTTTTTTTAATTTCACATTCCGTTTTATTAATTCATTTTGTACGCAGTGCTATTTTGAATAGTGCTTAGTATAAATATTGACGTGGCAGTAACGAGTGTCTGGAATACACGAAAAGGTTTTTCTGCATAAAATGCAAAGAGACTAGGCAAATAGAGACCATATAAAATAAAAATTAAAGAGTAACGATGTAGTTTACCATCACAGTGTGGCACGCCACACTATAATGAAACATATTATATGATGCTATTACGTGACGGAGTATCATTACAATGCGGTGTCACGCGTCCATTTGACACTTAACCCTCACCTTTTTTCCTACTTCATTCTCCTTTTCTAAGCCTAGGTCAAGAAGCTTTGACTCAACGACGCTGAACACATTTGCCAGTACGTGATATGACTTTTTGTTATTTCAAAACATTATTTGTTTAACATGTATGACGATTAATACTAAAATGTTATGTGAAAAGTGATAGGCGGAAATCGAGTCGAAGTTACCGGTGGATGATATTTTAAAATGACATATTTTTATTTTGTGTACTGCAAAAGAGACTCTATAATTACGGTGTTAAGTTTAAATTTTACAAATGTCAAATTTCCTGAACTTATTAAATTAACTCGATATTTTTTACTACAGTCTGCGCTAATACAGAAATGCATTTGCATTCATTGATTGCGTTTTGTTGTCTTATTTTGTTCATATGACGTTTATATGATGTTAATAAGATAGAATGCAAAAAAACAACTGTTTTAAATCTGTTCTTCAATGATGCGTTTAATACTACGATAGATCTTAAAAAGGCCCATTTGCCAGCATTAAAATCAACCAGTAAAATCAACCAGCCAGTAAAATCGACATTACAATAAGTGCGTTTAAGTAATTATATTGTTGTTATATTGATGTTAGTTTACTTTATGTTTAAAATCATTCCCGCGAAATAGTATTTTGCATTCTGCGCACTCGCACAAGCAGGTTCAGCGCATTATTTTTTTCCAGACGAATTAAAATAAAATATTAGTCATGTTGTATTAAGCGTTAACCCACTCGGTCGAAGTTGGGACAAAGACTTAGTCTGAGTTATAATTATTATAACATAATATATTATAATTAAAACACAAGATAGACTATCTCGCGTTTTAATTATACTAGCAATCGTTATAAGTTTTAATTACGCGCTAATGATACATTCGATCAGTTAACGCCGTAAGCGTCGTTAAAATTGAAAATCATTAGCGAGCTGTTGAAAGACATCAAAATTAAAGCGATGTGCCTGCAAAATTCAAAGGGAATACTTTATATTGGTAGCGCAGCTATGATTTTGTGGTACAATCGCATCGTGAAGTAATGAAAAGGATCATGGCGCAAGTAAAGTCGGGTCAGTGAAGTAGTTATTATATAGACATATTACCACTTCCATACCTAGCTCTGTTACTCGCCGCGCATCGAACTCGGATACAGAACTGCCTTCGCCACAAAGTTGCGGTGGTGATTTATGTAGTTTTGTTACACCACTTAACTTTGTCCCCTCACTTCCGTCAAAAGTTCGAAGTCGTAGAGTTGTATGTTACTGATTTTTTCCTCGGTACGGAGTCTCAATTCAGGTCTTGATTTTGATGTGAGTCGGATCAGTGGGAGTCGAAACAAATACTTTATTTTTCTTAGTATGCTGATAAATTAATGTGTTTAAATAAATAAATTTATTATATATAAAAAAAATTTAGAAATGTTTAAAAGAAATAGTAGTCGACATAAACTCAATACCAGAAATAAAAATAAACTGAATTCACATGTTAGTCGACTAAGTAAAGTTACAAATTCATTTAGAGGGCTCTGTGTGCGCCTGTTCAATAAGGTTCCTATAGATTTACAAGATTTACCCCTATATAAATTTAAGAGTGTTATTAAATAATCACTCAGCAAAAAAGGGTACTATGTAATTTCTCAATATTTAGAAGACAAATATCCACGGGCATAAGCGGCTCGACTTCTTGCCGGGCTGTTTCATTCTTAAAGGTTTTGTATTTGTTTTATCTATGTATGTGCAAATTAGAAAAGAGCTACCCTTAAGTTTCTTGCTCGTTCTTTCTGCCTTCCCAACGAGCGGTAAAGTGTAAATTGGCAAAAAAATTATAATGTATTTCAAGTGTTATTTTGTAACCTATGAAATAAATATATTTTGAATTAGAAAAAAATTGTTTGGATTTTATGGTTGGTAGTTGGCTTTTTATTTCGAATATGATAATGTAGATGCAACTAAGATGATAATTATGTGAAGTATTATTGGAAAAAAAAAGTTGGCCAAGGTGGTAGACGGATTTTGGCATCCCGGTTCCACGTAAATGAAAAGATGTGAAATTTGCAACTGCACTAATTTTCAATGAAACGGGTATCCTATCATAACTTATAAATAATAAAAATAATGAAAAACGTAGTATAGACATAAATATATGTTTGAATGGCAGACGCATATTCGCATATTTACCTATTTATTATTTGTGCAGCTGTCGTAATATATAAAGTAAAAATTATTACTTCTCCAACTATCATTAAGCCGGTTTTTTACTCTGATGTCATTTTCGGTTTGATATAAGTCTCACATAATATATTACTTATTATGTAAACGAGAATAACAGAATTGGAAAATAAACGTATCCCATAACCAAAGTAAATCACACTTGTCGTAGATTTTTGTGGGTGTCGCTGCGTTAGAATTTATAATAACGGTATATTATAATAAAATTAATACTATTTTAAAAAGAGTAAACAATTGTTATTAATGGAATGAATCATTAGATCGCCCGACGTGAACCGTAATTCGACTTCCTTAAAACTAAGCCGCGCGACACTAATTTTAACATAATCAATATTTATAACCACGGGACGGGGGACAAAGTCATGGGAGATTTGTATTTCTTCATAATCCATTTAAAGTCGGCTCATTGGGTTATGAAATTCAATTATATTTATTTATAGCATCAGTGCCTATTATAAACTGGCAGATAATGAAATTTAGTTAGAAGTTATTATTGTTTAATCCGAGTTATTACGACACTAATTTAAACAAAAAAATATTTGCAGCTTCAGTAACAGAATAAATGAATTTTAAATATTCATACATGTATATATACAGTAATGAGAAAATAAAACACAAATTGGAGAAAGAAGTTTTTAATGTATCTGGATTATCTTCTGTATAATTAAATAGGTATTCTAAGGAGATTGGATGTTGTAAGCAACTCGTCTTATCCTGAAGAATGGTTTTAGGAAGCAAATTTTATTCTCAAGCAAAATTTTCATGATAGAAGATGGGCGTCCAGTACTACTACATCTAAAATAATTAAAACAGTTTTAGTTTTAACACAAACAAGAGCATTAACAATTTAAAACTGTAATCGGTGCTCAAAATCCGAACAATTCAATTTGGAACACGGTTAACTGTAAACATCAAAAATGAATACGTATTATTGGACAGATTGTCATTCCAATTTCGAAAAGCGCGCTTCCGGCGCGCGCTCTTTGTCGCGGCGGATGGGGCGTGCCCGCGTTCCGTTTGAGGCCCGTCCATTACCGGCCCAGATGACACCGCTAATGGGGTAATTAATATTAGATATCTGTGTTCGCGTCAAATAGAATGAAATGTTTTCATTTGCTTAGCTGTCGAAGGCTTTTTTTTTTATTAAATCGAAACAAGTAATTCCAATAGTCACCCCGATTTTATATCAATATATAATCTTCTTTTGTAATTCACGTACAGTTCCAATCCATCAGTTATATCGTCTACTCTGTAAAATGTTTTATGTTATTTCTATTTGTTTAACGTTATTTACACTAATTAGAGCGGCGTTTATCGAACCAAAAATTCAGTTTGTTATAAATTTATCGAACTACTTTGCTGCAGCTATGAATTATTATTAAATAACAATATTTTCAATTCTATAATGTCAGATTCTTTATAAGAAGAACTACAATAAAACATTATTGACTGAAATAATTAAAAAATCTGCATATACTCAAAAAAAAATCTCTAGGACACTGCAATAAAAAAAAAGGCATTGTGAATGCGTCACGAGCGACAGAAGTCCATGTTTTTGAACTATAGAAGAAATAAAAATTGTCTATAAATTTGTATAATAAATTTGACTGTTATGATAAAAGACAACTTTTCGATATACACTCTTTTGGAATTATAATGAACTTTATAAAGTAATTTTAATTCATGTTCATAAAATTTTATATATATCTAAGCAATATATATGTTCGTTAATCCTTACTATGCATTTTCCTTAAAGAGGTTTTGCTCAAGGCTAAGTTTGCTCTCAGTTCAGCTATAAGAGATAGAAGTGTCTAACTTTGAATTAGACCTTTTAAAATGAAATTCCAATATCCAATAAATACGTTAAAAATGTATATATATATATATATATATATATCAGATTTTTAAATCTAGTAATTTTTTTTATAAACAAAATATTCGAATTATATTTCAAGTAAGAAAATTTCATGGTCGTGTTCTCAGCTTTTTCAGCGATGACCACATAGTTTTCTGAAATAATTAATCAGGTATAGTCCTATATTATAACACGGTTCAGGTAATTTTGTTCTTTTATTCCTATTTTAAAGTTTATTTAAGGAAAACCAATCTGTAATGCTATAAACCATGCTATTTCCTGCTCCTAAGGAAAACTATATTGTGTACATTTAGTTGTAAAGGGAGTCGGCGTGCTTGCGTGATGTTCCGATTGATTGTTGCCACATGAACATTGACCTTCTATTTTGAGCTCGAACCTCTCCTTAATATCGTATTTAAGTTTATGGAAAACGTGCGGCGGCGCCTTAATGGTCAACGAGTTGTCTTTCAATCAGAAGTCGAGAGTTTGATCTCAACCAAGGGTGGATTGAACGAGAGAGAGTTAGATTGAATAAATTGCTACATGCCTCGGAGGCAATTTTCAACCACCGATCTCGGAGGACGTCGCCGCATTGGTGGCAACGATCGTCAGCACCTCTTATCTGTATTTGACCAGCGTGGCTTAAAGCGGTAGCGCATCGATGGGGGGTCATAGGAGTCATGGGGGTGGGTTTTGAGTCCTCGTAAGAGTGACCCCCTTATGACTCGAAGGCTGGATCCGCTCTTGGTTTAAGATCTAAACACCTGAATTTGAAATAAAAGATAGTGAAGTAGTAAAGTGATGAAAACTTGCTACAAAAGAAATATGCATGCTGAGAATGCAACCTGGCACCTTCGGACCTCGTACCGATGAGCTATAACAAAATAATCAAAATCTTTCTGTACTCATTATAATCAATTGTAATATTATGTACCTAATTATTTATTGTAAATAAATAGATATAATAGAAAGGCCACCCTCAGATCAAAAATCATTAAAGGCTTAAAATATTACCCGAAAAGACCGCTTTAATATCGAATAATTACCCCGCAAACGAGGAACCAAATATTAGTATACCAACATAGAATTAAACTGCAATTACAAATTTCCAACGATTATCGAATAAATATTGACAGAAGCATTGAAGGGCAGCGCGGAGGGGGGAGGTCAGTTAGGGTGGCCACGTTTCGAACTTGTCATTTGACCGAATGTATCATGGGGTGGCCATTTATTGAACGGCGCTCGCATTCAGAGGGCCGACCATAATGTAGAGTTAACAATTCGAAGACACGGCAAGACTAAGCTTGCACCATAATCTGTCTGTAACACTGCGTTGTGTTTCCGGCGTGACTATTTTCGGAATATTATTACTCGTTTTCAGAAAGTCATAAACTGGCTGACATAATGCTTCAATTCTGGAGAGTTGAAGTTAATTTAAACAAATTATCAGGGACTATCGATGAGCTGACACAATGGCTCCAACTCCAGAGGATTGACGTCAGTCCTTGCGAAAGAGGCCGCCAAACCTTATCATGGCGCTAGTATAGAGGTTCTGAAAATTAGCACTTTTGTGTGTAAGCAAAGTGTTTAAACAAATTTTGTATTAAAACGACTATATTCTTTATCTATATACATATATATATATAAAAATTGATCGTCAAAATGTATGTATGCGAATCACTTCCGAACGACTGCATCAAATTGGATAATTCCTTTTTTATTGTGTACGTTATTATTAGGACAAGATTTGGGTGAAAGAAAATAACCCTTTCGTCTGTCGGTCTCTTTGTTTGTCCGGGGTACCTTGGGAACGGCTGAACAGATCACAATTCGACTTTCACTGGAAGATAGAGGAGCTTACTGGGCTACACTTAGGATACCTTTTATTGCGATATTTTGTAGGGTTTCTTCTTGAAAAAAATCCTTAAAAATAGGATAATTTATTACAATTCAATCAAAAGTGGTACCAGAATAGAGATTGGGAGCAAAACTAGAATCAGAATTGGATCAAGACGAAATAAAGAACGAGGAGCAGGATCGGAATAATGATGGATACGGCGTCAGCAGTCGATGCAGAATATGTAGGAAATCATTTTATGTTCACAAGGGAGGAGCCGCTTGCGGCAGCTACCTATTTAAATAAAAATCAATGTAAGTATGTCCGTCCTGTATGCATTCTTAATCCGTTAATGGAGAAACTTTCGTAAAATGTTTTAAGCACTCCGGGGAATGTTTCCAATAAAGATATTAGCGTCTATCACCGGTTACATACGTGTATTTGTACCAATTATACGAAATAATGAACCGATTCTAAAAATGCTTTCACTAATAGATATTTGTACCATTCTTAATTAAACTAAGCTGTCAACATTTACCCCAGGCTTCATCCATCAATTTACACTCCTAAAACGATTTCAATAATTCTTTAATTCATAGAAAGCTACTCTATTCCCGAGTAAACGTAGCTTGTATCTTACTTTGATATCAGTATTTGCTCCCGACTTTGTTTAAATTGGAGTTGCGACTGGTAGCGGAATAGGAATTGAAAGCTGGACCGGGAGTAAAATCGAGAAAGGGACGAAAATCAGATTCAAAAGCGGGACCGGGACTAAAATTGAGAATGAGACTGGGGCCGAAAATAAGTGTAAAGACAAAATCAACACTGAAGTGTGACCTTCTGACCTGGATGCTTAATATTTCGTGTATTACGTCTTATAGTAGGGTTTGTTACCGACTTTGAGCATGTATTTGTATTATTGAACCGAGCTGCTACATCTATTCTTAAAATTACTTTACCCATAGAAAGCTATACTATCCTCAAGTAATGCCGTCTATAATTAATTTTCATGCTTACCCCCGATTTCGTTCAAATCGGAACTGTAGCGGTAAAAGCGCGACCGAGTGCAGAATCGAGAACGAGAGTGAGATCATAATCAAAAGCTGGACCGGGAACGAAATTGGGAAGGAGGCTATGGTCAAGTGTGGGGACACAATCAGAATCAGATTGTGCGACTAGGATCGTAACTTCGCTTGTCAATCGCGAAACGCGTGAGCGTGGTTGTTTACATTACCTCTGAATTTTGATTATATACTTAATATTTGTTTCTTCAGGTCAATCGCGACATATTTACGACTTCTTTTTTATAATTAAGGATGACTTGTTTATGACTTTGTTCACATTTAAAGAATATTCTGTGACAGTCGCTTCTGTGTGTATAGAAGACTTTGGTTTTTGGAGGTCAGCAGGGTTTTCTCTTGGTGATAAGTACGTTAACAAGCGAAGTGCTATATTTATAATGTTTGTTAATTAATAATTTATGGTAATAGTAACTTTTCAAATTCTTCGTTCACGTTACCCCTGCTTTACATAATTTTGTATTTTTTAAAGAAATCTATAGTAATCAAATGATGCATATTATTGTGTCGTAAATTCTATGTTTTGTAGTGAGATGAACTCCGTAATATCTTCAGGTTTATGAATATCAGAGCCGAATCACCTACATACCGGTTAGTCATTGATACACACTCATCCAATTGACGGATTACAGTGAAACACCTTCTGCCGCATCGCTTTCCAAACGATCAGGTAAGGTTTTCAACAAATACGGTTCATGTTTTCATTGCAACTATCGAGCCGTTAACGGAAAACGATCTCATTTGAGTAATAATAGGAGTTTCCAAATTATTAGTTTCTAGTTTCTGGCCGGCATCATCCCTGAAGCTTCAATCTGCGTTGACGCCGTCTTTTGACCTCTTAAGATAAGGGTAACCAAAAGGGCAACCAAACGCAGACAATCTTACGCTGGCCGGCAATATACAACAGAACTGATGTAAATACTTTTTAGCTAACAACCACAACATCCAGATTCAAATATCACTTTATACGTTAATTTAGACAATGCAGAATGGATTTTAACATGCATTTCTATGCAAATATTCATAATCTCCTCCTGTTATAAAACAATTTCTCCAAAGAAACCATAGTCATTGAAGAAGCCTTTTCTAAAAACAGTAGTTTAGAACATCTACGTAGAAATATCGTACTAACAACTTTAGAACAGCTGACGCGTATGTACCGCGCTGCAGTTGGTGGGGGCTAGGTAGCGTACCGTGTACGCGCCGGTACGCGCCGCACGGCCGACCAGTGATCCACTTCGCACAGCTGCGAATAAATTTATGAATATTTGAACAAAATACATGATTGAATCCTTACTGTATACGGTACCCGTAAGGTGTTTTATGAATATGCGACGAGGAGTGCCCGCTCAGTGTAGTGATTTAGACAATATTGTTATAACAGAAAGGATCAAAATTTTTTTCTTGCATCTCTTCGAAGAGGCTTATGTTAAACTGTTAAAGTATATTAAATGTATTTAAATTGTAGCTTTATGAGAAATCACAAAAAATCTTTGAGTACGTTAACGTTGATGTTTGAGCGTTCTAAGATGTACTCTAGTATTCTAACTTTAACCTCCAAAAGACGACGAAGAAGAAGAGAAGCTAGAGAAGATTATGTTTTCTTCTCCACGTTTTTTTAAAGAACATAAATAACCTTTATTACCAGAGAGGGAATCTTTTTGGAAGCCAAGCAACCTCTAAACAGACTCCATGGTTTGTGGGTGCACCCTCAACGCCATCTCTGGCACAATTTATACCGTGTGAAATAAAAACGAGAGGCTTCATTAAAAGAGCTTGAACTATTACCGTGTCGCGTCTAAAACGTTGCTTAGTCTATGGCGCTGGGAAGTTTCCGCGCGGGATGTAATTTGTTAATGCGCGGTTCCTTTGCGTGTGAGAGCTCTCGGGGCGCCTCAGCCGCCCTGTTTGGGTATGAATTACACGTTTTGTGTAAAATTGCCGTCGCCGATGGTCAACTGCGTTGCAATATGTATCGATCTCTTGGTGAACTGTGAGGTGATCGCTTTTCTGTATTCGATGAGGGTCATCGAGTTTGAAACTAATAATGACTGGATGCACCAGTGCTTTTTTTGTATTGTTCATTTGTTTGTATATTTATTAATGGTAGTAATATACGTTAAGAGTCTTCTTAGTTATGTTACATAGTCAATAAAGTATTTTGTTTTTATTTAATCCAAAGGGCAATCAGTAGATAATTATTGAAATTTAAAAAAAAATACTAATAAGCGAGGGAAATTCTTTAAGCCCAAGAAATCGATTTGCATATTACTTAGGATCATTCTGTCGATCAAACTTAAAAACAATTCTCAAGTCTTAAAATTAACACTACGTAAATTTTTCATTATAAAGAGTTATTAAAGTATGTATCACGTAAGCAGAATTTCTATAATTTACAACCCTCCCTTTGTCAATAAAAGCATGTAAACATTGGCATATAATATACTTTTAAGATATCTGTTCAAGTTTACTTACTATCATTCACGAGCAAGTATCCGTCACAGTCATTAAGTCTACTAAACAATGAAACAGACAATTTATAAACGATACAGGAATTTAATGAATATTTAATATTTATCGAAGCAAACATTAACATCGTATTTTAAGTATTATATTCTTGACATATGAGCGATATTTGTTTATTTTTTTTTTCTATTTAAGAATTCGGTAAATTGAAATTAACCGCCCTCAGTCAGTACTAAAGAAATAATAATTTGGTACTTATTAAAACCTATGATATTAAAAGGGACAAATTCAGTTCTTTCTTACTAACTATAAATAATTAACACCGCGTGAGAGCGAATTAGCAATAATCAATCATTTTGGAAATCCTTGAATAGCATTTTCATTTTCGAGCATAAACAAGTGAGATTTTCATATGTATTAAATTATAATTTATCAAGATTTGCAAAAAGTACGAAAAATCAAATAAACAAAAATAATAACGTATATGATCGCCATTTAGATGCACGCGCGGCCCCCATGCCATCAAAAATGAGCAAAGACCTCCCATCCCCGTTTAGTGCTTAAGTAATACTTGAAGGGCCCCTAAATATCAGGATAATATAATATAAATACATAAAAGAATGGAGATAGATAAATAATATAAATAAACAAATAATATAAAGTATTACTGCAGGAGCTTCTTATTATAATAGAATCGTTAAGATAAATTAGAATGTATAGAAAATAAATGAATATTGAGATATACACTTATTATACGTAATATTGTGTAATAATTATAAAACATCAAAATAATGGTAATATTAAAACACAAAAATAAGCTACTACTCCATAAACTCGTTATTAAAATGAATTGCGATAATATTAAAAAATAATAACTATTGATCTAAAAACGAAGTAATTTGTGCTTTGTGAAAAACCATAAACAAGGTAATAATAAACTATCTCAACACATTTAAAAATTTAATCGAACAAGACACGCAACAAAAAAATCGGATGACGTCCGCTTTATTTATGGGCGCGTTCCGATTCGTTTTCAAAGTCAGTATTTTACACGGAATAACGCCTCCATAAATAACATTGGTCCATTTAAGTGACGCGTCAGCTAATTATTCTTGAACGGAATGAGAGTGAAATTATTATAGGAATTCAAGGCTACTATAACGTAAGGAGTACACTAGAGATTTACACTCGATTATTCTACAATTAATTAATTACGTCAATTTCCATTTCCGATTAATTTATTAGCGTTTAGTAAAGTTGATGCGCAATTATATTTTTTTTACTATGACTCTTGTTCAATCACCAATATTGTTCTGTGGGCAAAATGTCAGATATCTAAGCATTTTACCAGTTTTTCTATCATTAAACATTATATTGTCTCATACTTTGAACATAACTGTTTTTCGCGGTCGTTAATTGTGTAGTATTTTAGTATATAATCTCAGTAAATCTTAAAGTTATATATTTCCCTTGATTTGCTTTTAATTTAACTGCAGTCATGTCCCAGGGCGTGTCTAGGGAGGGAGGAGAGAGCAGTTAACCCCCCTCTTGACCTATACCTACACTCGTACCTACGTACAGGTAGGCTAATGTCACGACTAACCAGGTCTCATATAGCTTAAAATTTAGCGCTCTTTATTTGCTAATTAGTTGCTCTAATGGTAATCTTGTTGCTCTATGACAAGAGAGGAAACTATGACATATCCAACTTTTTTTGGAAGTTCGCATTGACTTATAGTTATACAGCGTCCAAGCAGGTCTGACGTAGCACAAAATTTAGTGCTATTATTACAACACTTATGCTAAACTTACAAGTAGAAATTTTATTTAATCCGGCATGTATATAGCTCAAATATTACCCAGTCGCGTGATAAAGTATTCCTGTTAAGCTTCGACGATTAAAATTTTACTTAAATAAAATTGAATCATTCCATGCATGCTTTTGCCTACGTTAATCCGTGGGCTTCTGATATTGTCACCACATAAGTGACAAAGTTAGCTGACCAGTGTAGAGGTTTTTCAAGGTTTAAACCCCTAAGACCTTTGATCTGAAATAAAATGATTGCGAGGAAACTGTATGCTAACACTATGATAATGACGCTCAAATATTGATAAGATCACAAAACTAATAGTTTATAGACTAAAACTCAGCTACGGGTAATTTATAGAATAAAGTTGTCTCTGGTTAAACAGTTAAGGCTTTAATTTTGAAGTAGACATCTGTTATATCCATAATTTGTGGGAAATAACATAATGTCATTTCCTACATAAACAATTAACAATATTACGATAATCTCCAATAAAGAATAAAGACATGATAGTCTATTAGAGCAGTACACATTGATTTGTTAATAAAATGAGATAGCGTCATGATATAGATAGTGAAATTATGGCAAACTTTCATATAAAATACTGACGTCATGAGGATTAATTGAATTTATTTATAATATTTAAGTAACGATTGTTAATAAAACGGTTAGTGTAATTTGAGAAATTGCAAACAACTGCGATAAAAACGGGCTTCAACCTTTTTTCATTGTACATGCAAATATATTAATTATACAAATATTATATCATCAACAGATAATTAACTGTTAGTTATTTTTTTCAATCAGTAAAAGCAATTAACAAAATGTTTAAGCGATTATATAGAGTATGTCAAAACTTCAAATGAACCTGTATTTAATGGTTATCTATCTGATTTTATGATGATAAAGTTTAAGCTGATTGCCTGTAACAGACAAAATTTCAATTAATTCTAAATTGAATAAAAATATTTGTGAAAGCTAATAGTAATTTTTAGGTAATCATAATACATTTTAAATGCCTTACACATTACAGTCTTTTTTTTAAACGTTGTCCATTGACGAGAGTATATTTTCAATGCCGGTTCATAGGCTACATAGTGACGACCATGCGTAAATAAATATAATTTTTTTCTATAGTGTGTTATGACCTTAAGCCTAAAGACGCTTTGTCTTGTTGAGCTTTCGTCGCGGACGATCAGTTTCAAAGCTTTATGAGTCAATCGATGCGTTTAGGTGCGTAAACTAATTCAAAACAATCGTGATCGCTACGAGTTCTGTGGTCATCGGGAGGGAGAAAGAAGAACGATAAAAAAAAATTGGTTGTCTGTAAAGTCGGTTTACGGACGAGAATTTTACGTGATAACGTCATAAGAAAACATTGATGAGAAATTGCGTACTTTTATGAAATGAATTGAATTATTATCACTGAATTATCATTGTTTTGTATAGTACAAAAAAAGGAGTTAATTGAAATTGTTGTAATAAACAATGGAAACCACATTAACTTTTCACTTCACTTTATAAACAGTTGACAAAACAGTTCACGTGTAGGTCGTGTGCGGCCGCTTTCTCTCTTCTACTCGGACGCGTCGGCCGATGGAGTGCAAGAGACATCGCTCGTTCCGCGCTCTCGCTCGCACGCTCGGCTCAGGTGGAACGCTACAATGAGTTACGTTTTTTCGTGCGTGCAGCCGGCGTTCATCGATTTATAAGACACAGTCAAAATTGAAATACACACACGATGAATAACATGTCATTACTCAAGTAAATTTTTCAGGACAATGAGAAAGAGATTTAGTCCTTTTCACTTGGTTTATGTTAGATATTTAACTTGCATTGCATTTTTTAACTTTTTTGCTAAAAAAATTGAAGATTTTTGTTTTTAGTCATTTGTCAGTCAATCAGTTAGTCAGCAGTTTTCAGAGGGGTGCTCACGTGTGAAAGTGGATGTGTATATACATGCGTGTGAGTGTGTGTGTAAACCTTAAGATATCTTAAAAAATTATACATCAGCTGATTAGTTAGATTTGAGGAATCTCAAAGCAAACCTTAATTGACGTTTCTAAAGTCTTGATATAAACATAATCAGGTCTGTTCTTAAAGGAACAGCTAAAATCAATTTATCTATAGGACACATTGAAAAAAAAAATTGAAAAATGAAAACGAGTTTTCGAGAGATTTCTTTCCAAAATTCAATTTCTTTTAAAGAACTACATTGACCAAGTCTAGCACCGTTCACATCGTTTATCGATTCGTTCAAAAGACGCTATTATTTCTTATAAACAACTTTCAAAACCATGTCTTTCAAAATCATAGCGCACAAGTTTTTATAAATACTTGAGAAATAATATCGTTATTTTTTTATAGTAATGCTTTCGAAGGAGAGGAGCTTATAAAAATACGGAAGTCTTGTTTATATTTTGACTCAAAAGTTCCAAAATATGAACAATAACGTATCAGAGCTTGGAACGACAAAAAATTTGGTGCAGGAAAAAAATTTTCCTACATTTTTAGTTTTAATAATTGTACCTGCATAATTAATTTTTCTATATTTAATTTACTTAACATATCAAATATATCGTTACGAAATGTATGAATCAAACGCAAATCATACACAAATCAGCATGTGTATTATATACACTTCTATAATACAACTATGGATGTATTGGGCTAAATGAGGCGAAAAGCGAACTTCTGCAGACAGCTCGAGTCAAATTGCACTAGCCAGCAGTGGAGTTGCTAGTCAATTTTAAAATTTGTACCGTTGTTATTCTTAAATGTCTACATTGTATTTTAGGGTTCGGAGCCAAAATGGCAAAAAAGAACCCTTATAGTTTCGTCATGTCCGTCCGCCCGTTCGTCGGTCCATACATCACAGGTATTCTATTCAAAAACTGAAAGACGTATATTGACGAAATTTATGGTGCAGGTGTCTTGTATATGCCGCTACTTAGTTTGGTAGTTAAATAACAAAAAATAAACATTTCTTTGGGACACACCATACATGTAACAGAGGTTGAATTTATTTTTTTTTCAACAAACATCAACGTGTGGCACATATTTCGACAGATCTTTTAAAACAATTTAAAGTTTTTAAACAATTTTTCTGATTACGATAATAATTTTGGACAAAATCGCTCCATAAATTGCAGACATATTGCCCCCCTTTCTATTTTATAAATCGTATATCCAAAAAATTCGGAAAAAAAAGGAAGGTAACGTTTACTACCTAAATACTTTCAACGAAAACTATTTTGATTACGGTCGTAAACACTGTTTTTGAGTTATTGCTGAAAAACGCTTCTCAACAAAAGGATGCAAGTGCCATGAAGATACGCTCTTTTGCTAATGCACTTTGCACTAGTTTAATAGTAATAGTCGACATATCTACTTGTTTTTCTAGTTATAGGCGATTAAAGTGCTTATAACTATTCTGTGCGAGAAACATGGAAAAAGTGTAACAACGTACTTTTTTCATCTGTAGTGCATTTCTTTGTAATAATGGCTTCGAAACCCTTTAATGAGCATGCAAAATGCAAAATAAATGTTTTTTTTTTGAGTTTAGGATAGCGCGACGCACTTTGCGGTTCTCCAAAAACTTTATTTAATTAGATGTTATTAACAGATTTCTATACATTTTTTTTTACATCATTAGAGTCATATAATTATAAACATAAAGTAACATGAAATCGTTGAAAAATAATAAAGTCAACTTACCTTGCACAGTGAGCGCGTCTTCACGTCACCTCACAGCTCGGCATAGGGGCGCGCTCGTCTGACTATTGTTCATACGAAATACTTTGTATTGCTCTATAACATAGCTAAACCGGCGTGTGCGCCGATGCCCGCCGTCCGTGATCATCCTACTCTCCCCTAACTATGTTTTTGAGACCCGATAGCTCGAAATATTATTATGCTGTTTATATATTTAAAAGATACAAGGTCGAAAGTATAGCAAGAAGTTTCAGAATTGATCTGCAGGGTCAGGCGTCTTTCGAATTTTTAAGCTCGAAAAGCCCAAAGACGTGCAGACAACTGTATTTTTGAACTCATGCCGCTCAAAAACACGTCAATAAATAACATAGCTTTTTTTGTCTATGTCAATCAATAGGGCAGTTTGTGATATTCTTGCAATTATATGTATATATATATATATGGGGGTGTGTGTGTGTGTGTTTATATATCGGCGCTGTTTCAGTGTTGGTTAGGAACTTCTGACCGGCGCTGTTATGTTGGCAGTGCTGACGTCCGACGCCTATGGCTTAAGGGCAGCACGAGACACGGGGCGAGAATTTTAATTTGATTTAAGTTATAAAATCATCAGCCAGTTCCTGCATAATCAGGGTTAAAATATGATAGCTTCTTATGCGAAAAATAACGCGATGATTACTAAAGTCTTGCACCAGCGGTATAACGATTGTTGGTCTTTGTCAGAGATCAGATTTTATAATGACGTTTATAAATACCATAAAAAAAGGTTTTTGCGATAGTGAAAAATTAATCAATCCTTTTTTCGTTATTAAATTTTTGGCAAAAAATTATACCACTTTAAATCTAGATAAGAATTGTTGATGTTTCTTCATCAAATTGACGATTTTAAAACGTTTATTATTAAGAAACTAAAATACCTTAGTCGGGAATCGAATCGGATAATACCGTATATTTTCGTTGGCATTATCGTCGAACCTATTTCAGTCAACCATCCGTTTAGGACAGCTGTGAGGATGTTTTTAGAGCAAAGGCGAGAGTGCGGGGACGCATTTCGCGCGCCATTGACTGCCTAAAGGCGCTGCACACAAGAAACTCATAAGTGTTTTAAAACAATTATTGTCACAAACATATATTTCATTTTTTTATTAGTCTACGCTCGTTGATCGCGTCGATTACCATTTGATTGTAAATTATTACGATGATATTATAACGTAGCTATCGAGAAAATATTTTACTAGTATCGCTTACCTCATAACGCGAAATGTTCGAGTTGTGCTATACTGCGAACATGCAGAAGTCAAGCAATTTTACAAACTTAAATAGGCTCTGTTATATTCATATTATATTCATGATAGGCGTACCTATATTAAAAATAAATACTATTATTAACATACTCAAAATTTTTAAAAAACATTTCATCTGTTTAGCACAAAAAAAAAAGTGATTAAAAAATTCTATGAACATCGCAATATCTGTATTTATGGATTCTGTACGTAGCTAAAATAACGGCCGAAAATATACGCGTATCGGAATCGATTTTATTAGGTTTAAATCATTGCGACTAGTTTAGAATTTAATATTTTTATATCGCCTAATCTCTGTGGTTTGTTTATAAAATTATGGTGTTTGGAGTTCATTATGATACACACGTATTTTTTTGACGTGAAAATGGGTACGTCACTAAATAATCAAACGGATTAATATATGGCAATACCGCTTGTGCCTTGCAGATGACACTATAAATAGTTTACTAATTTGTTTTAATTCTTATGGGTTTTGTATATAATATTTCTTTTGTTTTCCGTTCTACTTTATAAGCCAGCAATGTAATCCGTTTTCGTATCAAAGAATAAATTAACTACATGAGATGTCCCACTTTTGCATTTTCCGGACATATCTAGCATTGTTACTTTTGATTATGTTTAAGATGTTTTAAGGTGTTTAAATATAAATGTATAAAGGGTCGTCAAGTTAGAATTACTGTAAGACGGACCGACGTAAGATGGACATAAGATGACCATAGACAGTGTGATCATAATCGATAGAATTACTTAGAGTTTATAACAAACTGACTCAGTTCTTGGTGTAACATCACTCATTATTTAGCAATTATCTATGTGCATTTTATATGTCCATTTTGTATTCAAGACAATGTACACGTCCGTTGCTGTCGCCATGAAGAGTAGATCTAAATCGATAACACGCTGGCCAAGAAGAGAAGAGAAAAAGAAGAAGAAAAATAAAGAACATGATAATAATAGCTTCTGTTTGTGACTGAACATAGTCTATGGTACAGCCGCGTGTATTCACTTGATCGCCGCTAGAGCGGCCGCGTCTAAACTATGTTTTTGGTGTACTGCACTTAAATATTAAAACAGATCCCTCGTTGTGAAACTTCGTGTTTATCTGTGTGTCTATATGTCGTAGTCGTTTTTGTCAAAGAGAACTATAGTCATTTTGGATGATATTAAAGCATTTATCGTATTTAAAACATGATTATTATTTATTATCAAGACGGGATTAGGATGCAGAGGTATACATTATTTTTAAACGGAACTTTTAATTGCCAATTTATTCCTACGAGCGACTATTCGTCGACAGAGTTTTACTGGACATCGATAACTTGGATACATTTTCTAGTACTTTAGAAAGATAGTAGACTAGAACTTACTGTGGTCTACCACAGTAAGTTCTAGTGGCTCTAAGGTTCTAGCCATTCTGTGGCCAGGTTGGTTAACACGTAAATGACCCGGCTCGGCTGGTGAACACCACACTCTTACAGAATACTGACTTGAAGTAAAAGCTTCAGCTGTCGCGTTTCTTTCAGCGATAGAAAGTTCCGGTGGTCCCATTTCTCTCTCTCGCTCCATCATCCCGATCTTTCATCATTAGATAACCTATTCCCTTCAGAGGAACTGGCAAGGCATTGGTGATTTCCTGTGTTTCCTAGTGACCATGGGCGACGTTAATCATCTACTCTATGATGATTCGCTTCCCAGTTTTCCCCCTCGAACATGTCATAAAAAATGACTAGTAGGAGATTAAAAGACTAGTATAAGTACGAGATCGCGATTACGAAAATTTATACAAATAGACCTTCTACGTAAAAAATTGCGTTCACTCATTTCTAAACATCATGTTAAAAAAGTACCGGCAAAAAAATAAGTGCTGAATACAAAAACTTTCTTAACTTTACAACAGTATTTTTTCGTCAAATTGATTAACGCTTCCTCCGTTTAATTCTGCAGGTAATATTGACTATGTAGTTATGCAATGAAAATCAGCACAAATACTAGTCGATTTCACAACGTTTAAAAACATTAACAATGACAAATAGTGTGAAGTTCAACTGAACTTCACGCTATATGTCATTGTTAATGATCGAAATTATAACTATAATTTCGATAATTGTTAAAGCGTTGGCTGAAGTCGTGACGCCTTTAGCGGTATGTGCTATAGTTTGGCTGAATTTGATGCATCAGACAATGGTGCGTCCACTGCATTGTATAGTAGTAGTAGTCTGTCGTCAAACGATATCAACCTCATGTACAAAACCCTTATAAAATTTGGGTCTATTTTCAATACAATATTGCGCATAATCATAAAAAGCATTTGTATGGTTGAAAAAGGCCTAATTTTCATTTGCGACTAAAAGCCATATTCTACTGTAAATCTAGTATAAAGTTAGGTAGCTTGCTATGAATACTTACTTGCGTTATTTATTCGATTCAAGTGTATGTCAAAATGTTTTCATATATTGCGCAATTATTCGATTTTCTTAACGACGACAAATGTTTATCTAAATCCGGGGATTACAAAGTTTTTATTATTGCGAGAGATCCTAAATCAGTAGATGCTAACTTTCCGCATAAATCTTCCTTTCGCTTTACTTGCGAAGGCCTTGTCAGATCTCAGCGAAATCCACCACACACAACCGCATCGACGATCGCCATAGACCATAGACCTCATATCAGTGTACCGGCATAGAAGGTGGGGTTTTGTCTATGGTACCGAATATTGTCGTTAAAGCATTATGACACATTGCCGTTATCAAGTAATTCTTTGAAGGATCTGAAATGCGCTGACCCCCACAGCGCCTGTGTGCGAAACCTATGAAGCGCCTATTTTCCACGAATCTTAATATTTCAACTAATTTTTATTACTTATTTGTTAACTTTGACCAAAATAAATGTTCTCTAGTTTTATATAATTAGATAATATTTTCCTAAATAGGTAAAACCAGTTCGTTTCCGCTTGCCAATTACTGCGAAAAATAAAACGTGAATTAATTTTACATACTTTATTTAAACAATAGTCTAAAATGTGTAATAAACATATTTAAATTATATTATTTCCACTCTTCTAGCTTTTTTGTTTGCGAAATCTTTAACAGTTTCGTGTATGTCTGTATGGTCTAATATGGCTTCCTCTATGGATATTGTTGCTAAATTTGTTAATCTTTCTTGACTCATTGTTGAACGCAGGTAATTTTTTATTAGTTTTAATTTAGAAAAGGACCTTTCCGCGCTTGCTACGGTAACTGGCATAGTTAGCGAAATTCGTAATGCTATTGTGATGTTAGGGCATACAGCTGTCAAATTGTTTAAATATATAAATTCGAGAATTTTCGCCACATCATTATTTAATTTTTGAAAAAGACTGATATGACATAATTTCTTCACACAAATCATCGGTGTTAATGTCAATCATTTGCTGTAAGTTTTTCCTGATAAAAGTGACAGCTAATTTTAATTGACTGTTCTTGGTCATCACTTAGTTTAAAAAATTAAACACGTCATTTTGATTATTCAATAAATTTAATCTTTCGTCTACGGAGGATAAAGCTTAATCCAATATATAAAAATTAATTATAAAGCGATTTTCGCATCATTTATAGTGTGGTCTTCGTGTTCATAATCAAAACTCTTTGGAGTCTTACGACGTCTTAGGGTCTGGATCTGAAGTTTCAAATTCAGCCTCGACATCTGAATTTTCGGCAATTTTCATGGCATCATTTACAATTTCTTGAAAAATTGCGTCGGGTCTAATTTTTATCAAAACTTTTATAATTCCGTTAAAGCAACTAAAGCAATTTGTATATTCACATCGATGGACTGCAGAATTTTGCTCACAAAATTTACTTTTGTCAATATTATATGCCATATATTTAGTGAACAAATGAATGACAAGGAGCATATTTTTCTGCTAGACATTTAGCGTCATATTTTGCCTTCTGATCATATGATACACCATTTGATATTTCTTGTAATGCACCATAAATTTCAGTAATGTAAACAGTGGTTTGATTGCATCTATTCTGCTTGACCATCTTGTTTCGGACAATGGTTTTATGGTTACATTTATGACATATTTTTTTAATAAGTCCCATCTTTTGGTAGAGGACGAAAAATATTTATATAATTATTGCACAATACTATAAAATCCAGTTGTATGATGGTTGAGATTGGCAGCGTCGTTTATTATCAAATTTAAACTGTGGCTAGCGCACGGTACACAGAAAGCGCGGGGACTTAGATCCAGCAATCTTTTTTGCAGACCATTATTCTTACCGCGCATATTTGATCCATTATCATAGCCCTGTCCCCTTGTTGTTTATGTCCAAATTAATTTTGTCTAGTTATTCTATTATAAGTGACATTAAGCCAGCGCCAGTTGTATAGATAATTGGACAGAAGGCTAGGAATGCTCTTATTTCTAATTTTATAGTTTCTGTGTTAAAATTGACAAATCTTATTAAAATACTAATTTGCTCTACGTGGAACGTCAAGTACAATCCAGTATTTGTGAAAATATTTATTAATTTTACATAAATTTAAAATAAATTGTTGAATTTGGTTACCGAGTATGTAAATGATTTCATTTTGGATCTTATCTCTAAGATAAGTCGGCATATTTTGAAACCCGAATCATTCGTTACGCGTCGTATGCGTTCAGTCATTGAAAGATCGAATTTTCCCAACATTTCAATGAATTTTAAAAATTACCATTGTTACGATCGTATATGCTTGTTGACCACGAAAGGCCATATTTCGTGTACTTAGATATTGGACCACATATATTATTCTTTGATTACATTCCAGCGCTGCTTTTCAACCTCTAAAAGTTTTGTTGTATACTATCAATAGTGTTTATATTTTTAACAGTGTGTGACAAATCTGTCCATTTTTATATAATTGAAATTAGCAGAACTTTTCTCATGACCGCTGCAATACAAAGCTAGATGTTGCGAATCACTAACCCACGCAGAATTTATATTTATGTTTCGATTTAAATAGCTTGCAACAGAAGCAATAAACAGTATTTGGACACTGAATAAGCAGCCACTCTTTGTGATACTTTTCACCGTTTCGTAAATGATTTTCGTAACAATACTCGGAAAATTTCCCGAAGATCACGCGGAAAATTATACTGTTTAATTTGTTTAATCGGATTGTTAGATACTGGATCAAAGTAGCATTTAAAACTTCATTTAATGCTCCACTACAAAGAAATATGTTGTGTTGTGTAACAAAAATAATTGGATAGTAAGCCCCTATTGTCTGGCGCCTGTGTGCGCGCACACTTCGCGGCCCTGAGGATCTGTTCTCTTCTTTTCAGACATTTAACTTCTGTAAAAAAATATTTTGCAGGTAGGATGATTTTGTCAAAAATTTGAAATAGCAACTTCAAGATCATCTAGCATTCTAATAAGTATATATTTAACTAGCTTTTAACCGCGGATCCGCTAGTATTAAAGCCCTTAAATAAATATCAAAGATTATTACATTCCAAAAGAAACGAATCAATGTGTTGACTGTATTTTATTGCTTGGCTGGGATCATCATTATTTTTAAATCCTACTAATACTACAAATGTGAAAGTTTGTATGTTTGTTACTCAATCAAGCTTCAACAGCTGAACAGAATGAGCTGAATCTTTACAGTAATATAGATCATTCATCAAAATGACGTATAGGCCATAATTTAAAACATAATAGCTTTTGCTCTTGACTTAGCTTGCGGAGCTATATAACGAATGCTTTATGCCGATTGGTTATTGGTAACATCAATAATAAACAGAGGTTCTAATTCAATATCGCTTCCGGGATCCGGGATCCGGAAAGACCGGGATCAGCATCAAGAGTTCCTTAAATCGTTTCATATTAAAAAAATAGCGCATTACTCAGGGTCCTCTTGTTATGGAATCAACGACGGCACCGAGATAGGTATCATGGTTGATAACGTTATTGATCAATATGAAAGATGAGAATATCGCTATATGTCCACGCGAACAGAGCCACTGATTAATTATGTATGTTTTGAACCGAAATCTAGGTCGGTACCAGAATGGGAATCAAAAGCGGAGACAGGACTGAAATGGAAAGAATGAACAATATTGAGACTATGGTCGACAGCGTGATCAGTCTACATAAAAGACGAAAGAATTTATTCGATGTTCACACGCCGGGGCGGAAAGCCAGTACAAATAATACAGTCTAGATCTAATTATTATAATCGGATCTATGTATTTATAGACAAAGCAGATCTGTCGCTGTCGTGTGTCGGCGCTTCAAACGAGCGTCCCGATCCGGCTCAAAGGGGCATATTCGGCTCAAAGTGAAGCGACACGCCC
The DNA here is from genome assembly GCA_005406025.1 of Eumeta japonica. NCBI lineage: Eukaryota > Metazoa > Arthropoda > Insecta > Lepidoptera > Psychidae > Eumeta > Eumeta japonica. The sequence goes on from BGZK01000224.1 coordinate 462,757, forward strand.
GGTAATAAAATAAAATAAGCGAACCACGACACGCGGCAAACAGCGCTCTGCGCCAGCGCAGCGTGGCGGCGAACAGTATGTCGATCGCCGTTTAAAATAACGTTCAACGTGCGCCTCGGCCGTTCTGTTACCACGTTCAGACGGGTATGGTTATGGCACACGCATTTATTTGCGTGTGCGTGTGCCATAACCACCTCACGTATATACTTATGTGACTAGTATTCAACCGCGGTTCCGCCCGGGTGTACTTAGAATGAATTTCTTCATTTTCTATATCGGGCGATCTCTCTTTGGGACCATTCACAATTACGCGACACGAATTTCATGATTTTCGGAGCCTCCTATCCTCGTCACAGGTGGTCGAATTTGTGTGACACCTCGCAAACCTTCGCAAGTGGCGTACAACAACTGACCAAAATTTATCACAGTTGAATAACATATATTATTACAAATAGACGCTGTTAAACGATTTACTTATAAGAGTAGTAATTCCAATGAAACTGCTCATCAAAGATTTCGTTACTTTAAGCAAAATTTCGAGGTAAGTTTCATCGAAGCAATTTTAGCATGAAGAATTATAATTACCTAGTTTCGCTAAATAATTAGATTTATTAGCAAATCATCATAATCAAAAAGGAAATTTATTTTACACTTATGAGAATAATGTTAATGGTTCAATCAAAAACTGACTTGTCAATAACAATGAAATAGGTGCCCTAGACTTACCGGGTTAAAATTAAAACCTGTTAAGTAGCTATAGATACTGTATTTAATTTATAAATTAGGTAAGTGTACGGGTATGGCGTCAGAGCATTTATTTTGTGAAACTCACGTATATTTTTCAAAGTTTGGTAAAACCAAATGTGCATGCCTTAAGCGCTCGTGACATAAGTATGTTATTTAAATTAGAGGTTAATGATTATTTATGAGCTTTTCACCAAAAATCCTTTTTTAATTTTGATATCACTACCGCCATCTGTTGGCAACCACAAAAACATAAAACGTTCATTTCAATCTCCATTTCATGTATTTAAGCGAAATGACAGATCAAAACATGAATAACTGCGAGTTAAAAAAATCAATTACAGTTAATCGGTACTATATCAAGCTGTGATTTTCAATACAGTTATTTCCAATCGATTAGTCTTGAGATTGAAACAGAAATCAAGTTTAAAAGTTAAATAGTTTTTTAGTTAACGTGATTACACGGGATTTTCAGGCGACAGTAGAAGTACCTACGCTCGCGCTTAAGACATGCAATAAATTCGTTCTTATTAGCCCGAAGTGTAGGCAGAGGCCACGGATCTCCGTATACTACGACGTTTGCGTATCTCTATCGCTCAACTGACTTTCCGGCTCGTCGGTTTTAGGTGCTAAAAAATTGGCACCTGTCCTGGTGGTCCTCGCTGACCCTTCCATCACACCCATTCTCCCTATAGATCTGTTACGTCAGCCTGCATTCTTTCATCCTCACCGGATGGTCAAACCACCGTCGCGTATCTTTTTCTACTTTATTCACTACATTCACCTTTCAAACCAACAACCATTCTGTTTTAGCAATTCACTGCCTGCATCCATTCGACAAATGAGTCAGGCAGGGGTTTAGAGTTTAAGATCGGAGGGGGTTATGACCTCAACGCCCCTCCGACCCTCTAAATCAGAACTGGATATAGAATATTAGTTCTGTCACTAATAAAAGTAAAATATGCCTTTTTATGGATTAACTTATCGAATTAACATTAAAATGACAAGAATCGTACATAAAATTTAATTTCTAATGACGTACTCACGTATAGGAACACGCATTCTATTTAAATTAGTGGCTATGGTTTTGCTGTTTTAGATCGGTGATGATGAATAAGTAAGGTTATAATTTCCATAAAATATCCCATTGCTTTAAGAGAGCAATTCTAATATATTGCTATTTAGAATTTTCGATATAAGTTCGTGCTATGATAATTTTTTTCAAGTGTATCTATAAGTGCATCTTATAGATACACTTGAAAATTGAAAAAAAAAACGAAATGAAAAATATATATAGAAGTTTTTTTTTTAATATTACCACTAATGATATTGGTTCTCAGCAACAAATGAAACTATTTGACATAAACCACAGTACTAATACGTAAATAATATGTGCATATTATGTATCTAAATATTTAAATTAATATAAGTGACTTTTCCTATGGAAAGTTATCGTATTCTCATGGCGAATGTGAATGACTCCGAGCCGAGTTCGGTTGTCCAGCAGTTGATTCTGTAAGCTTGAAACTGCTCAGCCGACGTCGTCATATCTTTGAAATTACGTGAGGGAGAGGAGTTTTGCCCGCCGCGAGCCCTCGGCTTACGCAATTTTAAACGCCATAACAATATCGGCTGAGCGGCATCGACTGAAGGTACTGTCGAGTCGAGATTCTCGAGGTGACTGTCGAGACTGTCGAGATTATATCGACTAAGGTATACTATAATTTATACTATAGATAAGAAGCTGGCAAATAAATGCGGACTTGTACACACAATCAAAAAACCTTTTTTTGTATTTTATGTTTTTCAAAGTAAAGCTCTGTGTATTTCCAGAAGATTTTCAATCAGTTCCGGTTCCTTCCCATAGAAAATCAACTTCAAATTTGCTTTTTCAAACAAAAACGGACTTGTCTTATTGTAATCGGGTGAAATTTTGCTTAACTTTAGAATTTCAATCAAAACTGGACAAATCTTATAGAAAAATCATCGTATTGATGGATTTTCGAACAAAACATTACTTGTCCATTGAATTAACTTAATGTTATTTTTTAAGTGGCAACCCGTCTTTAAATAAGGCAACATAATATAGAAAAAAAAATACAAAAAAGCTGTGCTGTCCACGATTTGTCGTTAAAAAGTTTTGATCGCATTGTTTTGTTTGAAAATGGATGAACAAGAGTCAAGTGTTGCTGATATTAACGATGGCACACGTAAAAGAAAAAAGAAAAGACGAATTGCTTCAAATATTAGAAATTCATAATAAGTATTGCAAAGTTTTAAATAATTAGGTTAGTTTCAAATTTTAACTTAATGAAAACGTATTCTTTTGTTTTAGATACGCAGATATTGACGCTCTGGCTTTAAACTTTGAATCAGTCTGTAATCATAGGAAGGGAAAATTTAAATGCCTAACTTTAACAATAAACAAAATTGTATACAACCACACACTTAATGAGATTCATATCACCGTGTCCAATCGAAAGACAGAGGTCGAGGGACACATCTAAGAAGCCTCAGAAAAATAAATACTTTGTCACATATTTTTTTTGAGTAATTCTAAACGTATTGTTAGTGTGCAAAAAATTTTTCTTGGTTGCACTTGGTTTAAATAAGCACAGAGTCAACACCATTGCAAGTAAAATTTTTGATGGGAAAATGCCACGTGTTAATCGAAGAGGAGGTAGAAAGAGTGCCAAAAGTATAGAGAAAAAAGACAGTATGAAAAGATTTTTTGGTGCATTGCCGGCAAAAGAGTCACACTGTAGTAGAAGTAAATCAGGGCGAGTTTATCTATCTTATGAATTGAATATTAGAAAATTATGGGAATTGTACAATGCAGCCGTTGGTGGCGATTTAAAAGTTACAGAAACAATGTTTAGAAGAGTTTTCGAGAGTGATTTTAATATTGGGTTTTCTCTCCGTCTTGCGATGTTTGCAGCACCTGTGAACTATTTAAAAACAAACAAAAAAATTAAAAAAATCCAGAACTGCAATCACTAAAATTACAGCTTCGTGTTCACAAAATACGGGCCAAAAGATTTTTTGAACTTGCTAAAGAGAAATCAGAAAACTCTTTGACGATTTGCTTTGACCTTCAGCAAATCCAATGCCTGCCAAAGACTCCTATTCAAGAATCTTTTATTTAAGGCAAATTGGGTTGTATGCTTTCTGTGTTACAGATATGCCTACAAAAGAACCAAATTTTTTTATTTGGACTGAAGATCAAGCCAAAAAAGGATCAACAGAAATAGCAGCTGCTCTTTTGACTTATCTGAACTCTGCAGATTTATCTGGAGTTGAAGTTTTGCGCCTTTTTGCTGATGGATGCGGAGGGCAAAACAAAAATTCGCACGTGGTTCATATGTTGATTTTCTGGCTTAAAAATCACGCACCAGCAAATGTGGCTAAAATTGTTTTGACTTTCCTGTGCGAGGCCACAGCTTTTTGCCGGCAGACAGGGTTTTTGGCAGGGTCGAGAAAGACCTAAGAAAAAAGCCTTTCATATTGAACCCGGAAACCTATCGAGAGGTTTATGCTAAACATAGGAAAGTGCATAACCTGGCTGAACATTGGAACCTTTATGATTTCAAACAACTGGAAACCTATTACAAAAAGGTAGAAAACATCAGAGATGCAAAACGCATAATAATAGAAAGAAGATCAAACCTGACAGAGTCTCAAAATCCAAACGACTCAACAAATAGCATTCGGAGTCATACCACGCCATCCAGGCGTCCACGTCGTGGCAGAGGCAGAGGACGTGGGAGGACACAAGGCTTTAGAGGAACAAATGAGGGTCTAGGTAACTCTTGTTTTACTCATATACACTGCGGCGTTAAAGTGTCAAATTTTTATAATATTCTGAAGACGAACTAAACACGGTGTCATTGTTAAAACCGTCACAAAACCACCCGTCCCTTCTTCGAAGAGTGGCAACTGGGAACCAAGTTAAGGAGCAGAAAAAGAAAGATGTGGATAAAATTTTGATTAAGCAGTTTGGAGAACAATGGTCAGAAAATCCTGAACTTGAATGGTTCAAAGCCATTATTTCCAGTGAAACCTCAGTGAAAATATAAGACAATATCGTTGAAGATGATGATGCCAACGTCAACGTAGAGCAATGTGATTGTTGCGAGCCTGATTAGCAAGAATTTGTGTAATAATGTTTTTATTTGTGATTAAAATTTAATATGAATAATTCGGACTTTAATTTCAAAACCGGACATGTCCATCAAATTTTCAGTCAAAACTAAAGTTGTCCAAACTTTCGATCAAAACCGTACTTGTCAATTAAAAAAAAATTAAATAGGTCGTTCAGTTTTGACATACATGAAACGGCTATGTGTTCATACTATAATACAGCTTGCATGTACAAAAATTAGAACTCTAGCTAGTCTATAACTACTTGTTTTAAAAATTTATCTCTCGTGAAAAAAAAAAGGTTTTGGGAACAAGTCCGCAATTGTTCGCGAGCTCCTCAGATATTTAAGCTCTGTTGAGGCCACATCTTGCTGTCCAAAATCTGATTTAAGGCAATCGCACCAATAATTCTTTTCTTGCCTTCTGATAGTATAAATGCGAATGTGTTTATTGATTAGTTGGTTTAACAGTCAGCAACGCAGCGACGGAGGAATTTGTTTTTTTTTAAATGGGTCTATAAGTGTAGGATCGGAATAGGCTACTTTTTATTTTGGAAAAAATGTTAGTTTCTGTGGAGTACCATAAGAACTATATCCGAAATAGCAAAAGCAAATAGTATTACAAAATATAGGATAAGCTAAAGTTCTTACGAGATTTCTAAGTGAAAAATTTTACAATCGATCTTTAATTAAAGATTAAAATCTCTATTATAACTCTATATCAAAAACGGGGAGCTGTGGGGCATCATAAGAATTTTTGTTGAAATAAGTCTATATATATATCGAAACAGGCTTATCTTCAATTTTTCCTTAATGTTAAGATTTGATATATTTCTATAATTTGTAATCAGAAAATGAGTTTTTTTGTATATCGTTATATAATCACGAAAACTTTTAATTTACTTGTTCGCATTACAGTAAATATTTGAAATTCATTTAAAAACAATATGAAAAACCGTCCTGATTTCTTTTATTCAAATCCACAACTAAAGCTAAGTAGTGACATCTAATGTTGAAAAGCTATACTAAATAGTCACATGCAAAAATCCATAGACAAATAGTGAGAATTAAACTCAATCCCGTATATGATCTTACTAAATTAAAAAGAAGTTTATACCAAAGATAATAATAACACGATGTATACATTATAATTTAGTCTTATTGTAAATGTGCTGTTGAAATAAAAATAAACACGTCAGTTTCCATACATGTCAAACAAAATTGTGTCATGTCATGTTACTGTACTAACTACATCGATTTGTAAAATATTATAATAAATATAAATATTGCAAAAGCAAGGTTTGTGGCTCCTCCAGACAACAAAACGTCCGTGATGCATTGGTACGGTGGTAGCATAGCGGAAGCCGTGAAGCTATCAAAGCAGAGAAATGTGATTTTTGTCGTTTTTGTCGAAGGTAATTATAAACATATCAACTTGCGAATTAGCGGTGAAATGATTGCGCTGGAATGATTCAAATCATTGATATTAATGTGAATAATTAATTATCGAATATTATAACTAAAATGGCATTTTTTAATATGCCGCATTAAATTGGCTTACGAGCTCATATTTTGTGCAATGCTGAAGTTATTAGAATCTGAACGTCGTTGTAGCGTCTATTACATATTCAAAGTTTAAAGTCAATACATTAAAATCGTTATGTTGGGTTAAGGTTGTGGTGACATGTGAATAAGGTGCAGAATGAGTCATCATATTCACAGTTGCTATTATAATTAATAAGTTCTAAGGTCTTTAAGTTCATGTGTCTCCCAAGAGGAGAACATGAATATTTAAGATCAAGGAATTTTTTTTCTTTCCCTTTCGAAACTCTTCCGTAGTGTCGGAATTTCAATTCATACAAAACCATATCTTCAGAAACATCTGAAAAAAAATACTTCATCTATACTTTAACCTTATTATTTATATGTATTAAATTTGTGAAATGATATAATATAGCTAGTTAAATTTACAATTGCTACGAGTGAACAAGAGCTGAACAAGTCATTTTCCTTGTTCATTTCATGTTCAAATGTGTAGAATTCAATACAGATTTAATAAAGAAAATCTATATAATCTCTTGTTAAATAAAATAATTATTGATATTTTTAGTATTGAAATGTTAAAAATAATAGTTATTTCCATGCAAATAAATATATATATATATATATCTTCATAGACGTACAGGAGTTTCATTTGAAAGAGGGAACAACTCTTACCAACTCAAATAAAGCAACCCTAACGAACCCTCTAATCCGCCATTTTAATTGTAAACCATTCCAATTCTGTAACTATTTATGCCGTAATTTTCATATATATAAGTTTGATAGTTGCTTATCCAATTTACCAGTTTGGGTGAATCACTATTTCTTCATGAAAAATTTATAGTCATCTTCAGTGTTCTTTTAGATTATGTAGGGTCATGCAGAGTTTGAGGTTATTTTAAGAAAAAAATTAATGAAAACATCAAAATAATTTTTTGTGCAAACAAATAATTATGGTGCATTTTGAGGCCCCTATTGAACTGAGGGTATTAGTTTTGTGCCCATCATACCCTAATGGAACAAATGATTACCAGACATACATATAGATAGGTCATCTCTTTAACTTTCTATTTGAGTATTGTAAACTGTCTAAATAAATATACTTTTCCACTATAAATAAAATTCAATTCTTTAGTTATTGTCAATTGCTAAAAACTAATCAATCATTCTGATGGATATCAGTAATTAAGGAATCAGCATAAATATAAATCTTCTACCCTCTCTTTCACTATAACCAAAGCCCAACCACCAATCACGGAAGCTGGTGCAACAAAGGCTGTCTAGTGATCTGATCAACGGAATTAATCATTTCAGGTGAAAATGATTTGTCAGCAGAAATGGTAAAGACATTGGAAAATGTGAATATCAGGAATCGCCTTTCGGACGAGAACAACTTTCTGGCTATCAAACTGAGTGATGAAGGTGATTACACACACTTCGCTCAAATATGTATCCTTTACAATGCTAATTAATTATATGAAGATTACCAGTTCCTACAAAAGTTTCTGCAAAATGTTTTTAGGTAGCGATAGATTTAGGGAGGTGGGTTATGGCACACCCAGGGCTCTGCTCCATAGGGGCCTCAAATCTTGAGAACTTTAGCCGAATTTCAAATAACCAAATAAGGTTGAGATGCCTCCAATAAGAGGCAGTTTGAAGTTGGAGATTTCCACATATAAAATTTATTAATGATTCTTTATTTTATAATTTGATATTGCTTATGTGATCCACTGACTATTCAATGACAGCCGATGTATATAACTGGTATATAATTCGCAAGGCTTGCTTTTATAATGTAGGCAAGCATTAAAAAGAGATTTTTGGAATTCCATATTCGAGTTTCTTCAAAGATGGAAACAGAGTTTTTAAAAATCCACCCGTAAATGGTGTAAAATGGAAGTAGTAATTTCATATAGGAATACCATTAGTTTTTAAGTTAGACTTATAAAATTAAACAAGAAATAACGAAATATGCATTTTAGTTTTTCTGGAGTATCTATTTGTAAGGGGGTGAAAAGGGAATTTGTATGGGATTATTTTTGTATCGTAAGGCCTATGGATGTATATACAAGCGATGTATTTAATATGACATCTAGATAAGAACCAGGATTGAAGTTGAGGGTAGTAGTGCAGGGATCAGAAAGGAGAGTGGGGTAATAAGGATTGTAATTAGGAGTGGATTTGACGTGGATATGAAATTCGTGAAGATAATCTAAAAGAACGAATGACGGAGAGATTGCTTGATATACAAAATTACAGAATACATTGCGTGGCGACACTGGTGAATCCAATATGATATTAATGTAGCTTACATACAAGGTAAGGTGCATACATTATCAATTTATCTTGTCATTCATCTATGATTCATTCTAAATTTACACATTTTGTGCCAATTGACTACAGTGACTTTTTCGCTCAAATGTCTTATGCAAAGCCCATAATTAATTTTGCAAAATTATCATATAAAAAAAACTGGCTAAGAGCATGTCAGACTATGCTCAATGTAGAGTTCCAAAGCTGTTAGTGCAAAGAAATGCGCTACAGATGAAAAAATTATGTTACACTTTTTCCATGTTTCCTGCACATAATAGCTATAAGCATTTAGTAACATGTATCTAGAAAAGCAAGTAGGTAAGTCGACTATTACTCTTAAATTAGTGTAAACTAAGATTCACTATCAAAAGAGCGTATGTTCATAGCACTTATATTTTTTTGTTGACATGAGCAGTTTTTCAGCAATAACTTAAAAATGATAAATCCAATCATGTTGTAAATAATTTTCGTTGAAAGTATTTAGTAAGTGTTGCTTTGTAATTGTTTCATATCTTTGGACATACAGTTTAAAAAATTAAGAAGGGGGGGATCCAATTTCTGCTACTTTCGAAGCGATTATTTCAGAAACTATTCAATTAGTCAAAAAAAAATCCTTAGAAACTTTAGAAATGCTTTTAAAAGAACTGTCTTTTGTCTATGGGAGATGAACTTTAATAAAAAAGTGGGGAAAATGGCGTAAACAGTGGCTTATGTTAATTTGAAATTCATGTCCACTTAAGTATCATGTACAAATCCTTAAGTACACAAATAATTTTGATGTTGATATGTTAAATAAATAAACTTATTATATCCAAAATATTTTGAGTTTGGAAAAAAGTATATACATTTTCCATCATATACATCACTGTTTTTCTCTTAATTTTTAAGTCTATCAACACCATGATCGAATTAAAATTGTAATATTCGCATAAATATGAAAACTATTTAAAAAATATGCGTTCCTCGAAGATCTTAAAATTGACACAAAATACTGAAAAAATTTGACATAGTGCATGAACTAAGTTTGTGTTTGTAATGTTATATCCTTAATGTGGGAATAGATCAATTTGTTCCTGTTCCTTCATTGTTTTTCATTGGTCGCAATGGTACTCCCTTGGAGGTGGTATGTGCAGGAGTCGATGCCTCCAGTCTGGCCACACGAATCGACAGGATCTTGGAGGCGCATCGTAAGTGGACATTTAATTTTCTGGACTTTTCTTGTACAATTGTTTCAATAGAAATTTTTTAAACAAACCTATGAGCAGATCAGTGAAATTGATTTTTGTCATTTAAAAAAATGGCTTGTGTCAATTATATTTATTCCTATAAATTGAAATTGATTTAAAAATAATCTATAAAGCATGTAGAGATTTATAAAATTATCACAGAAACAAAATTGTTTTGTATTTTTATATTGTGCATATATCTTAGTATAGAATTATTTAAAGAGATGTTTTTTGAGTGTGATTTGAGTCTCTCTTTCGTTCATCAAGTTTTTTTTTGTTAATGCAACCCAAAATTTTTGAGCAGTAAAAGTCAGTAAATTTACTCAATTATTAGTAAATCAACCATTGTTGGTGTTTTTTAACATGACAGAAATATATATTAAATCAACAAGAATTTACCTATGCTTTTTAATAATAATATATGTATGTTTTAAATTGTGAATTACATGAAGATATATTCAAATATATCTTTATTTCATAGATCATAAACAACATTTGAAATATGTCACAATACTATGAAAATTATATTTTACTACTTAGCTTTACCACTCGTTCGGAAGATTATTTTCTTTTAAGAAAAATGAGCAAGTAACTCTTTTTATCTTTAAATATGTTATGTTACATAATCAAACATATAGATATTTATAACATAAAGAAACAAACCCGCATGAAGTCGAACTGGTTATTTCCATGAATATTTGTCCTCTAAATGTTCATAAATTGTACAATACCCTTTTTTAACAAACATTTGCTTAATAATGATTCTAAATTTGTTTTATGGTAGATTTTATATATTTAACCTTATTGAACATGCACAATGAACAATGAATTCACAAACTTATGCAGTCGAACGACATATAAACAAAGTTTATTCTTATTTCTTGTATTGAATTTATGTCTGTCACGAGGAAAATTTCTATGTTTTTTTATATGTATTAAATTTTCATGTATGAAAAGAGATGCCAGAGTTAAGGCTTAGTTCAAAGAGATACTCTAGGTTCCAGGCCGTAAATGACCCGAACAGCCTGTTTTTGCTGCATGAAAATTCTAGCAATAGCATGTCGTTAGAGTACCATGCCATATGACATCAAGCTATAAGAACAGCCAAAATAGACCAATCTGACGGTTGATGATGTGACGGATGTCAGACAAATTTCGTATCTTTCTATCTATAATATAGGGAACTTTGATTTAACAGTTAATTGACAGTAAGTTGTAGTTTATAATTTAAAATGATGTTGTTAACCTTATCATAGGCAAGGAAACAACGTCACTTCAGCCGTCAACCTCCGGTCAGAATGTGAAAGAGCAGTCCCAGAATCTGATTCAATCGGAATCAGCACCACCCAACCATGGTGGGAAGGTGGAATTACCTGAACCCGAAGTAATAGAGATTCCTGAGACTCCAACTGTGCAACCTGCGACCGTGCAAATGCCAGGTAAAAAGACCGAAAACACAGACTGCTTGAATTGTGTAACTGCTCCAGAATTAGTTTTTACAAGATATATTTTAGAAGTACTCGGAAAACATTCAACTCGCTGGATATTTTTGCTCTACACATTTATCAGCTATCTTAAAACAACTCTTTGTTGTGCATAAATGAGTTTTAAAAAAAACTATCCTTATCATATAACATTTAATTTGATTTTCAGATATTATCTGGACTCAACTCAGATAGAACTATGATTATTAAAATATAAATAAACATGTATACTTCATGCAAGAGGTTTGATGACACAGTTTGTTTTGTATGCCCTATCTTAGAATAATCCTGTTATGTGACCTAACATTTTCACATTGAAATAATAATTAATATAACATTGTCCATTTTTTAGCATTTTATATATCAAAAAGAATTTATGTATCCAATTGTATGTCGCATTCAATTTTTTTAGTAACTATTGAAAGTGGTGTATGAAATATGAAAATTTGTACAGTACACAGTACATATTTTATATTAAATACATACTGTGTATCACATTAACAACATTTATACTGGCATAATTTCAACTATTAAATTTATGTTATAATATTGAGTATGATGAATTGAAATAGGTAGGGAATATGATAGGTTTATTGGTATAGCGCATTGCAGTTGGAGAGGCTAAGCAATACAAAATAATTTATTTATAATTTTATGCCACATATTTTAAAATATATTTCTATAAACATACAAAAAGAAGATCGATGGAAACCTATGCAAATTCAGTATCGCATATCACATATAGGCTTCACATATCACATTGAAAATGGAATTTTGCAAAAAAAAAAAGAAAACGAAGTTAAGCAATCAACATTAAATATATAAATTTAGCTGCCCGTCTCTGCTTCGCACGGGTGGACATTATACTAATAGAAAAGAAGATTATACTTATAATCAAATAACTAACAGTAATAATACTTTGATAAAATTTACCCTAATGAAAGTTTGTTCATGATTATCATTTTTTAATTTAAAACCTAGTACCTAGTTAGATACCGAGAACAATTTACCAAACTATATAAAACAAAACATTATCCAACAACACTCGATCGGATAACCGAAAACGTGTTTCCAACAATTATTTTAAAATAAGTAACTTATCAAACACAAAACAAAAATGCAACCTCAATATTTAACTTTGAAATGTTTCACTACGTAAAACAAAACACCTTCCCAACAACACTCAAAAAGACGATAAATACATAATTAGGTATGCCTCCAGTCATCACCTAGCTCCGGGGAATTACACCTTCATCATTCGCTTGGAAAGTTTGTTTATTTATGGAAATCACATGCCATGCCAACTGACAGTAGGCGACAGCGGGAGAGGCGCGGGGCGCGGGCGGGGCGCCTGCATCAAGCGAGTCCCGTACGTCGTCGTGGCGTCACTTTGGCTTAACGTGTACTCCTAATATATTTAAACTGTATGGTGTATGGGACTATTAAGTGTATGAAGTGTTTAAAGTGACTAACATTTAATTTGATAGGGATTAATACTGTATCCGTCTAAATAGCTTCTGAAAATACCACATTATATGTGATCATTTTTTAAAAGTAAGAATGGGTATAGTAAGCTATCCTTAGAAGATAGACATATGCCATTGCAGACTCTTTTTGTAGACCTATAAAAAAGAAACTATTCCAGGTTACATTGTTTTGTCTCTAACAGATTAGGCAGTATTTTCGATGAAAGCTCCTAAACAGCTTGTTTTTTCCGACACCTTCAACAATTATCGTCATATTTCAATAAATTTACGTAAAACCTCAACGAATCATACACCTGAACCTTCCTCAGGAATCATTCCGTCGATAGATGAAAACCGCATGAAAATCCGTTCAGCCGTTTTTGAGATTATCGCGAATATACAGACAGACGCGGCAGGGGGACTTTAATTTATAATACGTACTGATTAAAATGTTTGCGACTGAAGAAAACCAAAAATAACTAAAATGGCAAGCAGCTATCAAATCACAAGCAAGAAACTGTTCATGACATATTGGGGTCTAACTCCTATTTATATACCATAGGCACACTAGATGTATGTAGGAAATCATAAAATGCATATAGACTGTAAACTTAATTTACTTATTTCAATGAATCACATAAATGCAAAAAAGATGGGTGCACATAAAGATGGTTTGTATCGAAGTGGTAACATGATAGTGCTGCCTCGTTACCCTCCGTCGCACGTCGCGGGCCTACCGCTGATTGTACTATCAACAAACATTTATATTATATATATATATATATATATATATATATATATATATATATATATATATATATATATATATAATGTGTGTTTGTGTATGTATACATGTTTATGGTCAATAGTACACTGCATTTGCTTTAATTCAATAAGTATTAATTTTTTGGATTTTACAAATCACTTTGTTGATTAGCTTCTTAAAGCTATATTCTTATAGCTTCATTATATGCATATATTAATTTATCTTTGGAACACTTGTATTTGAAAAGCCAATCAAAATCCATGTAGTAATTTTTTTTTTACAATTAGATAACAAGAGGAAATAGAAAAAAATTCTGTCTATATATTTTGGAAAACTTTGAAAACAATTTGTATGAAAATCAATGTATTCTAGACAAATACTTATATTGAAAGTGACAATGTCGTATTATTATTCACAGGAACTTCCTCACCCCCTAAAGTAGAGCAACCCCAAAAAGAATCCAGTCCAAGCCAGGAGTATGATATAGTCTGCGATGGGGATGTGTGTATTCGTAAGCCGAGAAACAACCCCGAAGGTGCAGGACCCAGCCGAGTTAATGAAAAACCTGCCCAGGTATGATGTTCTTTTCACATTTTCTTACGAATTAGTAACGAAATATACAATAGTTCCAAGAATATCTACCTCATAAGAATGCTGCCTATGGCCGTTTGTGGCAGTAAACCAGGATTCTTATTATGCTGTTATCAAAAAGGACAATATGGGAGCTTTTTAAATATATTTTCTTCAAATAATAGATTTTACAATTGATATTTTGCTGTTAAATTTGATTTTTAAAGTACTATTTTATGAAATATCCTTTGATTAGTATCTATACAAACAGACGGCATTATTAAAAATGAATTGACTTACGTTTTTATTTGTTATTAATGATCGATATGTACATGACATTAACATTATTGCTAATTCTTTTATCAAGTCGCCACAAGATGTCGCTCCGGAGTCGAATGCCGATACAGATGCGAAAATGGAAAAGGCCAAACAGCTACTTGAAGCAAAACGGAGAGAGAAGTTGGAGAAAGAAAAGGAGGTAGTATTTTTGTTATCAATTATATAATATGACAAAGTAGATTATACTGATCTTGAAGTAATAAGTAGAGTGAGTACATCAATATAGATTGAGATAATAGCATTTATCTGTAAGTACTGTTAACTTTATTAATTTTTGAATATAGCACCTGGTGTGTAATTGATCATTTGTATGAAAGTGCATCATATTTAAAAAATGAAAAATTTGAGTGTATTAAGGTGAATATAAATAAAAATTAATGAATTTATTTTTTACCACGTTATAGATATTGATTATATTACCATATTTGTTACAATATTGTGATTATCAGTTCATATGGAAAAAATGCACAATTTGAAGCTCTGGATCTAAAAAAGTTGATTTACATTAGACATTTTGTGGAACATGCAACCAACAATAGGTATTTTGAACTTCTTCAGGAAATTTATATATTTGAAAGTTCATCAACTCTGATCAGAACAAAATTGCTGTCACAGGTGACGACAAACATTTATTTATAGTAAAAATAATCAATTATTTTTTTATTGGAAAAAGAAGTATTTTATTACCTTATGGGAACAATTCTTGCATATAAATACATTTATACATTGGTATCTCGAAAACGACTCTTAACAGTTTTTTGCTGTCTAATTATACTTTGATAAGAATTTTTTTATCAAATTTATCCATATGAGAAAACCAATTTTACCTAAAAAAATGTTTTTTTTCTTTAACATTTTTTTACAATGTCCTCTCATAGAATATTATGTAGTTTTATATCACTTTTATTTTACATAGTGTACGTATATGTATCTAAATATTTATTGTTCGAATAAAACATAAGCAACTTTTTCCGTGGCAAATTATCACATTCCGACTGCAAACTGAAAAAATGTCGAGTGAAGCTCGATTGACCAGGCATTGGTGTCATGGAATGTCTAGGTTAAGTCACAGAACATTGTCTTTGATGCTGCCTATATATATATATATATTTATTTATTTTTTGATTACGATGTTTTTAGCTGTCATTGAATATTTTGTCTTACTTCTGTTGTGTATATTCAATGAAAAATTATGGCTAATATTACATGAAGGATATATAAAATCGCCTTCTACAGGAGGAGAAACAGAAGGAGTTAGAGCGCCGTGAGCTGGGCCAGAACGTGGGAGCTCTGAAGCGCTGGCAGGCCGAGCAGGAACTAAAACAGATACAGGTGAGGCGAGGTTAGATTTAGGTAGGCTAAGTAAAATTGGGTTAGGTATTCTAAGGTTAGGTTAGATTAGGTTAAGTAAAGTCAGGTTAGGTTAGATTAAGTTAAGTAAAGTCAGGTTAGGTTAGAGTATATAAAGTTAGGTTAAGGTTGATTTGGGTTGGGTTAGGTTAAGTTCTCTCATCAT
Organism: Eumeta japonica; assembly: GCA_005406025.1. Lineage (NCBI taxonomy): Eukaryota > Metazoa > Arthropoda > Insecta > Lepidoptera > Psychidae > Eumeta > Eumeta japonica. The sequence continues at coordinate 478,862 of BGZK01000224.1, forward strand.
TCACACATACATGTCATAGATGTGACGGAGGTTAGTGAAATAGGGAGATAGATTATTCAAAGGTGAGACAAAGTGGTCTTTGTTAATATAGCAATCTAGATATACTTCGGAATAAATGAAAGCTGTGTGTAATTTTATTTATTTTATATTAAAAAAAAATAGATTCATATAAAATATCCATTAGGATTCCCCAAGAGAGTTTTTGGTGCATTATTTTATTGACTGTTAAATCCCATGCCTTGCCATGAAAGCTTGGGTTGCAACCGATTGATAAATCTGATTGTGAAATTATATCGCTTTTGGATAAAGATCTCTTTCAAATTAACTGTGTGCACTATTTTTTGTATCATTATTTGAAGGCAATCAATAGTTGTTTATTAACATATTGCGCGTCTTCATCCCATCAACCAAACAAACGTGTACCGCGGAATCGACCGGATCACTCGACCTATTAACCAGAAAATTGAATAAACATAAAAACATATTGTCGAACATAAAGAAACTACTGATTTTAATAGTAGATATTTATCCAAGAAGCTTGTCGTCTTTTTAACTATTAACAAAACTTTATGCTCATCATTGTATTGGATCCTTACGTCATAGTATTTGCATTAGGACGAGAGGAGGCGGGAAAAACAGGAGAACGACCTAGCGCGACAGCGCATACTGGAGCAGATAGCCCAAGACAGGGCGGAACGGAGGGCCAGGGACACAGCCGCCAGCCCTGCGCCGCCCGCCCAGTCCGCGTCGACGCCTGCACCGCCCAGTGAGTGCATTCATACATAGTATCCTCATTTTGTATTAATAAAATTAATATTGACTGCTATCAGAACCAGTGACTATCGCTCAAATTACATTTTGTTGAATTCCTCAAGGAGAAAATAATACGAAATTTTATTTTAATGTAAAGGTCTAAGATAGAAGTGTCATTTCGAAGAAAATATATTCATTGAAATTTTTCTGCCTTCATCACCCTCTTTTATTTTAGTATGACCCTAGATTGATCTGATTATTTAAAATTGCCACCAACTTTTGAAATTTCTTTTTTATTTCGATGAATACCTTTCATCTTATTCATCACTAATTCTAGGAGAGCTTCCGTAAATTTTTGGTCATCTGCATCTAAAAATGTGCTCTTAGATAGACATGATATCTGACGGGGGAAAGATTAGTCCACAGAAACTTTTGGGACGGAATAGGATATAAGATGGAGGGAAAGTGGACTACCGCAACTCGCACTCACTGCATGAAATGCAACAGTGAAATCAGCTAATTCATATCTGTACTCCGTGAGATTGTGGTATCTCATCGGCCAAGTCGGCCACAGCGCGCCGGTTCTGCCACGTCGGTTTCTCTTAACGTAATCACATTTTGTTGTGATGATTTCAGCGAGCGGTGACGTGACACGTCACGCGCGCCTCCAGTTCAAGCTGCCCGACGGCTCGTCGCACACGGCGCAGTTCTCGGCCGACGACGACATGGCGACGGTGAGGCAGTACGTGGTGGACAATCTGCAGGTGAGCAGACATACGTCGAAAGAGTTTACTCAATGAAGATTGTCGACTTAATGAAAAATTGGCAAACTTTATAATTAATTTAATTAATGAAGTTTGTTTATTTTATATTCCTTCTTTTTTTTTGTCGACCCAGGTTTCTCGTTCACACCCACCGAATAGGTTCGCGCTCTCACAATCTTTCTGTTTCAAATCAAAGGGGCCTGATCTGTAGCCTCCCACGGTGGCCCTGTGCGAGTTAAGGGAATGCTAAAGACCGTCGTTATTGTTGCGATGGTGACGACAGAACAGACGACTTTTGTGCCCCCCGGTGCACGGAGCGAATGGTTTAAATTTGATTTAAGTTAAGAACTAATTGCTCAATTCGCTCGTGGTCAGTATTGGATCCGGTGTCGTCTGGTTCCAATATGACGTTCTTAGTCACCGGGCAATTATCGCTCTTATACATATTGCCTTATGTATTAAGGGCCCCTTCCACCACCTCTTCTTAATCTCACTTTAACTAAAAGTCACTTTTAAAATTAATTATGTGTTTAGTGTCTTCCTTTTAATAGGTTTTGGCCTGAACAAGCATTAAAGATGGGACGTGGTATGAAAATTTTATTTTAAAATTTGACTTTTTGTTGAATGTCAATTCAAAGGAGATGGTGGAAGAGGCTCGTAGTGTCCTCAACAAAAGGAATGTTCGTACAACATGTTTGTTTCATTATATCGCTGCTATTAAACAAAGTGAAAAAGAATCTTCAATTGACAAACTTTTAGCTACCTTACACATATGTTATTTCCTTCTTATATTCTCATTTCTTTCATGGTGAATTATTAAATTTTGATACTATAATAATTTATATTGGTTATGATCCTTGTGGTCGTAGAACGGGAATAAGTGATGACCTACTGATTACTAAAAAACATAGGGCATGTGACATTTGTAAAGATGCTGTAAGGTAGGTATTAAAAATTTATAAAGTTCAAAGGAAGTTGGTGCCAAAGTCGCGAAAGGACAGGCCCATTGAATATGGCACTTTGGTACTGGTTGTAAAATCTTGATTTCAGAACCGACTTGTGTGTTAGAAAAATGTAGAGTAAATTGAAAAAACCAAAAGTATATAAAATTTTATTTCAGTGCTGATGATCTATACATTGAGACTGTGTTTTGATTTTAACAGTTTAATTTTTTAATTGCATTTGTAGATTAATAAATATAACTTCCCCATAAGTTTACGTCTAATTTGAAAGGTGACTGTCAATTTCTAATATCGAAATAAAAAGATATGAAAGACCATATCTCAAAGTTAGTATCTGTGTCGATTGTGTTGTATTGCCTATATGATGTATGTTGTACTTTAAAAATTACAAAAGATGGTGAAATACACATTGTTCTTGGTTTTTTATTGAATATAAAATGTATATATTACTGACAGATATCTTTCGGTTTCTGGTAGGTGGCGTATAGATATAGTGTGTGCCCACTCGCGGCTCCAACGGCGTGGACGCAAAATAAATTCGTTCATCTTTAATTCAATTGATTTTGCCGTTAACTCCAACTTCGGTCTCGTTTCCGATTCCGGCCCGATCGCCCTCGATTGATCCAATGTCACATTCGATTTCGACCCAATTCTGTTTTCACTTTCGGTTCTGGTCCTCTCGATTCTGCTTCCCATTCTGCTAAGGTATATCATTTAGAAATGACCTAACTTTGTTTGTGTGTGAAAGAATTCTTAGAATCGTTTTAGTATTACAGTTCTACTATAAAAAAAACGTAAACAAAGCCAAAGACAAATGTTCGTTTCTTTTTGTCAGGGACCTTCCAAGGTCTCGTATCGCATTTCACCAACATTTCATCGTAATAGGGTTAACGGCTTAGGTGCAAGTAGTCTGCAAACTTATAAACTAACATTGATTAGCAAATTACTTTTAAATTAACTTTTATATGTTGTTGTGATTTCAAAAATAATTGTATTGATGTTTAAAATTATCTAGTATAGTTTTATGTTTTCTCAAGAATGAAAAGTATATTTCGATTGTAATTGAAAATGGACTATACTATGCCTAAAGGCGTCGACCACGTCGCTTTGATCAATACGACTGATCACTCACCATTTCCCAAACTGTAATCCTTTTCGCACTTGACTGACGTTTTGTCGTTTTGCAGTTGTCATCTAATCAGTTCTCCTTGTGGACCGCCTTCCCCCGCCGCGAGCTCACCGACGCGAACGCGACTCTGCGCAACCTGGAGCTGGCGCCGTCGGCGGCGCTGCTGGTGCTGGAGCAGCGCGCCAGGAGGGCGGTGGCGGCCGCGCCGGATAACCGTGGATTTATCGGTGAGTCTCGACGCAGCGGCGCATGCGTGTCATGGCTGCCGAAATTAAGAGACCGTTGGACCTAGAATAGAAATCTTTCAACAACTATTTAAAAATTCGGTTTAGTTTGAGTGTGGATTAAATATTCCATTTGCAAGCCACAACTGCACGTAATTCTGGGAAATTGAATGCTTTTTCTCACCTACTACATCGTGAAAATGAGACACTTGTCTCACTTGGTCGCATGTTGCTCTTTGTAACATGCACTAGCATAACCGTACACAACATCGACTGTGTTGTCGATGACATTGGAATAGTAAAGTCTTTGGAGTGTATCAAAAACGGTCATGCCGAGTCTCTCTTGGCGCTTATGTGATGTATTTAAATTAATAATGGTAGCCAAATAGGTGCTGGCGATAGCATAAGCATTAAAAGCATGGTACAGTTTTTTTTTTTGTATTAATCTTATTCTAATCAAGCATATAAAATGTTACATAGATTGTTTTGTTGTAAATGTACTACTTGATTGTTTGTTCTGCAAGAAAATCTTTTGAATGTTCAAAAAAATTCTTTTGACTGTTATTATACTTTGATGATCACCGAAATGGCCTATCAGTGTCGCATCAAATAAAAAAGAAATGTTAAAGTTTGAGTTTGTTTGTTTTGTTGTTTGTATGAAACTCGTTCAATAGATGAGCAAACATAGAATGAATAGACTAAAATATGAGCGAAGAAGGAAGAAATCATGAGATAAAATGGGACGAGATGTCTGATCCAGAAACTTTGATAATGATATTAAGAAATGTGTTTAACCAGAATAAGACGGGAGATAGACAAATGGTCTCTAATGAAAATATATTTGGTTGTCTCGACATGACTAGCTAATAAACATAAGTGTAGTCAATTGAATAATAATTTTTACTTGTTTATATTTTGAAACCGATTTTAATAATGCAATTCTGCTACATTATTGGTATCTATTGTTAAATATAGTAAAATATATATTATGATGCAGAGAAAAATGTTTTTAGTTCTTTTTTAACTGAACTAATTTAATTATTAATTTTCAGCCATGATAATGGGAATATTGACACAATTCGTATTCCAACCGACTCAAAATGCGTGGAATTGGCTACGTGATAGGCTATTCGGCGGTGGAGGCGCTGCGGCCCAGAGGCCGAGGTCGGAGTCCCCTCAACCTCCACAGCAGCCCCCGTCGGCTCCGGGGCTGCGGTATAGGGCGCCGACCAACATACGCAGGCTGACCGGCGACAGGAATCCCGACGATGATAATAACACTTGGAACGGAAATTCCACGCAGCAGATGTAGGAGGGGCCATGTGTGCATAAAAAAAAATAATATAGAAATGCCATCTGAATTATCATTATAAAACTGGTCAGGCTGGGTCATGAAATAGCAACACCAAGAGTCAATAGTCTCTTGACATTTTTGCAGTACTCTGAACACATATTTTGAGATAGAGTTCTCAATGTAATAAAAAGAAATATCTTAGGTTATTCGGTTTTATTGATGGATACCCGTAAAAGTTTTATGTCATACCCTAATTGTCATTTCCCGTTACCAGTCAAACCTTTTTTGTTGACTAAATCACGTCGTGTCTCCTTAAATCCTGTAGGCTTTGTTGTTCAACATCTAACCTTAGTATGTAATTATGTTTTAATCATGAAAGCGATCATATTATGAGAACATTACGATAAGTGGAATGGAAAACTCAAACAATAAATTAATTTACTTATAAAAAAACACTAGATGTTTATAAGTAAATGTTTAGTAGAAAAGGCTCATGGAAATCGTTGGTCCTCTAGTTTCTCTTGTCTATGCATGATTTGGTAAGGAAATCTATATTTATATCATAACCGTGGTCGATCCGGCTATACGTGTATATAAATAAAAAATACATTTCAGTAAAATCTAATTTCGGATTTTAGTAAGCGAGTGACCAGGGGATTTGAAATAAAGGTTGTAGTTTTCTAAATGAAAAACTAACATGATCCGTGAGATCATTGTACCATTTTTCATATAGTCGCAGAATATAAGTCGTATACAACTATTGGAAAAGTTTAATGTGTCTAAATATTGTTCACCTACGGACCAATATTCCTAGAATTTTTTTTTTACATTGTAGACAATTGCAATGCTATACTTGTTATTAAATCAACTTACTCCATGCTATATGGTCATCTTAACAAATTGATTTTTTGTCAAAAAAATAAAATTAAAATTGGCGATTCTTGCAAGTCGTTTTTGTTTTAAATAACAATTGGGGAAATAGTCTATACCTCTCGGTTATGTCAGGTTAAAACTTGGATGCGCTTTTAACAGTAGATGTAATTTATACTAAACTTTCATTGGAGAATTGTAACAATACGACGTAGTTGCGGAGTTCTAAAAAAAATTTAAGGTAAAATTCTTTACATATTAAAAAGTTGTTTCATATTCTAAAAAAAATCGTAAATAAGGCATTCAATAAGTGAAAATTAAGTATTATAATTAAATGTGTTTCATTTTTCTTGAGTAATTCCACAATAACTTTTTTATCTTTAATTGTAATAGCATCAGGTTGAAGAGTTTTAGCTAGTTTACGAATATAATGATAAAGAGTAATTATGGACCATTAAGTAGTTTATGAATCCTTCTTTGTTTAATGAAAATTTAAATTTACTATGGTAGTAGCTATTGATAATCATTATTTAAATAGCATAAAATTAAAAAGGTCGATAGCGTTTATTTTCAAAATTAATAGTGAAAATTCCTGTTGGGGTGAAGCTAAGAAAAGTTGACTGAGATATTTGGGAATGATGTTAAAATGTTGGCATACCTAATTAATATAGTAATTGTAATTATTACATTTTATACATAATATTTGGTTTGTAATAGATACTTTTTTTAAATAAGAATATGTATTGAAGATTTGTAATGTTACCAACTTTTTAATTTTTTTCAATTTCGATTAAATATTGTAATTTATCTTTCTATGGATAAATACAAATTGAATGAATAGTCATAGCTATGTATAAAAACTTGAATTTGCATGAAAGCGTTACATTTGCAATTCACAGAGTAGCTGAAAACTGTACCCGAATGTCATAATAATTTTGTAATGGTTGAAATAAATTATTTGTTATGTACGATTTGGTTAATTTTGTAAATGATAAACAGGTGTCCTCCCATACTCTTTTTTTTTTTTGGAAACAAACATTTAAATTGGTTATTTCATAGCGATCGTACAAAACCTGGACAGTGACAGAAACTACTATTGAATACATCATAAAACTGTTGTTTGAACATTTTTATTACAACTAGCTTTCGCCCACGGCGTTCGTGGAATGCATTCCTCCATAACGATCTTAGTATCGATCCCACTCTCGATTTAGATTCCGCTACTGTCTCTGATTCTGGTTCCGGTACCACTTGATTCTGATAATATTCTTTATTTTTTTCCATAATAGTTTAAGAAAATAAAATTACGAAAAATGTGTAACACTAGGAATTATTGTAGGGGATGGATACTGAGCTAAGTTAAACTTGCGTTATAGTTTACCGGACACCCACCCTTGGGCCTCTCGGTAACGTGTGACGCAACTAAAGTTTTACAATTTTATTCATGTACCTAAGTTGATAATTAAAACAAAAATGTGTAATGCCGATATCGCGTCCGTTTTCGACCGGTCTCAGTTCTCGATCCTGTTCTCAGTCTCGATTTCAATTGCGATACCTCTACCGGTCACGATTCCGAAATGGACGAAACCGGGGCCGCTATATATACGATATCACTCGGGGATGGTGTAGCTAGCTTTCTGCGAGTGCAAATACTGTTAGTATCGGTTCAGTAGTACGGGTCAGTGATCAAAACAGGCAGACGAAGTTGCAGATAAATACTATATTTTTTTCCTCCCATTGGCTCTCACAACACTCCCAAAATCGCAAGAACTATATAACAAACACAGGGAACGAACACATAATTTAGATTACAAGGTATTCTATACATTCTACAGTATACGTAAGTTTGCTTACAATGCCAATAAGCCGACATCTGTTCAGTTGACGACGCTTACGCAATGCGCTCGCTCAACTCTATGGAGACAATTTAGTGCTTTAGCGCAACGGTATGTCGCTGTGATCGCTTTTTGGTAAACTTTCAAGTGTAACCGAAGACCTTTCGCAGACCGAATTGGTCAATATTGGAGATTGGCCTATCGCCCGCGTAGACGTATAATGAATACCGATCGCGATACCGATCCCGGCGCTATTAATTCAGATAGCGATCTTGATCCGGGTCCCAGTTTAGCCTTCGATTTCTATGAAGTTATCCCAGAGGAATTCACACTCTTACAGCGAAAACGCAAAGCGCTGACGCTACTTTTTCTCTGTCGTTAAACGACCTCGCTCGGACTCACGATGGCGGTCCCGTTTGCGATTACGATTATGGATCGATGTCGAATCTGACCTCTGGAATGCCACCATCACCGATAATTAATTGACATAAGTAGAGAATTGGTTACGCGTTCGCGCAAACGAAGCCGCTAGCAAAAGCAAGCGTCTATGTATAGTATAATCTATATGTTGTTCTGATGCTATATTCCTGTAACGTTCATCAAAATCCATTCAGTAGTTTTTGCTTGTAAGAGTAATAATCAACCATGCATCATCATAAATTTTCGCGTCTATAATATTAGTGGGATGTTAGTGAAGAAAGAGATTAATGGGCTGAATGCGGCAAGACTGTTGTCGAGTACCTAGTGATTAATAATGTTAATGCGTTCGTAAGCTAAAATGATAATAGAAACAAAATTAATTAAAACCATAGTTTTATTAGTATTTCCTACTTGTAAAGCGACAAGGGCCAACGAAAAAAATGATTTAAAATAGACTCATGAACGAAATCTCTAAAACAAAAGGAGTGCCTTAGAAAATTATAAATACGCCTAAATTGGCATATTTATTGGATGAGATGAGTTTTCATGAAACGGTCGATGGATGTCGGAAGCGAGAGAGGTTTGAAAAGATCGTGACATGTGGTCTATGGTCTCTACCTATCCCTTCGGAAAAATAAGAGTGCGTTTGTAAAAAAAAAAAAGTAAAGAAAAGCGGTGATAACATATAAGTGGGAGATAAATCTTTACTAATAAAAGATGAGACTGGTATCCAGGCGTTATATTGTGTATAGACATTAAACTACTGCCTGCAGGATGCAAATTTTAGACGTTTCAAGGTGAAAAATGGGACTTCATTACTGCCATCTATAACACTTTGTAATAAAAAATTTTTCCATTTTGTCTTTAATGTTAATAGATGAGGTATACGAGTCTTTTCGTGCATCAAAATCTAAATAAAAAAAATACACAATATTACCACATACTCCCTATATGTCTATCACTACTTAAGTAATAAAATCCACATAATATTGTTTAAAATCCGAGACCTTTCTATCGTATAAAATCAAGAAATTGATTGGACAGCTTTAAATGAATATTAAAAAATGAATGAATTGCAAAACTTAAAACAAATAAAAAGTTGCCAAACCATCTAAAATTAAAAATAGTGAATTCCGTTCTAAACTCGAATTAGGTATAAAAACCACGCCATGTGCATAAAAATATTGTTATAATTCCAAGGCTTCAGAATCATTACATCGTGTCACTTGATAAAAAAATATAATTTTTATTTCATAACCACCTCCTGAAAAAATACAATACATAAATACTATTTCAAATTTTCTATAAGTACAAAAAAAACATTAAATCTTCTCATATAATTAAACAACACAAAGGCAAAAACTTACTAAAACGCAGCTAACAAAGCGCTGTTTGGTTTTTTGCTGTTACCTCTGGATGAATGGCGTCTTGTTGAGTGTATAATAAGCAAAAATAGAGCCGTAAAATATATATAAAAAAGTTTGACACATACACGCTGCAAACGTAATGGTCAAAGAATAAGATACTGGTTTTGTGGACACGACTTTATTCCTTGGTCTCATTTTAGATACTAAATTGCCTTGGAATTCTCATATTACGTGATTGATAAAAAAGTTGAGTTCTACAGAAAATTTAGTGAAAAGAAAGCACCGTGACCCCTTAATAAAATTCTATGACCTATGGAATTTTATTAAGGGGTCACGCAGCCGATATTAACATAATTTTCGTGCTGCAGAAGCGAGCTGTTCTTGCTGTTTATGATATGAGACCAATGGCATCCTTCAGATAAAAATTAAGGAAATTAATATTTTAACCTAAGCATCACAATACATCTGCGAAAACCTGATATATGTCAAGAGACATAGAATCATCCTAAAATATGAGCGACATCAATAACATTAACATTAGACATAAGAACGAGCTCGCTGCTCATAAAACCCGTCTAAGCAAAGTTAGTAAATCATTTAAGGGGCAATGTGTGTGCTTTTATAAGATTCCCATTGAAATTCAAAATTTGCCATTTTACGAACTTAAACTTAAACTATATTCTTTAAACAGAAGTTATATGGCAAGGGATATTATACCGTGTCTGAATATATTAATAAAAAAACCCATGGGATTGAATAGCTCGGCTGTCAGGTTGCTTCATGTTATTTCTAGTATTGTATTAAATTATTAAAAACTCAACACGTTGTATCGATGAGTAAAAAAGAGCAAACCTTGACTTTCTTGTCAATTCTTCTGAGGGTGAATCAGCATTTGGAATGTGTGGTAATATAAATGTCGAAAACAATCGTTTATGCATTTCAAGTATAATTTCTATTACCTACGAAATAAAGACAGTTTTGATTTAATTTGATTTGATTACCATAAATATATGAACTAGTGTGTTGTGCATAGATTAAAATTTGATTTTGAATTCATTAGCGCCACTTTCCTTATTTTTTTACCGACTCCAATAAAAAACATCTACGCATAACCTTTTCCTTTAAGAACATATTTGATTAATTCCTTTTGCATTGGGCTCTATGGTGATCCAGTTTTAATTTCACTGGTCGGATCTTGGACTTCCAAGATACACCAGGTAACTCTTAAAAATCAAATAGGAAATCTTAAACAATTGAGGCATTGTAAGCTTATGATGATCTTAAAACGTGATAGGTACCTAATTGAGGTCATGAACAAGCTGACCTGAATTGGACACAGATTATGAAGGTATACAACTACACTTCTAAAAATATAAAATGACGAAACCAAAGAAGACAAAAGTTAACAAAAGGTAACCAAACTCAACAAATTAGTGTCTCAACAAAGTATTGAATTAAAATGAAATTATGAAAATTGATATAAAATCGCTTCTGGCATATCTATAGCAAGCACCGACTCCAAAAACAACTAGTTATTTAATTATTTTAAGGTTTTTGAAGGTGGTTGTTGCTTTTTATGAAAAGCTATTTTTTATGATATACCGACAGATGTCACTCGACGAACATTATTTGGAATCCTATTTTTCCATCACGGTTTTATTGCATTTGCATAAGACTATTAGATTAATTTCTTGTTATGCAAGAATTAACAACTTATAAATATACCTGTTTTATAGTAGGTGCAAAATTGACAAAAAAAAAAAAATGTGCGCTGATTATTTGATGATAAAGCGATGGTTGTTTTTTCTTCTATCAAATTCAAATTCAATTTTATTTCATAGGTCATAAAACAACATTAATTGAAATACGTCATAGTTCTTTTGCGAATTCACGCTTTACCCCTCGTTCGAAAAGACAGTTTTCCCTCAACAAAAACGAGCAAAAAATGTATGCGTAGCCCTTTTCTAACTTCATCATGCACAGACAAAACAATTAATAATTAATAAATATTGTCTTTTAAATATTCGAAAATTGTATAATACCCTTTTTTACTGAGTGACTGTTTAATAATGCTCTTAAATTTATATAAGGGTAAATCGTTTCTATTTTATTTATATATAATAAACGTTCATAAATTAATTGAGATACCAGAGTTAAGGTTCCAATTTCCTTAAACTTATTTCAAAGAAATGCACGAGGTCCGAGCTTGTGTATCGCGAGAACGGCCCGCTTCTGCAGAACGAAAATTCTACGAAACTAGTTTCGAAGTCTGATAAATTTCTTATTTTTTTGACTGCATGGGCAATGGGTATAGTTAAGTTAAGCTGGTTCTTCCAAACAAATTAAAATACTGCATTGTCAAAGTCTTTAATTTTAATCGATCATTTGACGAGCTGAAATTGTTGAGTGGACGAACAAACGCAAAAAGGAACGAAGTAACGAAGCCATTTGAACATATGTATTTATTACTGGTTCTTTTATAATGTTGAAGCAAACACTAGACACTTGTCTTGAGGTTCGCGGTACGCGGTTTAATCAAATTCGCAAAGTGCAGTATAATTTTTATGAGAAGAGATCTTTTGTATGTAGTGGTGTACTCACAAACATGCACGATTAGATGTGCGACAAGCGAATTATCTGTTCATTGCCCGCCGATCAGTTTAGGATCATTGGTAGCTAGCAACATAACACACAATGGATTAGCAAAACGCTTGTGTATCGCAATTCGCGTGGTCGGGCCGTTGAGGTGCCTACCGCGGTTGTAACCATACACTCAAAACATCTCACTTTAAAATAATTTTACTGGAGTTAAAATGAAATAGAGATATATCTCTTTTTCGTTCTAACTAGAACTTTTTAGGTGAGGTTGTAGTCCTATAGTCTTTTCGGCCGAACTTCCTTTGCACTGTTTTTTAACCGGCCCTTATGTCGAAAGGTGAACGAATTATGTTTAGATTCGCTTCAAAATCCATAGAGAATTTTATCTCCCGCAGAAGACAGTTATTTCCTCTTCTCTACGCCTATTACCTGTGGCTGATCAGTGCCTGTGGGTTATATTGGTTTGCACGCATTTTCCACTCCAAAACTATAGTCGAAAGACCTATATCCCGTGACCTGAAATGATCCTGTTTCGTAGAATATCATCCGCTTATTTGGTGTTCTTTCTTTTATATTATTGAACCAATTTTATAGTGAGTTAACCCCTAGCCGGGGCATAGTAAATAACAATGATGTTCCTGCTTTTCTTCATTCGCTCTCATTCGGTGGGGAATTTGGTGGTGAGGGCGCCATCACCACGATTTGTAAAGTCAAAATCGCCCATTTGTACTTTGAATGATAGACTTACCTCATCTATACTAATATTATAAATAAACGCGAAAGTTTGTAAGTAAGGATGGATGTTTGTTGCTCTTTCACGCAAAAACTACTGAATGGATTTCGATGACACTGTGCAATAATATATAGCTTACACGTCGGAATAACACATAGACTATAATTTATAAAGACATTGTGCGAATTATCCAAAATATAACGATAAGTGTCAAGTAAGTAGGAAAAAAATCTGTCATCTGCGAGCTATTCTGGCGTGCGCCGCAAAAACCGTTGGAATTACACGAATATAATGTATAATGGAAATGTTTATCTTAAATAGTCCTACAAAAAAGCCTGCGACATCATATATCTATCTTTTATGTGTTAGCCATTACCGCCAAAATAGTGAACCATAAATACAATAATAATTGATAATTTTGAAGTGAAACTTCTTATGGCACGGGGTGAGCCTAAAACGACACGAAAATGCGTCACGCTAAATAATATAAGGGGAAGATGTAAGGAATAATCGGCGAATAAGGTGGATAGTAAGGCCAGAGCGTTACTCAGTTTCGTGTCGCTGGCAGCTGCGTCATATATCCCCACTACGAACCGCTGAGTTTGGAAAGTAAGGCTAGCGCGTGACTCACTTTCGAGTCGCCGGTAGCTGCATTATATCTCCCCACTTCTAACTGTTAAATGTGGGGAGCAAGGCCAGTGCGTTACTCGCTTTTGTGTCGCTGGCAGCTGCACGTACAATATAATATTATACCCTCTCCACTATCCCTGTATTCTGTGAGAAAGCCGAGCGAGTGACGCCGTTTTGTGTCGCAGCAGTTGCGCTTAGGCTTGTGTTTAAGCAGAGTGCTATTTGAATAGTGGTTGAAAAAAAATTGTGTGATCAAGTAGTAGTGAAATTAAGTGGATTGTGTAAATGATTTTTGAGTAAATTGAAAAATTGAACTAGCAATTTAAATTAAAATTATATGTATTCGTTATTAATCATTATTATTAAATGTATTTGTAACTACAGATTCTTCTTTTTATTTAAAATTACCCTTTCTCGACCTTATTACTAGCCACAGAAGTTTCACTTCTAACGTGTGTGGCGACCACACACTTTTTTATTAATATAAATATATAAAAATACATGTATTTTTTTTCTAACGCACATTTGGTAGTAAAAAATTGATCCTTATATCAAAATAAATACTTTTATCGCATTTGGTGTTTAAAATAGATAAACTTTGTCTTTTACACTACATCATTTGGACAAATATTTGAATAGTTATGACGATAGACAAGCGAGTGCGGTCCGCGGCGGAGTCAGACCATAAAGGTAGCAGGCATACATTTGAGCACGCAATGTTTTTCCCCACTTCTAAATCGCAAAATCTGCATGTTTATACAGACCAAAATAAATCGTTTAACATAGTTTATAGGAGTATATTGCAGTAACCACCTATAACTTTTGCATTACCATCAATCGTCATATACATCCGTACCTATCTATCCTTACAAACTATAGCGTTTATAATACCTATAATACATATTAGTGCGATCATCATAAAAAATACTTAATTCCAATTGACATACATTACACAATATAATTGTTCGAACACTTATAACTGGAGAATAGCTGGACCGATTTTCATTTTTAATTAGTTGGATTTGTTTCCGTCCCGAATAGCAGAATAATAGAAAAACATTGAAAAAATTACAAAAAAATAAAACGCTTTCTATCATCATTATCACAATTTTCCATCACCACGCGGGTGAAACCGCGGGGCGCAGCTAGTTTATTATAATTATGTTTATTTTCGTAACGAACTTTGTTTATCAAATAATTTTCTTCTTTATGCGTGGCCGCTTAGTTATTTTATTCGGATTTTTGCCCGTAACAGTAAACCGAATGGAAACGAACTACAAACTATAAGTAAGTGTAATCAATAAATTTTAAAAACAGACAGATATGTAAGTACTCTAAATACTTATCAAAATCTAAGAATTCGATGCGCTGTTCTAGGACAATTTAAAGCAAGCGAGAACGCAAATTGCGTGCGATCGTCTCCTGTTCGGGATCTAACCGGGACACGATCACCACACTCTGATATAATACAGGCATGATACAACAGCTGCTGCTGTTTCACTTCATCCAGTGAGTGAGAGTTCCGGTGCCTACTCACCACCTCCATCGGCTAACTCTCTCCTCCATCAGATGTCCTATTTTTTCCGAGAGGCCGGCAAAGCACCGGTGGCTCTTTGTGGGTTGCAAGTGTCCATGGGGGACGGTGATCACCTGTTCTCTCGTGGTTCGCATGCTAGTTTATAATAAAATCTTGTTGTTTGATACGTACAATCACAAGATATTATTAACGATAAATTGTAAATGAGGAATCAATTATTCTTGTAATGAATCACGTAATAAATTATTTTCTTGCTTTGGCTTGTAAAAAACATGAATATCCTCATACTTAATTTCTTGTACTAATTGTGCCTCAACAGATAATAACGTAAAGTTCAGTTGACTGTAAACTTCATCAATTTCGACTTTCAAATGCCCGGAAAAAATGTTTTAGGTTCGGGCGCTTTTGAATTTTGGCAGTTTCTTAAATTTGGGCACTTCTCAAATTTGCCGTCCCAGGCCGAAGTGTGACTGGTCCACGTGTGCCCAAATTCGTCATTGTATTTACTGTCCAGTGTCTGCACCCTGATTTGGTGCACGTGTGTGCCGGTTCAAATTCCATGACATGATGATCACTGTCAGGTAAAGGAGTTGACTTTAGCACGTCGTGTTGTCGCCAAATGTAATTTGTCCTTCCGAACTTGTATCAGTATATTATAGCATTTTCGAGGGGCAAACGAGCATCGAACGCCCAGAGAGTAGGTGATCACCACCGCCCATGGACACTCGCTGTGCTAGATTAGTTGCCGGTGAGTTGCCGGCCTCTCGAGTCGGAGTGCATATCTGACGGAGGTAAGAATGGACTGTTGGAGGAGGGAGTAGGCCATCGGAATTCTTACTCACCGGATGAAACGCAACAGCAAAAGCCGCTATTATACGTCCGTATTCTGTGAGAGTGTGATATATTACCGGTCGACCCGATCAAGCCAAGTTGGCCACAGTAAGGGTTTCTTTATTCGCACTACAACGATTTTCGCTTCATATAATCGATTTTACAACAATATTTCCAAATACGCATTTATAAATACTAGATAAACACATAATTGTCTATGATTCTCTACCGTCGTTTTATAAAGTACGCGGCTTGTAACGACAACGCAAGATACACGGCACAGTTTTTATTCTGTGCAGAGTTGCGTATTTGTACATTTATTTACACAGTAATTACAAAGTTGTGTAACGGAAATAAAGTATTGCATCTAAATTACAGCGTCCACGTTATGTGCAATTATTACCCTGTGCCACGCGATGTGATGTCGAACAGACACGCTTTCTTTTGCGTGAAAACATTCAGCGTATTAAGAAAAAAAATAGCTGTTAGGAATGAAGCATGAAGCTACGAATTGTCGACCGTCACCACGCGGGCTTATGGAGTAAGCATAGACAAAACAGAGTACTGAAACCGTGCATTTACTTCATAGACAGTTGTCAGTGAAGCAAATACGCGGGGATTGCAAGACATTGCAGTGTAAGAAGATGTGTATTCTTGACGTGTCTGTCATTCGAAGTATCATCACGAGAGAAAGAGATGCAAATTTATCATTTTCATACCGGGAGGCGCGTGCGCGGTCAGTTCCCGATCTCGTGGAACGAAGCATGTTGTACTCGGTATGGAGTATATTGCAATACAAATGCGTCACTTGTCGACTCGATGTCGACTCGACGCCGGAGCGATGCGAATGGGCGCGTAGGTCTAGCGGTGGGTGGAAAAACGCCATCGTGAAGTGTGCACCGGATTCGATACCGGGTTGAGTTTTTAACTAGGGCCGAGCGTTAGCGTTGCCGAGATTTCCGAAACGGTTTGTTTTGATTTGTAAACATTTCTGTTTGTTTGATGTGATCTGAATAATCTTGAACTGATCGGTTTCGAGTAAGCGGGCGATCCCGGTCGGCCTTTCGGCGAAAGCGAAGAAACGCGATGGCGCGTGTCTGCAATCGCCATCCGGAGAACGTAAGAAAAACCCACTTTGACGCATTTTAAACTGTAATCTATATATAAACGAAGTGCCACTGACTGTCTCATCGCGACATCTCCAAAACCAGAAACCACGGGTCCGATTCACCTGAAATTTGGCATGGTGTTTCTTTTCGGTAGGTAGACGCTCACCAAAGACGAATTTTACACAAATCTTATCCAAAAAAAAAAATGTTTCACCTTCCGTCACATATATGCCACCCTTCTTTCTCTCCGATGAATACATACCGCGGAATAGAGAGCCGAATCGAGAACGAGACCGGATACGAAATTGGGAACGGAACTAGGGGCGAAGGAAAAGAAAGCGGGACTGCAATCGGAAACGGAAGTAAAAGAAATTGACAACGAGAGCGGGGCCGAGGTCAGAATCGAGAACAGGACAGCGGCCGGCATCTTGATTTCGTAGTGTCGCGATATACAATACGAAGGAATCCGTTCTGTGACTACGCGGGCGCAGCCGCGGCCAAGAGCTAGTTTATAATGAAAGAATACCGGTAAAGTCTTGCTATTATTTTTAACTGTTAGTTAACTTTCGGTCTAATACAAGCTAAATGCGTCCTCCGTTAGCGGCCCCCGATCCATATTCCTCCATTCTGGTGGACGATTCTAAGGTAACGAGAGTTTCGATCTGAAACAAAATAAAAAACCGGCCAAGAGCACGCCAATGCAAGCTCAGTGCGTGGTTCCGTAGTGTCCCGTCACAGTATGCGGACTTTTGAGCTGGACATTTTGTTTGATGCTATAAATCTATCAATTGAGTTCACGGTTTAAGAGCTGATAACCTCCAAAACGGGCCGCCATATGTCGGATGTTGAGGATGTCATGATTTCGTATTTCTATAATACTATTTTATTTATAAATTTATGTATAGAGCCTGTTACACACAACCAATAACGTAATCTAAACGGCTTTCAATGGAATTTGTATGAAACTTTTCCTTTTACTTCCCCAAGTACATTTCATAAACGTTTACTCTTTAACTAGTATATCCTACTTGGCTGTGATTGTATTCCTTTTAATTTCATCATATATAGTAATGCCGTTATTTTTTTCACGTATCCAAGATTAACCGTTTACCTGGCAGGCGAGGGAGGGAGAGATTTTACTCTAACAAAAATTACCACATTATTGCAAATTAATTATAAATATGGTTTTCACAGACTTGCAATGTTTTTGAATGAGTTATCCAACAAATCCCATACCATGGTATAGACGAGAAAAATATCATCTCCCCTTAATGCGCAGGAGAAGTATTCTAATTAACTTTTTTTTCAAGATTTTATTCTAGCGATTTGTTGGTGTGATCAATATGTATACATGTACCCAATCACAGCTTTCTAGCACTAAGAGCCACTCAGCTAAGCCGCGGACAGACAGGCGGACGAACGGACGGACACGGCAAAACTATAAGGGGTTTCTTGCTTACTACGGAATCCTGAAAGCAATTATCGAATCCCAAAATCTTTTTTGTCGATCTAAAGCTACGCTATTTCTGAGTAATGCAGGCTTTGTTAACCGTTTCATTCTCACGGGACGCATAATCAATATAATGATTTATCCGGCTCGAAAATTGAATCGAGAGTGCAGTTTTCATCATGATCGAAACAGGTATTGCTCGATCGCCTCGCACTTGTCCGGTTTTTCACCGTCCATGTATGTATTTCGACAGCGTGCCTTCGATACCCCCTTTTTGCCCAATATCACGTATACAGGTAACCCTATTTGGCCTTTTTTTTTAGAAATCCTACAAAGAATTTGATCACAATCGGTGTAGTCGTTTAGGAAGAGTTCAAAAACAAACACACGTACGGAAGAATTATATACATATATAAAATTTTTGTAGTAAATTTTATATTATAGAATGGCTGCTGGTCACAGTTCCGTCAGTGTACACAGGTTGATTGATTAGCTGTCAAAATAAATAAAATTAATTGTCATCCACTACATATTTTTCTATACACAAATAAACAAAAACTACTGCTATGCACTGCTAAAAGTGCCTTTAAAAGTAAATATTTTTGGATTATTTGAACGATTTTAGAAAAAACCGAATCCCCATTCACATTTTTTAATTTTTTCTTTTTGTAAAATAGGAACGTATATTAAAATGGGAAACGTGAATTAAAAATTGCAAATAAAATATTGTATTTGCATCGACGGCACTGTTTATTTTACTTTTACTAAAAAAAATTAAATTTTAATTTGTTTTTACTTTATTTAGATCAAGTATCAAGAGCGAGAGGAGGGGCAAAACTCTGATCGATATAAAAGACAAAAGAGTATAGTCTGTGTTCATGCGAGAGAATATGCTGATACCAAATAAATAAAAAAAATATGTATTACATGCATGGTTCCATTGAAATGGTTTCTAGAAAGTTTTCGTCTCACTGGTAACCCAGAAATCTGATACCAACATTCTAAAAATAACAAGAACTCTGACCTGTAAACGTATCGTGTTTAAAAACTCAAATTACAAGTCGATATCGTATTTTAATAACATCCATAAACTATTGATTATTTTATTCGGAACGCGTCTTCCGTCTTTAGCTCATCAAAAAACGTTTCGTTATATATATATATATATATTTGTATTTATGTATAAACTTATTTCTTTATTTTTCGACATTAATACGGCGGTGTGGTTTATTTTAAAAGTAATAATGGGATATATATCAAATCAATAAAATGCATATTTGTCAAGTTAAATAAAAGTAAGATTTTTATGATTATGTAATCCTAAAAAAATCAACGTTAATTTTAGAATTTCTTGATAATTATACAGGCACCCAATTCAGGCAGCAGTCACTCACGATCGTAGGATAATCATGTCATTCTAAAATTTATTCTTAGAGTCATGCTGCCTGTCTGTGGGGAGAAATAAATTATTATTATTATTTAGGTCATGAATTTTAAAATTGCCACCATTCTACAAAGCCTTCGGCGCTGTGTGAGCTAGAGTTCCCCCAAAATTTATAATAAAATTAAGTCAGGGCACAGACTGCGAGTTTTGAAATTCAGATAAAAAGCACGGATAAGCATTTTTCGACTTATGGGTATGCTAGCGAATGGACAATGCTCCGTTATATGCAAACGAGAGAAAGACAGATCAGATCGTGGACGATTTATAAATACTCCAGTCATTATGTGTGTGTTTTTTTTTGAACAACAATATTCATGCATTATTCTATAATGTAATATGTTTATTTTTCAAAAATACCGTCCAAAAACCGCGCTTGTGCCTGTATGTATGTATGAATGTAATTATGTCGACCCCGGCTCGAGTACTAGGCAACGGTCATCATGTGGTACCGGCAGCCAACTGCTGGTCAATTATGTTTATTGACGGTATCGACGCGAAGTCGAAATGGAAGTAATATGGTATCTATTCGGTATTACCAGCGTCGTATAGTCAGAGGCTGGGCGCAGGCGCAGCCACTAACTAACTATATGAGCGACCAACGTCCTCTACAGCCTTAACCTAAATTATTTAAGGTTTAGTCTTAAGACTAAATCTTAAGATGTAGGTACTCACGGTCATGTCATAAAGTTTACGACTTATATTATTGCATTTTAAAAATGTTTCCTACTTTCTATTCCTACAAAATAAGTTTTAGGTGGTTCACAATTCAAATCTTGCGAACGTATGAACGTTAAATTATAATTCTAGGTATTACAGTGTTAACGTAAACGATATCATATCAACATCCCGTTCATAATATTTATTTTTAACTAGAGACTAACAAATTAGTAACTAACTAATCGATCACAGCTAGAGATCAGAGCAGCAAAAGCACCCATTCAGATGACACGCCAAAGTTCAGTTCATCCATTCGCTCCCAATGTCAAAAAACTTCACACAATCGGACTGAAGCCGCTTTGTTTCCGTAAGTCCTAAATCGTCTCAACATCGACTCGAATCCATAACGATATCGGTTGTTAAGAAACCTCATTGACCACTGTGCGCTTGCGCACCGAGCAGCTACAATAACAGCCGGCGATGATCCACGGGATACCCCCATGACCTTGGCCAGACTTTCGTTTTGTGTCATCAAAGGCTAAACGCAGTACATCCGGTTCTATTACGCCATCTGCCGCATGAACCTCACAGTAATAGTCAGAAAGGCGATGAACGACCATGTTAACGATGAAAACGACGAGGGGCGGGTTTTTAATAAATAGTCATAAGAAATACATTTATTTTTATAGATTTTGTTGTATTCTTTTCATTGACGACACCCTTGAGTTTCACTGAGTACATTCTTTCGCTTTCCGCTCTTGATGTTGGAAATATCACACATTTGTTCACGTGCTCGGGGGCTTGCATCCGTATTTCGCCTCTCTTTCGCATTTATTCTCCTTTCAACTTTTTTCTATTTGTGCTGGACAATTCAAATCGTTTAAGTCTCAAACACATAAATGCCTCGTTTCTCTAATACTATCAACATTAGATACACAGCCGATCTCAGTGTTGTAATTTCATCAAAAGCAACAATTGAATGCGCTTTCTTTGTGAATTGCAATCAACCAGGAATACTTTTTTTCTTTTGTAATACGTAGTTATTTAATTTTTACAAAGGATTATTACATCTAGTCCCTATCGCCTCGCTGGATAGTCACCACGAACATATAGGTATAGAGGAGGCCCCTCTCGCGGTGGGGCCATCGGTGTTAGTGGGGCAATCTCATTATTTTCGGGTGTTAACAACGGTTGGACTCGCCTACAGTCGGACTCGAACTCCACACCTTTCCTATTGGAAGGCGACGCGCTAACCACTCAGTTATCGGCTCTTTTACACTATTATTTTACACATACATATATACACTTATTTCCTAAAGTTAACAAAACACCACGTATATAATACAGACATACCTCGTCTACGGCAATTAGTAGAACTTGGTTTGGTCAGACGCAACCGCCCAGCCTGTCAATAAAATGAATATGGCGATACAAAACTTAATCAATTGGGCGGTTGTCATGATAACAGCCAGTTGTTATTCTATTTAATATTAATATTGTAATTATAAAAAAAAGAAAGAAATTTAATAAGTTCATCGTCGACTACAGAAGGCATGCCAGTGCCGACGCCGGCGCGTGATCAATTTTTTTTCTTTGCTATGACTCGACAGTATTTCCCTGAGGAATTTCGTATCTTTCTTCTCTCTCTCTGGATGTTTCTATCTCTCTCTCTCTTTATACGTAGTTATAGTTAATTAGGGCGAACATCGTCCGCTAACTGCTACGGTAACTTAAAAACGAAAGGTCGGCCCGTAACGACTCCATCAAAGTGAGAAGCATGAAATAAGCTATAAAGGAAACCCGACCGCGACGAAAGGGGTTCAAACTTTTTGTTAATATCCGTACAAGAATTTATACCGGTTGAAGGCTCGCTGTAGGCTTGCTGTTTAGCATCGGTCTACATAGGTAGGGCCCTGATTAGTAATATCCCTTAGCATACCTAATTGTTAAATTGGCGTATGTGCCTTAGTTAGGTTTAGCGACCAATTAAGGTAGTGCGGGATATTACGAAATCGAGAACTTCGCAAGTAATTCGATGATGTGTTTATTCACTTTATAAAATAAGTATACCTGTGTCAGACTATATGATTTACATTGTTTCTATGAAATTAAAGAAACAATGTAATTAATACAGTTAACATACGATTACATTTAACGATTAGCATACAGTTAACCAATGTTAACTGTAGTCTAATAATTTCGACTTACAATTTAGCAAAAAGTTCAGTCGCTTCCTTATCCGTAAACTTGGGATAGCGTAGCATCTGTAATTATTTTTACAATAATAGATTCTGTGGTATGTCGAACCGAAAAAACAAACAATCTAGAAATTATTTGTTTTTTCGGTTTGGGTTAAAATCATTATTAAGCAAATGCCTCATAAAAAAAGTTATTATACAACACGTAAATATTTAGAGGAAAAATATTCGTGGGCATAACTAGTTCGACTTCCTGCGGGTTTATTTCTTTATCTCACACATCTGTATATGTTCGAATGTATACAGATATATATTGTGAATTTTAAATTTGGAAAAAGCTACCCTAAAGGTTCGTGCTCGTTCTTGAAGGAAAACCGCGCGGCAAAGGAATAAAATGTACATTCTTAAAATATTGTCACTTATCTCAAGTGTTATTCATAACCTGTGAAGTAAAGGTACATTTCAATTAAATTTCTGATGATTTTCTAACTTGAGTCCTATTTAACTAGCCGTTCCGTGCCTCGCAGAACAAGTTAAGGTGTCGGTCATGGACATAGCCGTCACACCGATGCCGATAGTCGCAGCGCCCGCACGGAGCGAGCGTGAACGGCTCCAAGACCTAAATTCTTAAACCTGAAACAAAACGAGTCCACACTTATGGAAATGGAAAACCCATAATGGTACCATCTCCATGGGTATGGGAGGGTATACTGAGTAATGGAGTGTTTAAACCCTGATTTTTTTCCTGCTAATCATTCATCTGTCAATCGAAATCAATCGAATGGGACAAATATTAAAATAAAAATATTTATTTAGAATTCTTTTTTTATATTTAATTTTTTTGTTATTACGGTTGCAATCGATATCAATTGAGGTCCAAGTTCAGTATTGGAGCCCTTTTTCTCAATACATTGTTCGCAAAATAAATTAACCAAGCGTTCACGAAATAAATTAACCGAAATACGTGTGTACCAGACGTCTGCCTGCAACATGCAGTGATATGCAATTTGCAACCCACAGCTGATCTATTCATGCACTACGAATCGATCCATGCAACTCTGCAAGTGACTGGCAAGCGTCTGTCAATGAATTTCCACGAAATAATGTCTTCCACAATATAATATGTTTATGGCTATGTTTCTATTTTTATCTCACGCGACATACACCTTATAATGCGTCAACCACTAGAATGGCTACGTGATTATACAACCGACTTAAATATGGAATAAAAATATCGTAAATTGTGACCTGGCTACCAAATCGAACCCATAGACGTCTTAATCACAATAAAAATCTGTCGCGTATAACGTTTGAAATTGTTTCAGAAAGCTCGCATAAATATCCATCCCTCTATTGAGATCGGGTCTTCGTAGTCAGATACGGCCGCGGAACCGTACCACTCGTTACGTCTGCGCGCATGGCCGGAATTTTAAGCTGCGCGCACGCACCGAGCTGTCGTCCGCGATGATTTCGCGTAAAATCGATTCGTTTCCCCGTTTTGAAGTTTAAACAGAAATTTCCTTGGAACCGCGTGCAGTCGCCAGGTATAACTTTCTAACGTAACGCGTTAATTTGATTCTTTCATAGACAATAGATCTTCGAGTTAGAAATTTTGAAAATCATTGTCCGCATGCGCGTCAGGTAGCCTTGTGACGTGACGTGTAGTCATTGATTCTTTGAGCGCTTATATGATTTTTGCTTAAAGTGCTGGCAACACTAGAATGGTTATGAGTAATTCATATAGTGCACGTGCATAGAATTGTTTATTTTTTATACATTACGAACTAGTCAAGTGCAAGTCGATTATTCGTTCAGTTTCTATTCTACAGCGTTATTTTACATTTATAAAGATAAAACTTTTTTCGCCTTATTTCGAGACCGTATTCTTGAACAATATTTTTGTATAAATATTATCAAAACATTTAACATTTTTAATTTAATTTATGAATATATTAACAATATGAACCTCCTATAAATTCTTTAAAATATTTAAAATAGTAAATCGTTTTAATTGTATAGAACAAATCAACTTTAAGGATGGAGTTGGAAGGTTTACTTTTCTTTCTACAATAGTGAATCATTTAAATTTATATCAACAATGCTTAAGGAGAAGATATCGCCTTAATATCGGCTTCGATGTGTTAAGGCGAAAGTACAACACAATATCCCGTGTAGCGGTCAGTTGGCGAATGGGGTGACCATGATCATATTTCATTGACGTATTTATTTATCACAAAAATTCCTCTATCTTAAAGCATTTGCTATTTTAACATTTACAGTATATAGTGTAAAGGTTAAAATATAATTCTATTTAATTAATTTCTATAAATGAGTTAAATAGAATTATATTTTTTATATAGACATAAATATATAATCAGACAGAAAAATTGAGAAAACACAATTTACATTTATGAATTAATTGTATTCTAAAGGAAAAAATATGTTTACTCGTCTTAGCTGCTAAGGAATTTGTAATAAAACGACGAAAATCCAATAAAAATCGAAATGAAACTCTGAAATTTCAATAATATCCCCATTTTTTCTGAGATAAATTATTTGTTATATGCATATATATAAAAAAAATAACCGATTGCTCTTCTTATAAAAAGAAAACCTTTATAAATTGCAAAATATGAATACATATAGTATTTGTCTATTTATCGTAACTATCTATTCCAATCTAGTAGATTTAAACCTATTAAACGTTGAAATTTGTACATAATTATTTTGTCAGAAACATTTCTAACGATTTCGATGAAATGTTAATAAATAGCATATGTATATTATGTATTTGAATATCTATTGTCGAACCTTAAAGTAAATAGCTTTTCCCTCGGTAAATCATTACATTTCCACGGCAAACTAAGAATATACCGAGTGTAGTTCGCTCGCCCACGAAGCATAATGATGTGATGTTTTGTCTATGCTTGTATATTAATTCTTTTTTTTAATTATATAGCCATTTTATTTATAAAAGTTGTTACCCTAACGACGAGTGAAAGAAGAAAGGTGCGCCATTTTGTTTCAATCGCGCATGCGCCGTTAAGACCGTCAGTTCGGACCACGCATTTGGCGGGAAATGACGCGTGATTACAATTTAATGCTTGTAAACGAAAAACTATTACTCAAAATCGTAAAATAAACCACAATGATGGATCTAAAAGACATCATAAAATGGTTTATACCGTGCTTTCACATCTTGGTCTCTGTGGTTAGACAGCGTTTTGACGTTAAAGTGACGTTCTTCTGCATTTTACTTTTAAATTTTAACAACTTCTCGGTGGCCAGTGCGGTGGCAATTAAAACAGATAATTATAATAGTAATATTATCTTAAGTAACTATAGTCTAGTGAATGCTAACAATACCAAAAATAATATAGAAGAGTTCGATTTAATCAACACATCGAAAAATATCGCTAATGCAGCGAAGGTTAGTGATGCAATAGATGAAAACCATAAAGCGGCAACGCCATATCAAGGTAATTAGTTTATTATTGTATTTAATAAAAAATTAAAGTTTTTCTTTTAATTCATGTAAGCTGTCCAATAAATATATATCATTATTTCGCCATTAGCTTGCAGAGTATTTTAAAAATATATATTCAGATTTGCACATTAAGACTTGTCTTTCATTGTCAGAGTTCTGGGTTCCATTTCCGTAAAATGTCATTAGAAACAAAATTGTTAATACATATTAATATGACGAATATATTAATTAGAATATCACAAAGTTTCAGAGAATGGTCGGCAATATTTATATCACACCATTATTAAAAATAAAAACTAAAATATTTCTCATTCCATAAATCTGTAGGTATCACTAAAAAAATGTTCTAATTATACTAATAAAAAAATAAAAATAAATAAATCTAAATACTATGAACGTATATTATTATTGTTTAGTGATATATTAATTATTTATTTTGTAATAAATAAGAATAGAACAGAGGTAGATATTTATATGAAAATGAGTAATAAAAACCTCGTGATATCGCAAACCGATTGTTTATTTTGAACAATGTCAACAAATATGTTAACAGCGAGACGTCGCGAAGTGTTCGCGTACAAACAAAGAACGTGACGTCTGTCTTTACATAGCGGATTTTTTACGTTGTCTATGTGCAAACGAGAATAAACAAACACGAGACTAATAAAAAAAAGTATAAACCAATTAGCAACACGTAATTCAAATGCACATCAAACCACACTTAACATTTGTTAATTTATGCCAATTTATGTTAATAATTGACTGCATACTTAGATCGAATCAGCTGGAAAAAATAACACAGACTAGGTATTTAAAATATTAAGTGCATAATGTCTAGGCAAAGTCGAAATTGATGGTGTGCTGTACAAAAAAATTGAAAAGTTCTGAATTTTCATTAATAAGACCACATATTCATGTGACCACAATATCACATTTGTGATATTATTTTTTGTGTTTCGAATAATATTCCTCCACATTTAGCATTCTTTGGATGTGTTGTAAAAATCAGTTGGCTCACCTTTCCTTAGAGACGCCTTCAACGGCCTCTTGAAATCAAACATTACCTACTGAGTGTAAAGCTTGCCAACCTTCAGATGCGCATACAATTTTTTTTGCATTTCGTTCATCTTGATTTTTAATTGCGATCCTCATAACACGAACAATTCTTTTTAATGGGGCTAAGAAGGGGTGACGAGCTTGCGGGCCGTCGGAGGGTGGACGGTCACCGCCGCCCACGGACAGCCGCAAGCTCAGAGGAGTCGTCTGTCCGTTGTCGGCTTTTTGTAGGACTTCCTTGTCGGAGTTCGTTGTGTTTACCGCTGGCTAAGTTTAGGTCACTATTTATATTTTTTATTCTTCTAACATCCTTATGTTATTTTTATTACGCTTATATTACGTATAAGTTTTGAGTTGTCTTGAGCGCCGCTCTCAGCGCAAGGCACCGCGCAAGTCCTAACCGGCCCCAGCCGAACATCAGCACCAAGCCCCGGCGGCGGCACCGTGCTGAGCTGATATCGACTCGGCATTGACCTAATTAACCTAATACAGTACAAATTTGATCACAAGTATTTCTTTATAAGTTCCAATTAGTTGTCGTGCCGTACCAACATCGGTTTGGTAGCCGCAGTCTCCGGCCGACCTTCACGTAAATCGTTAAGGAAGTGATCAGGTTTAAGTCTGAATTCGCTCAACCAGCAAACACGCAGAGCGATGAACCGGTGCCTCATCACCTAATGCCAATTGAAGTCTCTAGCATCTGTCTTGGTGACTTAAGACAAGGCGGAAATCCTAAAAAATCTTAGCACGAATTAATTTCGACTTCAATTGATTGTGACGCCGATACGATAAATTGGTTTTTGATTGTCACATAAGGATGTAACAATGAAAAACCAATTGACGGTCCACACAAAAGTGACACTTTTAAATACCGTAATTGTTTTTGGAGTTATACTTTTTTTAGCTCATTATGAAAAAATGATAAGAGTAAATTTTTATCGGGGTCACACGAAAATTACAGTGTGAAGTTGCTTCCGAGCGATTTGACGAGCAACTTCAGACCGCTAATAGCTTGTGCCAATTCAACACTACCGGAACGCGCTATGGCAGTGGACATAATTTAAAAAATAACGTTGACACATTCCAATTTTCGACTTAATTGTTATAATTTCAAATAAAAAGATAAAATTAATATTACACTTTATATAAGAAAATAATTGTCGATTTGTTTAATTTTTCAAATTTAAATTAAACTTTATTAACCGCATTGACTTTCCCATTCCAGTCCTTTTATTATTTCATTGTAGTTAATTATTTATATGTAATTAAAAACACTTTTTTCACTACGCTAAAAAGCTATACTTTCTCACGCGCTATATTTTAACACACAAACGGTTAATTCCTTAAATTTTCGGTGTCACCTCACGCACCATCCCGTTCCAAGGGTATGCGCGCGACTTTTCATCTTAAATCGACGAGCGTGGACCCTTCACGCTGGTCTAGCACGCGCTCTGTGAGCTCGTCACCATCGAGAGTTGACCACGGAGAGACGAGGCTGTACAACGTAATTCACCTTTGGGACTGACTGACGGCTTTCTTCTAGAAAGTTCTACAACCGGATCGCGTGTTTATTTCGGCGGTAGTTTTAATTGAAGACGGAGGTTGTCGTTAATAGGCTTTGATGCATTCGCTTGTTATAAAAGTCGCGTTTGTAACTAACTAGCTTTGCTTCCGCGGCTTCGCCCGCGTGAACATGGATGTATTTAATCCCTTCGTTTTTTTTTTCATTGATCGATCTTGATGCCAATCCCAATGTCAATCTAGCTATCAATTCGGATACCGCCACCGGTCGCGGTTCCGTTATGGAAGAAGTCTGGAAAAATGCAAGTATCGCAATAACATATACTCGAGGATAATCTTTCTATAAGTTGAAGAATTGTTGGGATCTGTGCAATGGTTTTATTCAAAATAATACAAATTATGTGGATGAAGTCGGGAGCAACTGCTAGTAGATATACTAATAATAACAACATGCGTTTATTATAATGCTATCTTACGCCGAAATTATAAGTCAATCGAACAGAGAACAGACCTACGACTTTTCAAGTTTTATGGCGACAGAGATATTTATGAAGGTTGACTTTTTATGTACAAAGATTAAATAGAAAAAGTTTAATTTATTATAAATAACCTTTAATATATGTAACTTCTGTTTGAGGTTTTTATTTGATGTTAGTTTTGATATTTGAATTCCAATTAAAGGTGGACAAGTTCAAGTCTCAACTAAATCTGTTTAGTAGTTCTATTACAAGCGTTTTTCTCAAAAGGTACGAATAAAATAAAGAAAAACCCTACATACTAAAGTAAAGAAAAGTTATTGTCGGAATTATATTGTTTGTTGTTTACGCATGTGTGTGTGTGTGTGTGTGTGTGTGTGCATGTGCGTACGTGCATCATGTTTGCTTTTCCACTGCAAAAGAGCACCCTTTACAAAGATTTTAATTCAGAATGAGATTGAACCTTTAAGCTTCGACGTTAGAATTAAAAAAGAAAATCGTTAGACATTCACCTACCTACTTCAACATTTTAAATTATACGTATAATTTAAATAGTAAAACTTTAAAAATTAAAACGAGAGCATAACCGTAAGAAATATAAAATACTTTCTAATTAAAAAAGAAATGAAAATAAATTAACAGAATTTTAACTCACAAGCGCATAATAAACTCGAATATTAACCCATAAATGCAATCTAGATGCATTTAGAGATTTTTCAGATTAATTATCATAATATTTTAAGCTAATAATTCTTGTGTGTTTGTACGTATATTTGATATAACGATTAGCGTGAAACTTAGTAGTTAGATAAAGTTTTACTTTCCAAGTTTATTTAAACATGTAGTTAAATATCTATTATTTTTTAGGAATACAAGCCGTTTTTCCGGCAGGTATTCATCAAATTCCCATGGTAAACTCGGCATTTCGATCGTCCGGGTGTAAAATATTATAACCGGGTTCAAACTAGACCTGTACATCATCACACGTGCGTTTTGTGAGCTAAACGACTCCTGCGCATGCACGATCATATTCAGTTCTCATGTTTCGCGGCGCCGAGTGTGCTAATGTACGTAAGTGGTACGCAATTATCCATCATAAAATATAATGACCATGTATTGATCTGGTAATTTTATAGTTTTATGAGGTTGCAAGAATAAAAATTCGTTATTAAATTACTTTTTATTTTTGTTAATGACTTAACTAAATTTCTGTTCTAAAAATCGATTATTAAGAAATTAAGTTTCTCTGGGGATAGGTTGAGAAATTAACTTGATTTTCAATCTGCAAAGGGTGAATTTAAATATGTCTCTGTTAAAATTTTTTTTGTACGCGCAACTTCCGAAACACGACGCTCCATAATATTTTACAACAATAACGACAACGGCCGTAGACGGTCCCCAGGCCAACGCCGGGCCTGCGCGGGGGGCTTAAAGTCCAAGCGTTTCGATCAGAAATGAGAAGGTTCTGGAAGGTCATTAATTAGTCCAACACCGGCGTCTTAACGTGCAGTATAATATCACTCGAATTAAAAACTCACTGATAAATTTTCCAGTGGTCGAATTCACTTTTTCTTATACTTTTCGCTATATCTATAATATACTATATAATAGGGTAATAATATACACTCTATGATAATTTCAATGTAACCCTATTAAGGTTCAGAAGATTACGGGGTCTTCGTAATGTTGGCACCTTTTGAGTACGGAACTCTAAAAATAAGTAGACGACGGAACGCGAGACTCACACTCGACCGCGTGGCTCGCTTCTAATACATCAGCAGCACTCGTCCGATGTAACAAAAGATATTGCAAACGAGAATTATTAAAGTAAATGAGTAATTATCTTTTGATAGTTGGGCAACAAAAGTACAAAGGGATTATATGACCTTAATGACGAAAGGACGTATAATGAAAGCGGAAGTGTTGCCGAGTATGGCACTGCTCCAAAACTTTTAAATGTAACTTCTATCGCTACTAAAATTAACCGCGTTAATGGTAGAATGATAAATAGCAAATGAAAACAGTTCGGGATGTCGTGAAAAAGGAATTTGGTAAAATGAAGGGACACGACCTAGGCTTTCAGCTAAAGATAAATGATAAAATTTGAATAAATGATATAGAAATTGCTGAAGCTTTTTGAAAAATTTTTACTGATTTCCCAATTTTCACTACCAATAGGCATGATGACAATAAACGAGAATCACTATAATAATGTTTTTATCTACTGTAATACACTTAACATATTTTGAAATAAATATTTATTTTCATTTATAAGGCAAGATCATTAATTTATTTAACAAAATAAAACTGCAAAATACAGATGTCCGTTATGCTCAGTTGAACACCAATCAAATTAAATTACGTCACGCCTATGTACAAACTGTCGCTATCACATAAATTGCACACGAAATTAAACGATCGCTACACTTATTAATTGTTTTAATCTGTATTTAAATGGAAGAAGGATTTACCAAGGCAAACAGCTCTAATTTGCCTAGAGTTAATTCCTTAAAAGCTGGAGTTCGTAGCATCAAAGGCAGACTTCTATTTAGCAGAAGTTAGAAATGTCAAAACTACAATGTAAATAAAATATTAATAATCTTTAAAACCATAGATTTAAAATTTTAAATCTCTTTTAAAAAGCACCACTTAATACGTTTAGTGTTAAAGGTTATGTTATTTAAATATTCTTTTTAACAATAACATATGCTTACCTACCGATTTCGGTAAATGTTTAGTAGTGGGGCTCCACCTACTTTTGGCCATAAAATCTGATCTAATGAAGGTAACGACTTGGCTTTTACGCTATCATATTCGCCTTGCCAGCGGCTTCAGTATCATCACATGATAATACTAAATCTCATACAAATGACGCACACCATATAAAATATACGATGTAAAGTAACAACTTACGTCAAAATGACAAAAGAATTACTTTGATCTCGCCATGCAAGATTAAGCCACTTATATCTTACTGTTTTATTGTGTGGCATATAAGCAAACAATTTATTAGGGGGTTTCAAATGACGTACTAACCCATTGAGGAACCGCACACCACTTATAAACTTTCAAATTCGTGTACCGAATAAAATATACCTGATTTTTTGCTTTGACTTCCTAGTGTTTACAATCCAAATACATAGGCGTGACGTCACAAGCAAATGCCTTGACACCCGGCACCGTTTTTGACGCTAATTTATAAACATGTAATTAAAATAGCATTTATTTCTAAAAAAAACATTTTGAATGTAGTAGATTCTTAAGAATATTATAAAACTGTTTGTGAAAATCAGTCATCACGCGTCATTACTGAGGGAAAATATTACGCCTAGTAGCTTTAATTTAGAATTTAAATAGGTAAATTTGGAAGACTTTATTGAGTCATTCAAATCGTTGGAAAGAAAAGGGTTGCTTATCTTCATGGTCTCTTCGTTAAAATTGTAGACTCCATTGCCGATGGTGTTGCGCCACCTTCGGTGTTTATCTTCAATGAGCGTTTGGATGATTGCATGTTTCCTGATCTGATTAAAGAAAGCAAAGCTGTTCCCATATTCAAAGGCGGTGGTAAATAGAACCCCATTAACTTTAGGCGTATATCTGTACTGTCGACATTAAGTACAATTTTGGAAAGTTAGTGATATAAAGAGCTAAATCAATTTCTACCACTTATCACAGTATTGATTTAATGGTCAAAGGATAGTTCATTTTCACGCGACATAGTAGGTGATTACGGTTAAACCGCTAACTCAATTAATGAGTTCATTAAAAAGGCAAAAAAGCGAACAAACAGAAAAGCCCTGTTCGAAGTTCGCATATCGTGTCGAGTGACTACAGAACCCTACTCAGCGCGTGTCCCGACATGCTCTTGGCCTGTATTTTTTTTCTTTGTTATATTTCAATTCGCATATTTTCTTCGAAACGCAAGTGCCATAAGACTACCAGGATGTCACCGGGTTCCGTAGTGTTTAGATAATTACAATCTGTTAAGAGTCAGTGAAGGTCGTCTTGTAAGTCGAATGACGTTTTCAAATATTCTGCAAAGTTAGTCAACAACCCATCAGCATCGTCGAGTGGTATTCGTGGCTTTGCTATATTCTGTTGGCTTAGCGGGATATTGTACCGTGTAATTAAATGGCGTGACATCGATATTTTTTAATTTAATAAATTTTACTTCTCGGCATATAGAAGAGACGAGCTCATTCTTCTATGGGTCACTGGCTAAATTTGGACAACTGTTAATTGTGAAGTCGTATCCTAGGGTTTTGTGTAATATTTTTTAATAACAATGTTATGATCTATCGCCATTACTTAGGAATCGATGGTTGAGATAATGGAAAACTAAACGCTAAAATCGACAGGCGTATATTCAACTAGAGTGAGACATAAAAAATACTGCAGAACCTCTAGAACACTTTTTAAATCTCACTTCGCTCGTTAACGGACCGATCCCCATAAGAAGAATTGAACTCACAACCCTCGAACTCCTCCTCTATAAATAATCCCGAGCGACTATACTCGAACATTTTATGAATGTAAACAGTATCATAAATATGCCATCCTTAATTATTAAAAAAAAGGCTATTCGGCAGCCGAAATGGAAGTAGATTTCATTTCATTTTCATATGTAATTCATCCGAAATATGTAATTTTCGGACTTTCAAAATTTTAAAATGCTGTAAATTCTAAACTAGTCGACCGATAGTGCTCAAATATGAACTGTACTTTTGTATTTGTCCATAAAATATGTCTGTTGAGTTTCATTAAGATCTGTAAAGAATTGTAGACGCTATCGTGTTGACAAGCTCCGCGTTATTTTGTATATATATATATATATATATATATATATATATATATATATACACACATATACATACATATATAAACTTTTGAACCATATGTATTTCCTGACTCAGCTCGTCGAGTTAAGTTGAAAAATAGCAAATTTTTTCAGAAGCTGCGTCATTACCTCATAACTATACATAATTAGATTTTTATGAAATTTACTAACAAGGTCGTAAACCTATGATCTTTGAAGTTAGCAAAAACACAATCGGCAATATTTGGGAATGAATAAACTATTGCATTTTCCATAATTTAAAATGTGTTATTTTATTATCTGCCACAATCTTTTATCGTCCCCAACCACACATAATTTAGATATGTTTTCGTTTTTTATCTTTGTAATAAACCTTAGGATGATTTTCATCGTATGCATTTTATCCACTGATCACATTGATCGGCCGTCACCTCATTTTTATATAAACAATCGTCAAGTTAACCGCCGATTAACATTTGACGGAGCGTCAAAAGGTTAAAAGTGGATTGCGAAATACACACGACCGTCTTCGGTCTGTCACCGTCATAAGACGGTGTAACTTGAGGCCCGTTCACTTAAAATAGATGTAGTATTAGCTTTAACGAAGTGCATTTCTCGTAATATATAATACTATTGCATATTAAATATTGATGTGTCGCCGCCGGCGACGATCGGAGCTTCTTCGAATGACACACATATAAAACAAAACGTCCGAAGTGCAGCTGCGCTTGCGCAACCATGAAAAGCAAACGATTCGGAGTCATGGCGCTCTTCGCCGTCGAATCGAGGTTACATCAACAAAACGGTTATTCACGAGCTGCAGCTTTCCACCTCCGGCGCTTTTTGCGATCGTAAAAAAGTGTGCCAAAAAAAAAATCGCCCAAGTCCGACACCGTGCCGCCAATCAAAGGGTTCTGTAAGGCACGATGTCGCCCTGATCTTGTCTTAGATGTTGAATTGAATATCGTTATTTGTGTTATCCTAATCACTCCCTTGCTAGGACATTGAGGGGCTTGGATCTCAGAGCACTCCACGCTAGCCCAGCACTGGTTGGGCAACTGCTCTATTAGCCCGTTGCCGAACCTAACGATGGGCGCCCGTTGTCAAGAATACGATGGTAATGTCCGTGACCGATGGCTTAACGTATTTTCCAAGGAACGGAGAGAGTGGTTTAAATTCGTCTTATGTTATCAAAACTCATTGG
Organism: Eumeta japonica; assembly: GCA_005406025.1. Taxonomy (NCBI): domain Eukaryota; kingdom Metazoa; phylum Arthropoda; class Insecta; order Lepidoptera; family Psychidae; genus Eumeta; species Eumeta japonica. The sequence goes on from BGZK01000224.1 coordinate 514,227, forward strand.
TCAATTCGCTCGTATCTTAAACCGGTTACCTTCCGGTCAGGAGGCGGCATTGTTGACCACTGAGCCGCCCCTGATACCGTAATTTGTGTTGTAAACATAATCCAATTTCCAATTCGTCTTCCTTCTTAAGGAAGCCGTTCAAGATGAAAGGAGACAAACTAGATTTTAATTCCCGTGTCAGAAGGTTCTGTATACTAATTTAGATCTCTCTGATCAATTGTGTGTAAGTGTATAACGTATATACGAAAATAAATTCAGGCTCTTGCAATTTGATCCTTATTACTACAAGGTATGTGAGGCCGTGTGTGGTGCAGCGCGTGTGTGTGACTTGTATAAATGTGTATGTGTGTGCGCGCGCGCTTGTGCCAAATCATTGTCCTGATACGAATGCTAATGAGAACGTAGTGCATTGTCTAAAACCGAATTAAAATTAATAAAAGTTATTGGACGCGTTCTTAATTCAACAGATTGCAAAAAATAACCAAGTATTTCTAGTCTGTTTACTTTATTAAGAACGAACCGCATAATATAAAATAATTTGCAAAACTTGACCCGGACGCCTGTAATTAGCGCTGCGTACAGTGATTACTGTTTTAAATGTTAATAAAAAAAATCAATATATTTGGATACTTTTAATGCTCATTAAAAACAATTTTTAAAAACAAGTAATTAATGTTAAATTATATTTAAATAAAAATAAACTCATTCCTCTGGAATCAAATGCTAAATAAGTGTGATCTTCGATTGTACGTAATTTGAACCATAGGTTTTTTAGGACAAATCAAATCAAACTAATCAGTCCATGCCTCGGATATCACATTAAGCCGTCGGCTCCGGTACGTTATCGCCGTTTTGATGAATACGGTTATTTTAGGAGGGCTTAAGATGTGCGAGATGAAAAATAAAATTAAGTACACCAATGATAAACTTAAGTCGTTCAATACTACAATATATAATAATAATAATACAATGTGAGGTTTCACTTTATAACAATAATAAAATAATAAAAAAAACGAAAGGACGATACCGAAAAAAAAAATAGTTTTATAGAATGTTTTAGAAAGAATATTCATTTAAGAAAAATTAGATTTAAAATAGAGAATTATGAATTATTTGAGAAATACCAAATAATTAATTTAAAAAAAAAGAAAAATACAATAGCACTGAGGGGGCATAACGATTTTCCGTTATGTTACGATTTCCCAGAAATTCACTTCGTGTTAAGGAACTTTTTTCAAATAAAATTATTACAATATTAAACTTTTGATTACTAATCTACTAGAAGATCTCATCTTGTTCAATATTTCAAAAAGCAATTATAAATTTAAGGGGGCACGCAGATATAAAAAATGAAAAAAATGGACGCATTTTTTCTTTTATTATTGATTTTGTAATATTTTTTTGTTTCATTTCATACAACCTACTAGGTGACTTCCAGCATGTAGGTATTGATTCCTTAAATACTACGAGCTCGATGGAGAAAAAGAACGCAATGTCAAGCGTACACACCGACAGACAAACACCGGATTGGTGTCACGCGTGATCCGGTCCTATCTGTTGTCTATGGCGTAAACGTTATTTGTTTTAAATTTCTTTTTCAACTTTGAACATATTTGTCGCTCGAAATTCGATTTGAAATAATTTCTCGATAAAAATATTCCAGATTTGCTGCATAACTTATCGATCCAAACCTGTTTTATTTAACTTTGTTTCATTGAAATCTGTTTAATTGTGTCCTAAGATAGTCAACACATCGATATCTCGGTCTTTCAACTGTAATAGACGCTAATATGCTCAACAGTCAACGGGAAAAAGCTATATATATATACATATATATATATATATATATATATATATATATATATATATATATATATATGTGTGTGTATATATATATATGTATGTATATATATATAGCTTTTTCCCTTTTTTAGAATATCGGAAAATACAATATATATATATTGTATTTTCCGATATTCTGAGTTTAAAAATAAAATTAACATTAATTTTAGACGGAAAAATGACTTTTAAGAATCTCATACAGTTGTTGTAGATTCGTCGTGCGATTGACGGAATGTCAAAAATAGTCAAAACGATGATTAAATCATCAAGAAAATAGCCAGTCATTACGACTAAGTTAATGACGAAGTCTCTTGCTGGTCGACCGTCTGACAAATTCGGGGCTCGTAAGTGAAAAGATTAATCACTTCTAAACTAGTACTTTGCGTATTTCATAAATTAAAATGATATAGCTCACACTAAAAATATTTAAAATTTCAGTTTAAAACGTGTTAAATGTATATGATCGATGTGCTCTGTGCAGACACGCAATAGCAGGTGTATTCTGTATTACGGTAACAAATTTACTATACGGTATGAGTTCAATACAAACTTATACCGTATAGTAAATTTGTTGTTTATAAGAATCCAATATTCAAGTAGATCTAAAATGTAATGTTTGTTTGAAGGATTATAAGCAGAAAATGAGGATTTTATAAAGTGACCAATATTTTTATTTCGACACACAACCACCTAGCTAACCATTTTTACACACACAGAGTACAGTGTTGCCAACCTGATAAGTATTGCATTGAGTTGTACCAACATTGTTTATAAGCAGATGTTTATATATATATATATATATATATTATGGAGATATAGTAACAGCTGTAAATTTAAATAAAGATTGGCTTATTTTTTTTTTATTTTTATCGACAAAATTAGTTCCAGTTTCTAAAGTTGTTTATTCTCCCCTAACTAGGAACATTGAATAGTAAAATGTTCCCTATTTTTCCTCGTCATTGATCACAGGTGTTGTGTTCACCCGCATACGTGTGGATTTGTTTTGGAGTGTGATCAATTAAAATATGACGGATGGAGTATATATGCCGTGGAAATTGTTTTCAAACTGGCTATCTCATCTAGTAAACAAATCAGATAAACTGAAAATGATATGTTGGCGAAACAACGAAAGTTTTATTGCAAGAATTAAATGGAATTTTAGCCAAACAAATAATTTTATTTTTTACAGAAATTACGAGACAAAGGAAAATTAAAAAAAAATACGATCCTCTAAAACTCCTATTTATAATGTTATTTCTAAAAATAAAATAAATTTGTGAAGTTACAATTATCAAAATTACGGACCGGCTTTTTCCAATAAACGAACAATCGTTATTTCGACGTGCATACATTTTGATATTTGAAACGAATTAACGCGTTGATGTCTTTTCTTAGCGAAAAATTACTTTCGCAGGAGCCATCAGCGGATAGCCCGACTGTGAACAGGAAAAAGTGCCAATGTCAGATTCAATTCGTTACGTAAAACCACGCGGGTTTTACGTTGAGAAGCGAAAAAAACTTTCACTAAGCACACGTCGCGGTCGTGTGCTCATGACTTTTCTACTGATGACCGTTTCGATTTGACGCGCGTCATTTTGTTGCTGTCCGTGAGTACCCGCATGTGGAGAATCGCACATCGCGATTTTTAATTGCGATCCTCGTAACAAGAATGATTCTTTTAATGGGGCTCATGAGGGAGGGCGAGCTTGCGGGCCGTCGGAGGGTGGACGGTCACCGCCGCCCACGGACAACCGCAAGCTCAGAGGAGTCCTCTGTCCGTTGTCGGATTTTCGTAGGGCCGACTTATCTGAGTTATATACCGCTGACTAAGTTTAGGTCACTATTTATATTTTTTATTCTTCTAACATCCTTATATTACTTTTATTACGCTTATGTTATGTATAAGTTTTGAGTTGTGTTAAGCACCTTTCTCAACGCAAGGCACCGCCCAAGTCCTAACCGGCTCCAGCCGAACACCAGCACCAAGCCCCGGCGGCGGCACCGTGCTGAGCTGAAATCGACTCGGCATTGGCCTAATTAACCATATGACTGTTTTCTTATTACTTGCACATTGTTCTTATGCCGAATAAAACGTTCTTTCTTACTTTCTTTCTGATGGTAAATCACTCAGGAGCTTAAAACTTAGTAGAGAATTGCGCATGAGTAGTACGGCACTAGAGCGCCAACTATCAAGATGGCGCTGGTGGTATTTCCGGCGAACGTAAAAATAACGGAAATCAGAGGCAGGAAAGCGGTACAAATAAATGATTATAATTAACGTGAATTATTTTTAAATATTTTATTACAGTCGCATCATATATTTACGGACATATAATACATTTATTTTAAGGCATCGAATAAAAGATGGTTATTTCTGATTCAGACAAATATCGACCCATTACCGATCAATGTATTAATTATTAATAAATAAAAGAAATTCAAATGTGGCAGTTATATAGAAAAACTGGTGAAGAGCTATTGTGGTTTCTTCGCCAACTGTTCAGTAATCTAACCAACCACTAACTGATCGGTGGTTTTCAATTTTCCTTCGAGAGAGTTGAAAATTTTCTGTCGCTATCTCTTGAATTTTTACATTTCTAAACGACAACATCTCAATACTATTTATTTCGATTAAGTTATAGAAAGTCAATTCAAATTACATTCACGTTTCAGACATCCTATCTTCGTATCCTCGCTCGTGTAAACGTAGCTTAAGCCCGTATCACGGTCTCTGTGGATTTCCCTATTCCGACGAATTCAGTGACCCGAACACTTAAGTGCACTGGACCTACGCCGAGGGCTTAGTTTGAAGCAGTTCAATCCGATAGAAAATTTAAGGAAAACGTCTCTCAACGGTAAGACGTTTAAAATCTAACACTGAATATCAATATCGAGATAAGAAAGTGAATTTTTTTTTGTTTGCATTTGTTCCACTTTTATACTCAACTTAGCGGTCTGTTGATTTGTATAAAATTTTGTAGAGACAAGAGTTTTGAAATTTTCAATCGATTCAGACTACCTCATAGAAATTCAAATACAGTGATGACGTAAAAGCGATCGTTCTCGTCGTTCTCCCAGCAGGATTGGTATACGCAAGAGATCTTCATCGAAATCAGAATCAGGACTGAGAGCGAGACCGATCCGAGGTCTTGGAAGGAAACCAACTTAGTAGATAAGACTTTACCGTGAACGAATCAATTATCAATTTTTTATATCGTCGTTTAAAACTTTTTAATTCGAGTAACAACGCAATGAGACTATTTTACGGTTAACTGATAAAATGAGAAAAAAATATGATCATTTTAAGTAACTCATTAGACACAGTGAACGTTAGGAGAATGTGATGTCGCCGATTAACATGAAATATGCGTCGGATTTGCTTGATCAAGGAAAAAACTGGCAAACAAACGAACGGTTTAAGATTTCGTTACTTTTTTTAACCTGCCCTAATCTTTATTTTATATTTTATTACCGTTTCTACACGGCTTGTGTACTTAATTGACAAATACAGCATTTTAGAAGGTTATAATAATAAAAAAACTTATACTAATAACAGTTAAACTTTAGGCAAGTCAACTAATGCCGGTTAATTTGTAAAACATAACGGTGCACTTGCCCGCAACGTAAGACAAATGCCACACACGCTCCTCTTATCTTGCAAATTGATTCTTAGCTGACCACACACGATGGCCTTTTAATGATAGCTTAGGTCTATAAGTTTCAATGTACGCATGTGTTTATGAATCGCCTATTTTCCAGAAGGGGTGGGTACAGACCATGTGTTCCCACATGGCACGATTTTTACATATTTCTCATGCTTCTATGTTTTAACTTAGCAATAATCATATCCCCTATTCTCCCTTACATATCCATTCTTCGGAATAATTTACGAAAATGTTAAAACAAGTTTTTAAACTTTCTTTTAATGTTTTTTCTTCTTTAGAAGAAAAAACATTAAAAGAAATTTTTATATACAAAATTAAGGAACAGAACCCGGTTAGAAACAATCCTATACTAAATGACAAATACAAAGTTTGGTTTTATTTGTGGCTTTGATTGCGCCAAAAATTTTTTTGTACAAAAATCCAATTGTTTGTATTAAGCAAAACGAATTCGGGGAAAACACTGCGTGTTCATTATTTGAAAATTTCCAAAATGATTTTTATAAACTATTGTATCAATACATTCTACATTTTGGTAGGGAGGTCATAAAGTCTTGATTTTTCTATTCGAATATTCGTTACGTGTTTTCAACTTTTATTTTACATTTTCGTCTTATCTTATTTTTTTATTAAATTTATGGTAATTACAAAATAATTACACTTATTCGAAAAAATTATAATGTACAAAACTTTTGACAATCCCATATAAAAAGGATATATCTTCAATTTTAACACATAAGAACTAATAGGCATCCATCTTGAATGCGCTTAATTTAACGCGGTCACTGAATGCTGCATAGCAATATTTGAATAAGTAAGTCTAGCTACTACCTAGCAGTCTGAGTGTCCTAGTATCAATCAAAAAAATAAATCCGGTTTAATTCTACTATCCTTTCTAATACAACGGTTCCCGTAGCCGGTGCAGCGTTTGCGCACGGCGTCAAATTTAAGGGTGCGTTCACACTACGCGGTTCGAGCATTCGCGCGATTCGAACCGAACGGTTCGCGATGTTTGTCGTGCACGACCAACGAGCACTTTCCTCGTACGCCGTTTACACTGCAGACCAATTCTGTAAATTTGAAATCAGTCGATAACTTTATGACATCAAAATTACGTCACGTTTGAGAAGGGTTGCCGCCGCGTGCCCCGCTTGACGTGATTTTGACGTCGTGAAGATGATAATTGAATTTGTTTAAAGTTTACAGAATCGGTCTGCAATTTGTTCGCAGCTCACCGAAGCACGGATGAGCTGCGTGCTATAACAATAGCCGATAAATGCGTTGTAAGATAAGAAAGTTTTAAAAAGGGTAAAACGAAGAGACGATGGAGTTCTTCAAAGGATACGTTTTATGAATGTATGCAGCCCCGACATGCATCTTGTATACTTGTAGCTTAAAACAGCTGTAGTTATATATTTTAACGTTATTTTAGCTTAGGTGTTTTGGTCAAAACCATTAAGCGCATGCATATAGGCAACATCAAATGTAAAAAATAAAGATATCGACATTGACATATTTTTACAAAAAAAAAAACAACAATAATTTCTAATAATAAACAAAAGATATTATTTAGATTTATCTTCAATTTTGTTAAAAGAATACAAAGTGCAGGCCAGATTTTACACATCGTCTTTATATAAAAAAATGTGAGCCGTCACGGGACGCCTGGCAGATGTGTAACATCGAGTTTGTACAAGTAATACGCATTAAAGACAAGATTACGACAGGAACTAAATATAGCATAATGGATTAATTAAATATGACGAACTTTTTACAGAAAATGATGACTATTTATTTAACAAACATTTATTTTTATTAAATACGAAAATTCAATATTAATTTCAAGTTGCCACAACTTAGTTCGTTTCATCTGTGACTTTAGTAATAGTTATATTCGATGTTTGCTCTGACGGTATTACTGTGACAATTGTTTGTAACAGTAATAATTAATAATTGATTATTAACAATCAATTATTAATCAAAAATACAATCATATTAATCAAAATGTAGTAATGTGTACGGTGTGGCGACGGGGCACCACGCTACACTATAGATATATACAGTCCACAGGTAGTAGTGTGTACGATGAGACGACACGTCGCCGAACGCAAGCGACTGTGCGACTTTCTTCTCAGTCGGTTCGATGGTGCTGTTTACTACGCTATACATTTTGACTATATATATATATATATATATATATAGCGTGGCGACCCGTCGCCACCAGTGCACTCTACTTTAAATAGATTGTATATATAACCTAGTATAGCATGGCGACCCGTCGCGACGCCAACAATCCAGCTTACTCCTATAGATGTTTCACATCAAAAATATATCCAAACGACAAGCTGCTGGACTATTTCAACATTTTCTTCGTATGATACTAACAGATTTGAAAAAAACTACTGAATTAATTGTATCACAAGGTACAAAGCGAGATAATAGTTTTCAAATGGTTAACTATTCACTTTGTGATGGATCTCACAAAAATGAACTCCCTTCATAAATTTGAATCAATTTAAGGCACTAAATCGATCTTCGGTCAGTCGTCGTTTACCATAGCGTACATCCAGACTTCTGTCAGTCAGTCGACAGCGGGCAGCGAACCTGCACCTATAAGTGTGGACGATCCGCAGACACATGACAACCGTACAATTATTGTGACAACATCTTTCCGCCTGTACAGCGGTCGCTCGATTTTGTTATTTGCTAATATTCACGCAATAGACCCGCTCGCCTAACGTTCGTAGAGTGCTCGGCTCGCGCTGCGCAGACGCCGCCTTAAGTAAACGAGTCTGCGTCGAGTTTGACTAAGCGCGTCGATATCAAGTTTAATATCGCTTTCTATTACGACAGCCGGGCGATGTCGATGACCTCAGAGTTATTTTGTAATTGACGCGATGCGTCGGCGACGTTAGAGCGGTGCTTAAGGGCGTTTGACTTCGAAACGGAAGGTGACGGTTCCATTCCATGGACTAATTAATACGGGACCTTTTTATTCGATTCGAATTAAATCGCTTGCTACTTGCTAAGGAAAACACATTAAGCCATAGGTCCCGGATACTGTTACCTCATTAGTGACGACGATTGTCGAGTCTTTGACGTTGTTACCTCATTTGTGACAGCGGTCGTCGAGTCTTGGACGTTGTCACCTCATTGGTGACGGCGGTTGTCAGCGGACCCCGACTAGTGCTGGACCGGCGTGGGGCGCTTAAGGTTCGAAATGATTGAGGGCACTCCTCGATGGTGGAGTAATTGAAATCTGCCGCGACGAGATCAATCGTATAGTGATATAGCAAATGAGTCGCTGTTTAGAACTAAGTACTATAATGATATAATAATAAGCTTTTAATTTAATAAGTATACAATACATTTCAACATTTTAAATATGAGTTATTAACTTAGAGCCTCTGTCTGGGTATAGGCCTCATCCAATAGTCTGAAGCCTTTTAGAGTCACCGGAAATAGCGACAAGCCCTTTAGACTGCAACGCACAAGGCAGAAACCAGGCATAAAAGATCAATAAAACGAACAACATTGACAATTTACTCTAAACGATTCAACATTTGAATACACGCCTAAAGGGCCCCCCTAAATACAAGACAAAATCCAAAACAAGTAGCAAAAAACCTCTCCTTCTCTTATGTCATTGGATTTTCTTGTATATCAAATTGTTGTATTGTTCAATATGATAATTTGATACTTTATAACGCATATTTTTAAGCAATATAAGTATACATGTATTCAAACACGGATTTACTCGAATCGCCGTTTTTCCTTCTCGTGTAAACTTTATTGAAACTGAGCTGCAACGCCGAACGAAGTAAAGTAAACAGACAGACAAAGCGACAGACAAAACAATAAAACGGCATATAATAATCAGATGTGAAGGCGATCAGTAAACTATGCGTGTATGTATGCGAGTGTATGACAACCACTGGCATATGCTAAAATCGAGAAAGCTAGAGAATTGGAGAAAATTAACATACGTCAACAACACAATGACTAAACCGCACACCTATCGACAAAAGAGAACCGGATTTTATTTTAAGAACACACTAAGGCGTGTGCGCAGCCATGCTCTGTTTACCAAATGATTGTTTGTTATTAAATTTTCCGCCGTGAGTGCAGCATAAATAATTTGAACACTCACGATTTTTTTGAAGCTGAAATTCTCCATAATAAGAAAATTATCAGTATTTAAATAATAATGAGTCTGCAACAAAGTAATATATATATATATAATATATACATATTTGGCAGAAGAAAAATTTTTTGTCATATTTTATTTACATTGTAATATGAATACCTATGACATTTTGTTCAACAACTTATCATTCTGGAGGTGGTGACATAATTCCATCGTTGTAGAGATTTTGTGATTTTGGGTCAAAAAACTGTGACAAGTGGTTTAGACAGTCCTCTCTTGACGTTAACCTAATAGTACCTAAAGAATTCTATAGAGACAAAAAACAGAAGAAAATTTGAGGGTGCAAGGTCAGGGCTATATGGTGGATACATTAACACTTCCCAACCAAACCCTCCCAATATCTGCCGAGTGACTAAAAATTTGTGTAGTCTGGCATTACCATGATGCAAAACCACACCCTTTCAGTTGATCATACCGGCCGTTTTTACTCTACTTCTTACACGAGTCTCATCAGCTTTTAGCAGTAAAGATCCGAAGGTTTTGGTTTTGGCTGGCGTTAAAATCTCATAATGAATATGCCCTTCTAACCCCACCATACACCTAACATCAACTTATCGCGAGTTAATCCGGGTTTCGCTATAATCTGTGGAGTTTGCTTGCCTTTTGACGGTGATCTTTTTTGTAAGTTCGCGTCATAGATAATCCGTTTTCTTCACCAGGCATCAATCCTTTCAAAAAAGATTTGGTTTCATAACGTTTTAATAGATAATAGCAAATGAGTACGCGATTCATTAGATTGCTTTCAATGACCTCGTGTGGGACCCCAAGTATCGAACTTTTTTGTATATTCAGCTTTTTTCAAATTGGTCAAAATTATTTTCTGGTCAATGCTAAGTTCTTCAGCTATGTCGTAAGAAGTAATATGCCGATTTTGCTCTACTTTTTTCAAAATATTATCGATTTTATCCGTAACAGGTCGACCAGATCTAGGTTCATCTTTGAAATCAAAATTACCGGACTGAAAACACTTGAACCAGTTTTGTGCTACTCTTAGCGACACTGCCTTAGGTTCATAAACGGTATGATTTTTTTTCGGCGGCTTGTGTCGCATTTTTCCCTTTTATGTAATAAAACAACAAAATGTATCGAATTTCTACATTTGATTCACTCATTTTGGTGGACAGAAAAACAAAACGAAAATGGCAGGACACCTCTTTAATTACTTTTTCTTTTTCTTAAAATGTCATTTATATAATGATATTAAAACTAGCCGGATACAAACAGCAAAGAGCTTTTAACCAAAGAGCTTTTACTGCAAATTTTCACTATTACATTTGCCTGTGATCAGTACTAGTTTTATAATTTAATAGAATAATATTAGCTTTTATTCCGAAGTAAATCTTCATGCGATGCGGTGCAGGTGCGATCTTTGAGTAGTATGTATGGAGTGGCTTTGAAAGATAGATGTAGGAACAGTGATATGTGGAAGCGGTGTGATTTGAAGGTAGATGTAGTGGCTAGAGTAGAAATAGGTGTGTTGCGGTGGTTTGGTCTTTTGGAGAGGATGAATGTAAGTAGACTGACGAAACAAACTTATAGAGCGAATGTATCTGATGGAAGGGTCGGCAAAAGTCGCTCTAGAATATCCTATGAGGACCATATTGGTGGCGTATTAAAAAAATGGGCTAAATTTTAAGCACCCAATTATTGGATGTCAATGAAGCAAGAGAGATATGCAAAGATCGAACTATGTGGAGATCTCTAGTTTTCTGACTACCCTCTTAAGAAACAAGCGTGAGTTTATAATAACAATAAATATATAAAACATAACAACTACTCGCTCCAGGGTCGGCGCGTACATTCGGCCGGCCGCTGAAGAAGCTGGCCGCGGCGCTGATCCCGCTGTCGTTCCAGATCGGCGCGGCGTCCACGTGGGCGGTGGTGGCCGCCCTCGTGGGCCTGAAGACCCTGGGAGTCGCCATACTCATACTGAAACTGCTTCTGATCGCCGGAGCGGCCAAGGTGAGCGACTGACGATGTATCAGCCTTTTCGGTGTATACGATCCGTGTGAGGAAGTAAAATGGCTCGGCTGTGTTCGTACGCGCAGCCGAAGGGGACCTATTCTGTAAACTCAACGACTCAGCCCGTATTGTTATGACGTAGAAATGACGTCACGGTGAGAAGGGACGTTGCGCGCGTCTTCGATCTACGTAAGTTTGACGTCATAACGGTATCGGAACACAATAATACACTTGAACTGTATTGCGGCAAATAATGTACCTTTAACCGATATTTAATTATAATCCGTTTAGTCGTTCCGGATATAAGTGCGAACAAAAAACAGATGGACAATTTTGTTATTCGCTTAGATGACAGTTTTCGAATAATCTAAGCTGAGCTACTTCACTTTCAGTACAAATCAGTTAATTTGAAAATATACTTAGAAATGGTGTGTACGTAAAAAAAAATTGTAACTTCTTGTATATATATCCTAAGACGTACATCATATATATATTCTATTGACGTTGTAAACGTTTAAGTTCGTATTGGTTATGGTTCGTATGGTATTACACAATCATGCTTTAATGGTTGAAGGGAACTAGTTGACGTGTTAAAGTAATATAGTTTATACATCATATATTATATAGATTATAATTCATTAACGGTTCGTCATTAGAATCGCGACGATGACCAGGATCGAGGTCAAAAGTGTGAGTGTGATCGCTTCGCTACAAGCCGTTTGCGGCATTGTTCATCGTCGGTGTTCTGGTTGCTCTGGTATGGAGTGGCGAACGGGACCGAGGTCGATATTATGATCGGTAGTGCCGTCGGTCGATATAAAAGATCTAAGAATTCGCCGTACGTCTGCACGGGCAGAGCCGCGGGTGAAGTGTGTATATTTGGAAATATTTAGAATCTACATCGGGACTAGAATCGAAAATCAAAAACGCGACCGTGACTGCAATCGATAGAAGGAACAACAACAGGGATCAGAATTGGCACTATGATCGGTTGATATAAATGATGAAAGAATTCATTCGATGTCCATGCAGGCTGAGCCGCGGGCAAACGCTAGTGTGCTGTAGATATATAGAAGTGTGATAATACCGCTATTTGCATATATATAACACCATAGTTAATATTTCTATAGCATTTGAGCGGTTAGCGGTTTTTCCTAAGCCCAAGTCTCGACCGACCGCCGACGCGAGAAAATATAAGGAAAAGAGAGACATTGAAAATTATTATTCTGTAACTGCTTGACCTTCTCAGTGAAAGCCTCCATCCACAAGGACATTCATTCTCTTCGTCCGCCCTTTCACTCACGACGATGTTTGCTGTCGGCGCGTACGCCTAACGCTTACTAAACTACGGTTTTTTTTTATAAGATTTTAGAGGGTCAGGCCAGAGAGTAGGTGGTCGTCGTCACCCATGGACATTCGCAATCTCAGAAGGGTCGACAGTGCGTTGCCGGCCTTTTAGACAGGACAGGATATCTGATGGAGAAGGATACGATGGAGCGGCATGGGGGGGGATGGAGGGGGGTTCGTAAACCACCGGATCTCTCACTCACTGGGTGGAATAACGTAAGTTATTATTTCACGTCCGTTTTCTGTGAGAATGCGGTATCTTACCGGTAAATCGTCATATGGACATCTAAATGAATTATTTTGAAGTTTTTGGAGTTGATTCTTTAATAATCTATTGCCATATATAGCCTGAAGTACACAAGTTTGACGGGTAGCGAAATCGAGTGTTAACAAAAACCAAACTTGTATGTCATATTGCGCAAGACAATTGCGCATTTCATACTGAACGCGGATATTTTCATTCCATTGCTCATTATTTTTCATGCATTTGCGTCATTTGTATTGAAATTATTTAAATAAGTTAAATTATTTAATTTAAGTCTTAGATGTGTATAGTGTTATTGACGTTGTTACCAATTGTTTAATGTGCAATTTTAGAATCTCAGTTTTATTACGTAACGTGATTCTTGTACTTTACCTTGTAAAATCAATATTAATTAGTATGGAAATATACATATATTTTTTTCAGCATTAAAAAGATGCATTTTATTTCCTCTGCCTATTGTGTATATTCCAAGATATTTCCTATATTCGCCTTTATTTATTTCATATATTTATCCATAATAATATATGGAATATATTCTCAGGTAGTAATGTCCGTTGCGCCTTGTTTGGATAAATCTTGGAATTTTTAGTGAAAACTCAATAGAAATAACGATATTACATAAATTTTAAATATAATTAATATAAAGTAAATAACATTAGTAATTACAACTAACTGAAATTTACATAGTAATTTATAATTGTATTTGTGCTTACAATCCATCAATTTTTTACTAAGTAGCATATACACTCAGTGCAAATGCGACAGTTATTTTAAAATAAAAGTTAAAAAATTACGGTTTTTTTTTGTATTATTTTTTACTATGTTATATTTTTGAATTACACATATTTCTGTCTTTATTTTATTATTATTATAAACTGACGCCTATTTCCTAGAAGGGTAGGCAGAGACTAATGGTATTTACATGGTATGCTCCTTATATATCTCTATTGCTTCACCCACAATTATTTCATGCAAGCTTACATTTTTTTTTTTATTAAACAGTTTCTATTAAACGACCTGCTTTGTTAATGTAATAAAATTGCCTACCTACCATATAGAAATCTATAGTCTCTGCCTATTTTTCTGGAAAGTGGACGTAACCTTATAAATGGATTCTAAACGCAATACCGCTAAATCTAAAATGAATTCGTGTTACGTCAACTAACTAACATAATCGTTATGTCGGAATGCCATAGCATTAGTAATTCGAATATAAGAACTTTCATAACAGCGACATCTGTTATGTATTAGCCGAACGTGTATGTAAATAGTTTTCTAACTTTCCACAGGTCGGCAGCCTGTTCTCCAAATTCGGCCACCAACACCACGAAGCGCCACCGCAGAAGGAAGTCCATTTACACATACACAATTCACCTCACGGCGTACAGGAACCGTATGGTGGGCACTAATTGGTATTTATTTAAACACTAATAAGAGTCATATGGGTTGTAAAAATTTTATGTCTTACGTAATTGTAGCAAAATCAAAACGGTGCAGAAGTACGAAAAAAAAAAGAAATTGATGATTAACTTATAATAGGATCATCTGTATATGCAAATGAGTATAGATGTTTTAATATGTTGAGACTGTCACCATAGATATTTGCAACTTGATCACTGGAATTCATTAAAATGTGTTTAATAGTAAATGAGAGACATCTATTGACAGTTAATAGTAACATTTACTTCTTAAGTCACTTTTTAAGTTCATTATCAGAGACATCTATCGGTAGTAAAACTATGACAAATTAATAAAAAATAAAAATATTTATGTACTGTTTATCTAGATATTTTATTAATTATAGAATTGTTTTTTAAACTATAACGCTTCTATAACTTTACGTTGTAATATTACAGGGGACTGGAGTAGAGATGGCGCTGTGGTTCCAGTCGACGGCGTGACATCCCAAATACAAAACCCCTACAATGCTGGACCGGCCACTATAAACACACCGTACGGTAGTTATCTCAGAATCGGACCCCCTGCTGGTGTACAGAAAAGATAACGTCTAAATAGATCTTCATAGCGAAATATCTCGTTTTACGTAATTTAGAAGTTTCGTGCCTATTCGTGAAACCTATTCGTGAATTTGCATGATTTTTTAGGATTCCGTAGTTGACGATCGTCCGTTTGTCTGTCTGTCCGTGGCATAGCTCAGAGATTGTTAATACTACAAAACAGTATTTTTTTACGGATGTACAATACAACACGCGAAACTCGGCCGCTCTGAATTGCCTGCTAATGAGGCGATGTGCAGACACAACACTCCCCGACCTTTCCTTCTTTCCTCTCGCTTTCTTGTTTTACGCCATTGCGACGCTATCGTGACGAACTTCACAGCGGCAGAGTTTCGTGCGTCGTACTGTACATGTCAATCACGCCAGCAAAGCGGTAGAATAGTGTTGAAAAAAATTTTTTTAAGTCACCTTCCCTACACGTAAAGTGGGGACGTTTTCTTTCTCTCGTCCACCCCATGATGTGGGGTGTAGTTGGACGGCTCATTCAAAAACGTTGCGGGTCTGTGAAGAGCTTTTTTCGATGTAGAGATTCGTTTGCGAATTATTAAGTTTTAAAGTTGCTAATTTTTGTCAGAGTCAATTGTTCCCCGCCGGGCAAATGGTTATTCTTGGATGTGTAAAAAAATTCACTGTAGTAGTGTATATAAGGAAGTTAAAAAGATAACTGTCACAGGTAAGTGGGCTTTACAAGTTAACGAGCAATAGTCGACCGACTTGTGAAATGTACTCGGCGAAGTAAAAAGGAAAATTCAGTACAAATTCTGTAGAAAATTACTTAGATGGTGTTGTTGGTTATGTAAAACAGGTAGTAAAAGTAAGTTTGCGAAACCTGTAAAACTACGTAAAATTATGGAAATACAAAATAACAATATCCGTAAAATTCGTTCTACTTGGACCCATTTTTAAACGTTAAATCATAAACTAAATTATAGTGCTTATATGCTCAAATTCTAATCGTAATACTATGAGCATTACAATTTAAGAATTTGACAAAAACGAAAACAAAACAAAAAGGCCCCTTCTAAGTCCTCATATTGTGACAGACAACTACGGAACCCTACACTGTGCGTGGGCCGACACGCACTTGGCAGATTTTTATATAATATATGATGTAATTATGATTACATCATATATTACATAATCACACATAATAAAACAAAAATCAATAGTCTATAAACGGTGTCTGTAAGTTCGTTGTCGAAGCTATAGTTTAAATATTAATTAGTTTATATAACGTGTTAAACAAATACTATCTTGAATGTTACAGAAAATTATGAAAATCGCATGAATTCGACAAAGAAATTAGATTCTATACTTTTTTCTTCTATGAGTCGAAAAATTCCTGCAATTATTTTAATCTTTACTCGGTAATCGTTACTTTGTTTATGGTCATCTTTGACTTCATGAGTTGTGCCGATGTGAACATGTTTACATGTACAAAGAGATCAAAGTAAAAACAAAGAGACGGGAAATGAAGCAAGGAAAAAAAAGAAGTATTAGAAAACGGTCGCTGTTTTTTATATAATCGCTTTCTTGGGCCGTTAATAAGGTACGGTAACGAAGCGATGTCTGTGAAAAACTATTAAAACCGTATCCTTTTTCGTGTCTCGTGAATCTCTCGCCGTTCACGGCTGTTTGTTATAAACAATTTGTCATTAACAATAACGTCGCGGAGGCGGTCGAAGGCTCGTAGGTAAATATTGGGTCGGATACTTGATCGTTTCGCTTCCCGTTTGCGAAGTGCGTTAAGCGCCCGGGCAGTCGAACCGTTGGCGTGAACGATCTTCGAGTGTCCCGACCGCGTTGCGCCATCACGGAGGGATTATGAGGAATCGAACCTCCCCGATACGAAATAGAACGGTTTCGGGAGGAAAAACGCATCGGTAAAAGTTTGACAGGACATCTTTCGTAACCGTCTGTAGCGAATCGAGCGAATACAGCAAAGCCATCGGAAATATTTAAAATGCCATATCCGATCCCGAATTGTCATCCCATGTGTGTATAAAATAAATTGCCGAAGAATATTCATAAATTGAAAAAAATGCACTGGCAACACCAAAAACGATGACAATAGGGATGTTGACTATTTTTGGTAAAGTGTTTTAAAATTATAATTCTTTGAATTCGTTTAAAAATTTTAAAAATTACGTTTTGAAATTCAGTTTCAAATTTCGCTCCAAAACGCCTAGATCTCCTCACCGCTGTGACGTCAATATTCACAAAGGCGGGTAAACTGATAAAGGTGCTTTAAAGGTTTTTCGCATTTATTGCTATGTAATATGAATTTTAAATTTTATAAGTGTGGTGCTGTGCCTCAGTGTACAACTTCTACAAGCAAAATACCTGAAAATATATTTATTTATTCCACGTTCGGCAAATAGGAAAAAAATACAACTTCCTTTTTCCCCGTAGGGATGAGGCATTTGTAGCGACGCAATCGAAAATGTATTCTTGTGAAGAACATTTCAAAGAAAAAATTTGAGGTTAGGAATAAACAAAAAAAAAATTGAAAATGTTTATTTCAGTTGAAAGTTGAAAATCATGCAATTTTCTCAATCATTCAGTTTAATCTTTTGAGCTTATAAAACCTTATAATTACTGCAATTTATAATTAGGTTGCAGAAATAACAAATATTAGCATGTTACTTATATGGATGTCTACATATTTTTGAATTCATCATAACAGAAGTTATTATTTGTTGCGAAGAAAGTGGCCACTGTGAAACAAACAATTTTCGGCACATTTGAACTATTTGGCTTAATAATTCCAAATTTCATGATGTAAAAGCACCTTTAAATGATTTTAAAGCGAATTTCGAAGAAATTATTGATAAATTACAAAATTATCAAGTCCAAACAATGCAACGTATATGATGTTTATGGGCAAGTGACGTCATGCGCTCTGGTTGGTGTTTGTTGTCACGTGACTTGAGAGTGATTTAATTACATTTTTTTTTGTAGAATATTAATTGAATTCCCTTAAAAATAAGGAAAAATATTGTGATTTTCAATATTTCTAACACAGAAACTACCAGTTTACATTCAAATTATGTTTTCATTTGAATACAACATTTCTGTAGCATATTTGTCTTGTCCCGTCTAGCCGCGGCCTTCGAGATCAAATGTCAACGTCACTTGTATAATCCGTTTTTAGCAAAATACATTTCTACGGATATTTTAATTTTTGGAAACAAAAACTTTACAGAAACAAAGAAATTGATGTCATAAATATATTTGCTAATTACAATATTTGTAATCTGTTTTTAAAGCTTTGTTTTTTATGAGCACTATAAAATGTGTTCACATATTTTTCAGATTTTTGGTCAGATTATATCATAATTATTTTAATATAAATATATATATATTTAAAACACTTAGTTCTGGGAAAACATGTATAGATCTACAATTAAAATTGTAAGTTGGCGCAAAAAAAAAAACAATATCTTCAATAATTCAATATGTTTTCATTCATTTAAATAAAACAATTATTATAATTTCTAATTTAATCGATGTCACGGTACTTAATTAAATAGTGCTCATAGTTAGGTTTTCTACAGCTAGGTACTTTGTTAGAACCTCAACCAAATTTATGTCTATAAAGTACACAAAACATTTAATTTTGTTTTTGTTTACTCACTGAGTATTTATTATTTATTAGTGCTGTCCTAAAATAATCTGAACAAGCATTAAATAGATGTAGGTTGGTTTTCATTTTTAGTAACAATATATTTATTACAAACACAACATACCTTTTTTTTAATAATGATAATTAATAAACTTCGTACATTGTATTTGTTTTTTTTTCTAAATTAGGGCTACAGTCTTTGCTATTCATCTTTTTTCTTTTCTCATAAGCTAAATAATTTTTGACATATCTTTAGATGCAGATTTATCTCTTTGTGGAACATCAAATACGACGAATGTCGTGGATTTGTTTATTATCAAAACAAACATAATAGCATGACCATCATTACATTTCGGTCCACAGCCTACGCGAGCATTATTCAAAATGGCGGTGACGTGCACATAAAGGACAGACAGACAGAAAATTGCTGTAAGCAACGATTGAGTTGAGTCACTTGTTTTTTTCCCCCAAAGTAAGTCGCCGCCATAAATCGCATATTGGAGACACCAATATAGGCGAGTTTGCCGTTCCTTCGAACATTTCCCAATTAGTCTTCGTGAACCGAATTTCAGAAAGTGGTAACAATACAGCTGGCTATTTTTTAGGGTTCCGAGCCAAAAAGCAAAAACGGAACCCTTATAGTTTCGTCATGTTCGTCCGTCCGTCCGTCCGTTCGTATGTAACAGACATTTTGTTTAAAAACTGCAAGATGTATATTGATGAAATTTATAGCGTAGGTGTCTTGTATAAATCGCTACTTAGTTTGGTGGGTGAATAACAAATATAAATATTTCTAGGGAGGGGCACTCCATACATGTAACAGAAAGTGAAAAAATTGTTTTTCAGCAAACAACAACGAGTGGCACACGTTTCGTCAGTTCTTTTGAGAACACTTTAAGGTTTCTAGGCAATATTTCTGATTATGTGAATAATTTTGGAAATATTCGCTCCGAAAGGTGCAGAAATTGTCCCCTCCTCTATTTTCTAAACCGTAAGTCTAAAAAATATGAAAAAATAAACAAGGTGACGCTTAATGAATACTTTCAACGGAAATTATTTTGAACATGGTCGAAAACACTTTATTTGAACTATTGGCGAAAAACTGCGTTTCTCTACAAAGGGACGTAAGTGCCATGAAGATACGCTCTTTCGCTGATGCACTTTAATTTACACTAGTTTAATAGTAATAGCCGACATACCTACTTGTTTTTCTAGTTATCGGCGACTAAAGTACTTCTAACTATTCTGTGTGGGAAACATGAAAAAGTGTATTAACGTACTTTTTTCATCTGTAGTGCATTTCTTTGTAATAATGGCTTCGGGGCCCTATAACGAGCATGGTCCGACATGCTCTTGGCCAGTTGCTTTACTTATTATAAAAGTTAACAGTGTATTATTCTATTCAAAAGAAAATCGGCAAAATCTTCTATCTGAGACCACCTTCCGTCTACCTGATTCGTCGTTGTCCCATTTTTTATTTCTACTGTCGAATATGTATTGTTTTACGAATGACTTGCATTGGAACTTCAAACTCAAACTTTTCTATCCAAAAACTCGACAGCAAGTGTTGTCATTACTGCTGTTACATTACTTGTTGTATAATATTACTTGCGAAACTAAGGGTTATATTTAATTTTGTGAGCCCTATAGAGCGAATTAAAGTAAAATGATTGTTCGATATTAGCCGGAATAACGTAACACCAGTGCATGTGTCAATGGGCGTCGGTGAACATCTACTTTCCGATGGCCCGCATGCTCGTTTGCCTCTCATAAATCCCATAAAAGAAAAAAAAACGCAACGAGGCAGCGGTTTGTTTCGATTTAAATTAGTAGCCTTCGCCAATTCCCTTTTAACGGGTCGAATCTTGTACCTCGCGATCCGATAGCGTCGCCTTGTCTCAAGACACTCTAAAACTCGTCATTTACATTTCGAAACAATATGTCAAATTTCGTAATTTTTTTATTACGATAAGTTTACATGGAATTCAGGAATTCCATGTAAACTTTAAAACATTATTACGTACCTTATATATATATACAAGGGATGAAATGCATCTCTCAAGAGGGTGGCAAGTGTTTGATTCGTGTAAGAATGTCGTATGTTTAATATTTCACTTTTAAAACCTATAATTTATATGCCAGAATACAGGTATATAAGAGATAGGAGTAGTTATATCAAAGAACAGAGTTGTGGTGGATCCAGGGTTGGGGGAATGGTCATGGCTTCAAGGGACATGACAGGGGGTTATGACCCCTCTGAGCCGGGTCTCTGTCTCGCCATCGTAAACGAATTACAGCCAGTCGAAAATTAACAATGACTCGAAGGCTCAATCGACCCTTGGAACGGTGTGGTTCGAAAAATGTTAGTGACTAGAGAGAAAAAGGTATGTTGCAGTGGTCTGGCCATCTGTAGACGATGAACAAAATTGGACTGACGAAACTAATCTATGGAGGGAATGCGTGTGGTTGAAGGGCCGACAGGGGGCGGTCCTACGACACATGTTGTCGAAGAAATTGGTGACATTAAGTGCCAAATTTTGAGCACTCGAAATCGACGGGCTTTGAATCAAACGATTGATGGACGTCAGTAAAGCAAGAGCGATATGCGAAGGTCGTACAATATGGAAAACTGTAGTCTCTGCCTACCCTTCTCGGAAATAGGCGTGATCTTGTAATGTGTATATTTACATGCATACAATTTGATTATCATTGAGATAAATATTTTGTAGGTAAATCTTTCGTATGCATAGTGTTAAATTTTATATAAATATTTAGAAGAAACACACTTTGAGACTGTATTGAATATTTTCAAACGTATATCCTTCACTCGGTTCCATATGTGGTATAATCGGATTAAATAAATAATTGTTTTTTCATTAATCAATTTTTTTTCCAATTCTCATACCGATTATGTGACTCATATCGAAGAATAAATAATGCATTAAATTATTTACTAAGTATTCCATTTCCGCCTGGTAATAAAATTTTTAAAGGTCATACCTGCGACCGCTTAAAGTATGACTTATGACATTCTAAAAATTAATATCGTCTAAATAAGTATTAAAATAAGACCGCATATACTGTGCTTATTAATAGTCTCAGCCTATTTCAGTAAATAAATCATTTACTAGCAAAAAAAATGTGTCTTTTACGAATAAAATGTAAACCTGTATAATTATAAAATCTTAAAAATTTAAGGTATTATGTTTTACTGTTGAACGTTGGTTTCAATTAATGATTATTTTTTATAAATTTGCTTAAGTGTTTGTTTTTTTAAATTTTTGTATTCGCTTTTCTGTAATTATTTAAAGTTGTCACTGATGTTAAGCTAATAATTTGAAATATATGTTTTTAAGGTTTTGAATACTAAGGACTCTTCCACCATCTCCTTGCTGACTTTTACCGGTCATTTTTAAAATTAATTTTGTGTCCAACGCTCTTTTTCCAAGGGTTTTTAGCCCTAACGACCGTTAAAACGAGGACGTGAAACGCAAAAACAATTTTAAAAGTGACTTTTACTAAAAGTGTGTGGAAAAGGAGATGATGGAAGAGGCCCTTAGTAAATTGTTCAAGTTTCGTGCCAAATATCGTATTTTTAGTCTAGATTTTGGAACCTTTTCATTGTTTGTAATTTAATTTTATTATACTTTTAACTTATGTTTTTTTTTACCAGAATAATTTATTAATATTTATTTATAACGATATGTTTAAAATTTAAGTCCCAATTATAAATCAATTTTGTCTATTGTTCTATATGAAAATTGCAAAATGCATTTAAATATATATTTCCCTATATACGTTCTTGTTTTATTTTTTGGAATAAATGAAAAATTTAAAACCAACACGAATTTTGAAAATCCATTAAAATTAAACGGCGTTTCTTATACCCCTTCTTGCGTTGTACAGTGTTACTATTTAAAATAACACCTTTAAACCTTCTATATTCTCATACATTCGAGGTTAATCGGATGCCTTGGTCTTCGTCTTGAATTCGACGGAGCATTATCTGATGATGACCACCCAGAGAGCGAATGGACGAGATCCGTCTCTTTGTAGATACCCAGTGGATCAGACGAATTTAGTTCAAGGATGTTCACTAAAACTATTGCAAAAAAAAATATGTGTGTATTAGTGTACACACGTAAGAAGTAAAACTTCTTTACGACGACATCATTTTTCGAAAAATGATTTACTACTATTTACAACTTCACAGAAATTGGTTGAATAAAGCTCAATTAGATAAAGTTTATGCAAAAAGCTTTTATTATCATAGACATGGATACAAATAACTTTATAAAATTTTTTTCGCTAATCACTTAATTGAAATATTATTTTTCACGTCACCACTGAGTTTCAGAAATAGAAATGATCAGAGTTTCATGTAGGAGACTTGGTAATGGTATATGTACCTAGAAGGGTGATAGGTAAAATGTTTCAATTAATGCGATGTTATAAAGGGCCATATAGAATTGTAGGAAAATTATCGAACGCTACATATAAAATCGAGTCACTCAATGAAACAATGTGAGATATAGTTCATGTATGTCGGTTGAAAAGGTTTCAACTTAGATAATAGGAAAATGTAATATATACAAACTGTAAATAGAGCTAGGGTGTTGACAGAAAGTATATGTGACAGGTGGCCTTAGTAACAATTATGCTTATGCCACGATGACATTAATAACATTGAATAAATATGGCGCGTAACAGAAAAACGTTACATTGCTATAAAATTTCTCCCATACGCCGATAAAGAAGTTTCACTTCAAAAACGATATCACAGTGTATGCAAGTCCTGACGTCTAATAAGAAAACCAAACGTGCTTGTACTAATGTTTATTTATTTTCAGACTTCACTACATCGTTTGTTATAACATGTAAAAGAATATAAATAAAATATTGAATTCGCAGTTATAAAATTTGCAAATTGGGAGTTAAAAGTTAGGTGATGCAGCTTTCGAATAGTTGCAGGCAAATTGTGGGCATGTCGTCCTCACGTCAGACTTATTGAGTTGAAGGTTATTTGGAGATCATTAACTAAAGGCGCTCGCGCAATAGGTTAATTAGTTGTTATTTAAATGTTTACGAATGATGTATGAAGAAAAACGACTTTCTATAATTTCAGTGTTTCGTATATAAAAATGACAGTTTTTGGAAGAGAGTTACTGGTCAAACTGTTCGATAATTCCGTTTCAAATAATTATTAGAAGATTTTCTTCAATAATACATAATAAATTATGTGGCGTATTTAACAATGATTAGATGTTATCAAAAATTTGCAATATTTAATGTAAAATAAGGGTATTTCCTATTGTGTTAATGTTTTTGTTATGAAATATCTGTTTCATTACTGTAGTTTATTTTTTCCATGTTTCAAGGAGAACAAATGATACATTTCAGCAATTTGGAAATTCTAATTTTTATTCTGAAGATAGTCTTGAAATTGATGAAAAAAGATAAATCAAAAATTAAGTCTCTATTCAAAAGACTTCTATTATTTTTTGGTATTTAAAAGCTAAAATAGCCTGTCGTGCAGAATTATTACCCGTTAATTCCAAAAAACTTCAAATCCTAATTGAAGAATTCAGACTGGTAAGTAATCTTGCCGTTTTGTTTAAGAGAATAAAAACATAGCTCCAATACAACTAAGTAAGCGATGTCTAGCTGGGAAGAATATTTATACAGGCAATGTGTTCTGAATTAACAATTACTATTAGACTATCTACAGACAAAATGCATGACTTAGGAATCTTCAATTTCGTATAATCTTTAAGTGGTTGAATGCACTTCTATAGCACATCTCACGAAACTCTGTCGCTGTGAAGTTAGTCACGAAAGCGTCGCAGTGGCGTAAAATAGGAACGAGGTAGAAAAGAAGGAAGGGTCAGAGAGCTTAATATCTGCGCAGTATATCATTCGCGGCCAATTCAGAGCGGAAAAATTTCGTGCATTGTACTGTACTGTTAGTGAATTTTCCCTATTAAAATACGTAAAGACACATATTCAAGCGGTTCCTGCCACTGTTATCTGCAGAGGTGCATCTTTCTACATTTTTTTTATATTTCAGGCTCTGCCCGCTTGAATCATTGAGTGATGCCTCTTTTGATCATAATCCCGACCCAGATCCTTTTCTCCCGCCTTCGACCTTGTTCCAGGTTCCACACTTAATTCCGCTCCCTGTCTCGCTCTCGATTTTGTTCCCGGTCTCGCTCTCAATCCAAATATCGGTCCAACACTCGATTTCGGTCTTGCTTTCGAACTGAATCACCTATCAACCTATCCTGCCGTTCGCCCGTCCGTCCATTTATCCACCCATCCGGTTATCTACTCATCCATCTTAATGTATTCTATATAAGAACGAATTAAGAGGTTAGGATCCCCGCGCCATACTATCGATGATAAGTCATTACTAACGATTTTACCGCCAACGAAATAACCATCCGAGATCGACGGCTTATCTTTTGAAGTACGAATCAAAAGCCTTCTAAAATTCATCGGTCATCAAATCGCCCTTTGTGAGGGTTCCAACCCGGTCCTTCCCTTTCGAAGGCGGCGCCTTCACCGCTGAGCTCCCACCTCTCCGCATACGGAAACAGCGAACTGCCTCAATATACGACAGACGAAACGGGGGACGATGGTGCATCGCGAAATACGGCTTTGGTATCGTGACCGATTATTAGCGCACCCGCATATACTTACATAGCTTATATTCCTTAGGAAATAATAAAATTGCAAGTCTCGGCGCATACGCCTTAATAATGGAAGGGAGACGAACAAAACTGCGACTTTTACTAAGCGAATCATCACATTATAATGTACACACGATGTGTCCCGAAATTCAACGATAAGCGGGCAAATAATTTGCAATCTTTCGGAAATTGACACCTCTTATGATATTTTTAACTAGCGCGATCACAATTTTTATTACAATTCTGATTTTTAGTTTTTGAATGGACAACCTAAGCAGCACTGCTATCCACCACAATCCTTGAAAATCCCAGAATACCTGTAGTTTTTACATAAAAATCTATCAAAATTATTTTCTTCCCTGAAATTTTGTACTAGGCATGAGCAGGTCCACCCTCTAGTGCCCGCTAATTGTTGAATTTCAGGACAAGTTGTGTTTGGTTACACTAAAAGCCAACTTGAAAATATTATAAATAATATTGCTGTTCGAACGGAAGGGCCTGTCAAGAATTTTTCTTAAAAATTATGTTAAGTTCATGAAATTCATAAGTCGAGATATCACAAGAATATGAACAACGGTGAAAGAATTAAACATTTGTTGAACGGTGCTACATCTCGTTTTTTTATCAAGACTTTATCAAGCAACTGAAAAATCACTATAACAAACATTATACAATTTAGTTTTTTTTTCAATTTAATAACATGAAATTAGTGCTTAATAAAATATCTCGACATTAACTTTGATTTTATAGACAATTGGAAATAATGAAATTAAAATTGAATAATGTTTATTATAATTATTTTTCTGTTGCTCGACAATGTCGTAATAAAAAGACGAAACAACGCACCGTCAAACAATAGTTTAAATGTTTCACTATTGTTCACATTCCCGCGAACCTATTTTAAATATTGGATTACATTTGGATAAGCCACGAAAATAAGATGAATACAAGAATCATAAATAAGTTTTTCAGATTAAGGACGTTTTTTATCTTGAATACTAAAAGCACGCGAGAAAATTAATGAAATGAACAAAATCAAGTTAATCAATGAACTAAAAAATGAAAGCTTAATATCTTGAACTAATAATTACTCTTCGCTTTAAGACGAAAACGACGTCATGGTATTAAGTCAAAAATAATTTTACTTTAATTGAACATAATGAATATGCATAACTCAATGACATTTCATTTACCCCTATTTCGGAAAACGCTATAGAAGGAGAAGCGACAACATTTAAGAACTAGTGAAGAACTTCTCTTCTGAACTCTTGTCTCGACGTAGATTCACCAGCACATTCGAAGACGTGTGAAGCTGCCAGAACACGCAAGCGTTTAGCCCGAGCTAAACGCTATCATATATTCTCCTCGGAGGAGTCCTTCGCCCAACGGCCGGACTTGTACACTTTGACTCAGATTTGTAACTTGACTTGTCGGTTGTCGTTTTGCTTGGACAGGACTGAGGTGACACCTAAGAAAGACACATTTCCAACTAAAGTGCACATCGGGACCCTTATCTTATACCCTCACAAGTGCAGAGTCAAAACTCTCGATAGTAATGAAAAAAGTATATATGTATTATAGTGGTACTATAGACCAGTCGACCTGAGTGCTTTAAAAATCTGCTCAAGCGCCGATCATAGCATTATCATTTTAACGGTCGGAACAGTCGGCGACAGTTACAAGGCCACCTTCTAATATATTGAATGACATAAGCCTGTAGAATGTGTTATGATGTTGGTCCATGGCGATGCAAGCTGCCCACGTTACATGCGCAAACGGACAATGCATTCGTGCATAGCGCATGCGTGCACTGCAGTGGATAATTAATTCAAAAACATACATGTTGATAGAGAATCTATTAAGGCAAAAAAAGTTAGATTTTTTATAATTTTTGTCTTGTATTTACTTTATATATATATATATATATATATATATATATATATATATATATATATATATATATATATATATATATATATATATCCCTTATGAAAAGAATGATAGTATTAAAACATTGACATACAGCGACTTATAAAAAACATTTGAAAGTAAAATAAAAGCTATTTATACTAAAATAAAATTGTATAGTACATTTTTTTTTAAATCAATGATTGAAGTATACCAAGGTAAATTCCTTGTTCATTATTTGTTTTGCTAACAATATTTTAAATGGGAAACGACCATTGAGAGCTACCAGATAGCAAATGATCGACGTAGCCCATGAACACTCGCAACTCCAGAAGAGACACTACAGAGCCTTGTCGGCCTTTTAGGAAGGAATAGGGTATCTGATGCAGGAGGAGTGGACTTCATTGTCATCAGATGCAAACTTATCAGAAGAATACGAATGCTGTAGTGAGAAGATGATAAAATTCATAAGATTTAGTCGCCAAAGATGCCGTTATAAAACGAGGAAATGTCAAACATGCATCGAGATGAAGTCCAGACGTTCCATTACCTCCGCTCTCATTCTAAGAATTAATTAATTACGTATAAAGGACCGCCGACTTCGTCCCCGAGCCTCTCGCAGCCCTATGCCGTTCAAGAAGACCTTCACGCCTCCTCTGGATCCCTTCACGTTTCCTATTGATTCCACTATCACACCTATCGATTCTGGTTTCAGCGGTATCCGATCCTATTCCTGTGATGTGGAAGGTGTTGACTTGGTTTCCAGATTGCTGTGATGTCGTACGGTATGCGTCACTACAAATATGATTGTTGTCGTGTTGCTGCTGAGGAAGGGCACTCCCGCACTCTGTGGCGGATTTACTAGCAGGCTGAGGAGACTGGAATCTAGGGCGGCAGGCTTTAGGGGTAGTAAATTTGGGCATAAATTTTTTTTATGTATTACGAAAATCGAAAAGATTAATATATAACTGAATGTTCAAACAATTCAACATGCAATATGTTTCACCATTCAGATAATTTTCTGCAATTTGCACAGACGCGTGTGGAACGCGAGAAAAACGCAAATGAAAATTGTAAATCTTTTAAAACTAAATTTAATTGCATCCTCATCAGCAGCCGGATTGTTACCAGATAAATGCATATATTGTTTTTAAGCTGTAAGTAGATGCAATAAAGGTTATTTAATTCCGTTTTCGCATGTAGATTTTTATATAAGTACCGTTAAGGCATATCTTACCCTGCCTCGTTAGTAGTACACGATTAAGCTTTTGTTAGTTCAGAAATATGCTCAAAAACTATTTCTTGTGCAATCATAACTAGATCGTTGGATTGTAAAAATACTCCAGGAACTGACGCATCGACCCCCTAGTTCACAACCGCACCGGTTACGGGAAAAGAGTGGTGTAGTTAGGACGATAGTGCACGAACCATAAAGTTATAATTTTATTAATCAAAATAATATAATAAATATGATTGTGAACTAGGGGGGGTATCGAATTGTAAAGGTCGGTGGGAGTGGCAAAATTTTAATAGTCTACTGGCGGCAAATGTGGAAGTACGGCACCGCCCACTCTTCTATTATTTCAAATCAAAGGGTTGAGCCCTAAAGTGCCTACGTTACCCTGGTGTTGGTCGGAAGCTTTTAACGACCTTTAGCACTAATACGACGACAAAGGCCGTGATTAGAGGCTTAGCGTGTTCGTCGTGTTGCGCGTAATATACTGATTCGACTGGAGTCAATAATCATGAGTCTACTCGCCCGCTGTTAGTATCGAGCAGCATTGAACCTGTTGCAATACGATTCCGAGGCGGCGTTTTTAACCGCTGACCCACCGCCGCTAATAAGTGCCATCGCGTTGCTCTAAATACAAGCTATGTGTTGTTTGTAGAGCTGCACGTGACGTTGGGCCATACCAGTCGTCTGTCGCCAACACGTCACCGACGCGCCACCTCGTGAACTATGTGACCGTCCCGGTAAAATATTATCAGTCACCGACGCGCTACAAGTGCTATTATTTATATATGCGGAACTGGCCACATACTGGACAATATTTAGAAAGTTATTGCAACGTTTAAAACTAAAATTCATTGGCTGTAGACTACAGTTTGCGTACTGTAACTGTCAATTGTTTTATCATTCTGGCGTCATTTTGAAATTTGCGTGTCTTTATCACCATGGATTTAACTCGTGAAAATTTTCGTGTGATGATTTATTAACGTTTCCGGCGTGGGCTAACTCAAAAACGGTGCATCGATCAACTCACTTTGACTTTTGGCGGTGAAGGACCATCAAAAACCACTATGTATTACTGGTTTCGTGAGTTTAATCGTGGGCGGTCTATGATCACGGACGAATTTAAAGAAGGTCGCCCTAAATCCGTTGTTGTAGCACAAAATATCGATGCTACGCGGGAACTATTAATGCAAGATCGTCATTTACATGTCGCGAGATAAAGGCGTCCCTGGGCATAAGTATGACGAGCATACATAAGATATTACATCAAAATTTGGCTGTAAATAAAACTTGTCCGCGTTGGATTCAGCACAACCTGAGCATTGATTAAACACAGGCTCGTGTCGATTGGGGCAAAAAAATGATAAAATAAATACAATGATGGTGTGTCAAAGCTGTTTATAATATCTACACAAGTATTGAATCTTGGATCTATGCGTATGACCCCGAAACTAAACAACAGTCAACGGTGTGGGTGTTCCAAGATAAAGCGAACCCAACAAAAATGCTTCGTGCCAAAAGCAATTTGAAGCAATTAGTTGCCTGTTATTTTTTTGTTATAAATAGTCATGTGGTTACAGTGTCACTGGAGAATCGTAAAATGGTTAATTCGAAATGGAATACGACCGTTTGTACGCCAGAAATCTTTGAAGAATTAAGAACGAACAACCGACAACGCAGAATCATTCTTCATCACGACAATGCTAGCCGTCACACGTCGGCCAAAACAACTCGGTTTTTTGAAGGTCAAAAGATCGAATTGACGGGTCATCCGCCCCGATTTGGTACCCGACGATTTCTATTTATTCCCAAGCGTGAAGAATAAATTACGCGGTCAACGTTTTTAGAGCCGCGAAGAGGCCGTTGATGCGTTCAAAATGCAAGTTTTTCAGGGGTACTTCAATCACAATGGATAAAGTGCTCTGAAAATTGGTTTCAGCGTATACAAAAGTACATCGATCATCATGGCGTATATTTTGAAAAGCAATAAAACCATACTAAATGACAGATGTTTGGTTTCTTTTTGACATTCCGGTCACATAGGTAGCAGCCCAGGCACGAGTGAACAATTACAGCTTCCTTTTCAGGCATCAACACTTCCACTGTTGGGTTTTACAAATAGAATATTATTAGGACTGAACTGTGTACTGAATTTGTAACAAAAAAGGCTTATAAATAATTAGAATTTCAGAACGGATAAACTTTTAAATGTTTTAATAAATTCTTTGTACTTGTTAAAAAGAATACAGTTGTTTAAATGTAAATCCTTCTCGGTTTATAATTATGATATTTTGGATGCTCAGCTTGGGTGACGTGATGACGTTCAATTATTTAAAATAATCAGTACTTATATTCAAATTCACTTATATTTTGAGGGGAAATTAGCATATGTTATTAACTCCTAACTCGGTTGATAGTGGATGATAAAGAGATGATAGTGACGCCCATAATTCATAAACCGACACCACCAACCTCTATCACTTCTGGGCCATAATCAATTCTGTGACACAGCAGTCGACAGGCAGCAAACAGACAAACATGTTCACTTTCACATTCTTATTATTAGCGGGCGCACGTTGTTTACTGCGGCTGCTGTGAGCTGTGTGTCGGCATTGCCTGTATTTATGTATTCTAAAAGCGATAAAAAGTCGGACATTCGACCGCCCGTCCTCTGTTGGAGGTCGGTACGTTCGTGCACCGCGCCGCCTAGCGGACGCAGCGCGAGTTCAATGACGTACGAGACGTTGTGAAACAGAAAATAAGTGTATATATATATATATATATATATGTGTGTGTGTGTGTGTGTGTGTGTGTGTGTGTGTGTATATATATATATATATATATATATATACATATACTCTTTCTGCACCCGGCTCCGCCCGCGTGGACGTAGAATGTGTTCCTTTATCTTTTATATTGAATGGTCTTATTAAAATCTGGTCTTAGTGCTTTTCCTGATTCTAATCCCTATCTCACTCTTGATTTTGATTCGTGTCCCGTACTCAGTTTCAACCCCGATTTCGGCTTTCAATTCTACTCAGCGTTATGTTATCAATAGCTTGTCGGTGGTGGTTCCGATTTGTACGGAGCCGGGGCAAATGCTAGTATCAAAGTAATATATAAACTATAATACTTGGGGTTAGCGCAGCTTTCTATAAGTGAAAGAATTTTTAGAATGGCGCAGTAGTACTATACGATAGTACAAAGATGCGGACGAAGTCGGAGACAAACGCTAATATAGATTGCACAAAAACTTTCTCTATAGAAAAATGCTTTGATGATCGGTAAACAGTGTTGAGGTTTAGCGATCTTTTATATACAAACTATTCATATACATATATAATAGTTTTCCGTTCGCGACTTCGCCCGCGTGGATTTAGGATGTATTCATTTTATGTTGTTCGATCTTGGTGTCAACCCCAATCCAGGTCTCACACTCAAGTCCGTCACCAGTACTGTTCATAATTTCGGCTCCAGATCCGGCCCACGATTCTGCTCCTCGTCCCACTTTCATTTTCGGTACCACCACCGGTCGCGGTTCTGATTCCATGGAAGCCGGGGAAAACGTTAGTGTAAAAGGAATTTTCGCATCGGTATAATAGTCCGGTTGAATGGTATAATTACTCGGGCGACGTCGGAGGCACACGTTAGACTGATAAGAACACCCGACGCGCATTCGAAGGCACGAGCGGCGCCTTAGAACCTGATAATATCAGGGTTTGATATTGACCATATGCGCAAGTTTTTTAACTTGAGTCAATTTAAACCACCGACTCCGTGCCTCAGAGCACTATAAGGCCTCGGTCGCGGACGTTGTCACGTCATTGGTGACGTCGGTCGCTATCGGCACCGACATACACTGGTCCAGCGTGGGCGGCTCTATGTCCAAAACCTTCAGTCCGATTTAGGAAACGGAGATTGTCAACGGTACGCCGCAGTGGGGTGACGAAAGCCCCATGGCTTAGCTAAAGGATTTCAATGCAACGTCGTGTCAAATTTTAAGTCAATGGATCAATCACGTTTCGAGTTTTGGGACAACAAACATGGAAGCTATATCTATGCATATATAAGCGAAATAACACAGACTGACTAACCGAATGGCTGACACATCACGAAATCTTCAAAACTATAGATCCGACTGACGTAAAACTGGGCAATAGTTATTCTGTTTGGGACATGGACGCTCACTAAGACTGGTTTTTAAGCGAATTCTAACCAAAAAAAGATTGTCTACGCGGGCGGTGCCGCGGGCAAAAGCTAGTTTATGTATATGTATACATACATTTACTATAATTAGTAAATGATAATCAATACCTTTAAAGTTATTTTATTGGAAGGATACCTATGTTTCCAATAAAATAACTTTTGATTGAAACGAAAAAAAAAGCTCTTGTTCGTACCTCATTTTTCCTAATTATCTTAAGCATCAAATAAAAAGCTAAAAAAAGTGCTACTTCTTAGGTGTATAAATTAATAGATATACATTTAGAAGCATTTCCTGAATGTGTGTATAATGTAATTAATGTTTCTAGGCGACGACCTCGGCGAAGGAAAAAAGAAACCAATTTCCATGACATTCGTCAAATTTCCGTTTCATGTAATAAGGAGGCAAGTTATTTAACTTTTGTAGATAAAATGCTCACTGTTAAAAGTTGCATTGTGTTACTGAAATATAATTATATATATAATTTAGATTAAAGCCTTTGTCATCGATCAAAAGGCTGACATGGTCTTCCAAGTCAAACGATTTCTGACCGTCAAAGAACATGTCCTGATGTACTCGAGAGGCGTAGACGTAGACGTTTAAAAAAAACGGCCAAGTGCGAATTGGAGTTGCGGCCCTGAAGTTTCCGTATAGTTTTTGATTCGTATGATTTTTCATTACATTTTCAAAAAAAAAATTAATAGCTTTTTCAAAATTTAAATTTGAAATGTTCTCCCGTACATCGGTCTACATCACGGTCCATATCTCACCTGCTGACGTCAATTTGTGATGGAAAAAAAATTATATAACTGTAAGCACTTGTGCTGCGAGACCATGGCCCTTGGCGAACTCGCTAATTGCAAATAAAAAGGATTTTGACAGACGGACAGATAGACGGACGGACCATCGGATGTTTCAAACACCAAAGAATGAGGTTTAGATTGTGTTACAAAAGCTTAATTCTTTT
Organism: Eumeta japonica; assembly: GCA_005406025.1. Classification (NCBI taxonomy): domain Eukaryota; kingdom Metazoa; phylum Arthropoda; class Insecta; order Lepidoptera; family Psychidae; genus Eumeta; species Eumeta japonica. The sequence goes on from BGZK01000224.1 coordinate 548,157, forward strand.
TCTGTGTAATCATTGATTATTATAAAATTGTCGTTAAAGAATAACAGTTGAAACTTAATTTAAAACTGGTTATTAACGTCTGTTAATTATTAATAGCAAATCAGGAAAAAGACCTATAGTAGAAAATTAAAAAATGCACAAAATTATCTAATTTCATATTTATAATGAACTACATTGTTTTCAACCTTACGATTAAAAATAATAAAAAACATGTTTTACAAAAAGACACCTTTATTTCATGTTGACTCACTAATATATTTCACCCTATTTTTTTCACACACACAACTTCCGTCACACACTGTGTAACTTGTCACAAAACTCATTTGGAGCAAGGTTATTCGAGTAAACAAACAAACAAACAAACAGGTTTCTGTTATTTTAACATGGGCAAGTCAAAATATATCTACAACGGATGTCATGATTTAGATAATTTAACACAAAGTACAAAAAAATCAAGGTTTCTTTCTGTCAATAAAAAAATTTACATCATAACCACTCTTGGGTGACCAACTCAAATACTTCACTTTAATTAAAATATTTGTCTCCACAAAAACCCACACATCTTTTATAAAGATGTTTGGGAATTAAATATATGTAATTTAACTCAAATTCAAATGGGAAAATAAAATTGTAGTATTTGTAAATTACTATTCTTCTTTTTAATTATTTTCTAATTCTTACACCGTTCCATTCAATGATAGACACTTTTACCATTATTAATAGTGGCAACACCAAGCTACTACTATTTTTGCTGTTAACAGAATGACAAGAAAGAGTTTGGTAAATGAAAAACAAGAAAAAACATAAAAAAAAAGTAAGTCTATTTTGGCTGGTAAACAGTGACAGTGTATGTAGTCTTGATTCATATTCGCAATGAATTAAATACAAAGTGAACCAATTAAAACGGAATAAAACACAAAAAAAAAATAGAATAACAATATAAAGAACTTTAATATTATCTCACTTTTGTTTATTACATACTGTGATTGCAAAACTAAAAAAAAGTGTAACAGCAAATTATGAAAACAACGACAGTGAAATGCATTGTAATTACGAAATTCTCGAGGCAAATATGTATATTTTTTTTAAATTATTGTTATTTCTTTGTCAATTTAATGTTCTAATACAAAATATTCTTGTCGATTGCATGAATACCTAACGCATCCATTAACTTAACCATTGACACATATCAATCAATATGTCGAACCAATTTACCGGTATGTAAATATGAATTTGTTGACATATTAATAAGTACAAATAGGTCGACATCATGTCGAAGTACTCTACTGGTTTATAGACATATGTCGGTTTAATATCGATGTACTTTATCGGTTTATAAGTACAAATAGGTCGACATCATGTCGAAGTACTCTACTGGTTTATAGTCATATGTCGGTTTAATATCGATGTACTTTACCGGTTTATAAGTACAAATAGGTCGACATCATGTCGAAGTACTTTACTGGTTTATAGTCATATGTCGGTTTAATATCGATGTACTTTATCGGTTTATAAGTACAAATAGGTCGACATTATGTCTAAGTACTTTACTGGTTTATAGTCATATGTCGGTTTAATATCGATGTACTTTACCGGTTTATAAGTACAAATAGGTCGACATCATGTCGAAGTACTCTACTGGTTTATAGTCATATGTCGGTTTAATATCGATGTACTTTATCGGTTTATAAGTACAAATAGGTCGACATTATGTCTAAGTACTTTACTGGTTTATAGTCATATGTCGGTTTAATATCGATGTACTTTATCGGTTTATAAGTACAAATAGGTCGACATCATGTCGAAGTACTCTACTGGTTTATAGTCATATGTCGGTTTAATATCGATGTACTTTACCGGTTTATAAGTACAAATAGGTCGACATCATGTCGAAGTACTTTACTGGTTTATAGTCATATGTCGGTTTAATATCGATGTACTTTATCGGTTTATAAGTACAAATAGGTCGACATTATGTCTAAGTACTTTACTGGTTTATAGTCATATGTCGGTTTAATATCGATGTACTTTACCGGTTTATAAGTACAAATAGGTCGACATCATGTCGAAGTACTCTACTGGTTTATAGTCATATGTCGGTTTAATATCGATGTACTTTACCGGTTTATAAGTACAAATAGGTCGACATCATGTCGAAGTACTTTACTGGTTTATAGTCATATGTTGGTTTAATATCGATGTACTTTACCGGTTTATAAGTACAAATAGGTCGACATTATGTCTAAGTACTTTACTGGTTTATAGTCATATGTCGGTTTAATATCGATGTACTTTACCGGTTTATAAGTACAAATAGGTCGACATCATGTCGAAGTACTCTACTGGTTTATAGTCATATGTCGGTTTAATATCGATGTACTTTATCGGTTTATAAGTACAAATAGGTCGACATTATGTCTAAGTACTTTACTGGTTTATAGTCATATGTCGGTTTAATATCGATGTACTTTATCGGTTTATAAGTACAAATAGGTCGACATTATGTCTAAGTACTTTACTGGTTTATAGTCATATGTTGGTTTAATATCGATGTACTTTACCGGTTTATAAGTACAAATAGGTCGACATTATGTCTAAGTACTTTACTGGTTTATAGTCATATGTTGGTTTAATATCGATGTACTTTACCGGTTTATAAGTACAAATAGGTCGACATCATGTCGAAGTACTTTACTGGTTTATAGTCATATGTCGGTTTAATATCGATGTACTTTACCGGTTTATAAGTACAAATAGGTCGACATTATGTCGAAGTACTTTACTGGTTTATAGTCATATGTCGGTTTAATATCGATGTACTTTACCGGTTTATAAGTACAAATAGGTCGACATTATGTCTAAGTACTTTACTGGTTTATAGTCATATGTCGGTTTAATATCGATGTACTTTACCGGTTTATAAGTACAAATAGGTCGACATCATGTCGAAGTACTCTACTGGTTTATAGTCATATGTCGGTTTAATATCGATGTACTTTACCGGTTTATAAGTACAAATAGGTCGACATCATGTCGAAGTACTTTACTGGTTTATAGTCATATGTTGGTTTAATATCGATGTACTTTACCGGTTTATAAGTACAAATAGGTCGACATTATGTCTAAGTACTTTACTGGTTTATAGTCATATGTCGGTTTAATATCGATGTACTTTACCGGTTTATAAGTACAAATAGGTCGACATCATGTCGAAGTACTCTACTGGTTTATAGTCATATGTCGGTTTAATATCGATGTACTTTATCGGTTTATAAGTACAAATAGGTCGACATTATGTCTAAGTACTTTACTGGTTTATAGTCATATGTTGGTTTAATATCGATGTACTTTACCGGTTTATAAGTACAAATAGGTCGACATTATGTCTAAGTACTTTACTGGTTTATAGTCATATGTCGGTTTAATATCGATGTACTTTATCGGTTTATAAGTACAAATAGGTCGACATTATGTCTAAGTACTTTACTGGTTTATAGTCATATGTTGGTTTAATATCGATGTACTTTACCGGTTTATAAGTACAAATAGGTCGACATTATGTCTAAGTACTTTACTGGTTTATAGTCATATGTTGGTTTAATATCGATGTACTTTACCGGTTTATAAGTACAAATAGGTCGACATCATGTCGAAGTACTTTACTGGTTTATAGTCATATGTCGGTTTAATATCGATGTACTTTACCGGTTTATAAGTACAAATAGGTCGACATTATGTCGAAGTACTTTACTGGTTTATAGTCATATGTCGGTTTAATATCGATGTACTTTACCGGTTTATAAGTACAAATAGGTCGACATTATGTCTAAGTACTTTACTGGTTTATAGTCATATGTCGGTTTAATATCGATGTACTTTACCGGTTTATAAGTACAAATAGGTCGACATCAGGTCGAAGTACTTTACTGGTATTTCATTGATGTTGATGTATTTCACTGATTTATAATTATAAATATGTTTGCTTAATGTTGATGTACTTTACTCATTTATAAGTACCAATATATTTATGAAGTGTCGATGTATTTTGACGGTATATAAACATAAACAGGTCATGTTGAAGTTACTGGTTCACGGTTTAATATCGATGTAATTTACCAGTTCATAAATATAAATGGTTAGACTGTTGATGTATTTCACTGATTTATAATTATAAATATGTTTGCTTAATGTTGATGTACTTTACTCATTTATAAGTACCAATATATTTATGAAGTGTCGATGTATTTTGACGGTATATAAACATAAACATGTTTGTTGTTCATGTTGATGCACGTTACTGGTTCATAATTATATATCGGTTTAATATCGATGTAATTTACCAGTTCATAAATATAAATGGTTAGACTTAATGTTGATGTATTTCACTGATTTATAATTATAAATATGTTTGCTTAATGTTGATGTACTTTACTCATTTATAAGTACCAATATATTTATGAAGTGTCGAGTTTACATTTTGACGGTTTATAAACATAAATATGTTGACTTCATGTCGATGTACTTTACTGATTTACGCCACTCTCTTTATACCTTTATATTTTTGACTTTTAACCGATGTATTGGTATTTCTTTCAATACTAAAATTTCGCGGTTTGCATCATATTTATAAATAATCATGACGGGCAAGCGATCAACTGACCCGCGATCGGCCACGATTATCATCAGTCGTGGTGTGTTGCTTCGCTGGAGCGAAATCGGAGAAAACGTCACAGGCGCTCGTCAGTTAGTGACGACCTCGTCAGAGACACGCGACACACGAACCTTGACTAGTTTCACATCTGCCTACAAAACGGCCCGCTTCTGTCGTCTGAAGCAACTAAAAATTTTCACAAACAAACATTCACGTACGCCGAATACAGTCAAGGGCGACGACTGGCGCGGCGTGACGTCACGACGCACGATTTTCGTGAACTAACTTAATATACATATACAGCTATATCTGTCCGTGCGCAATGCAACGATCGGAACTGGTCTCTGGCAAAGGAATTTGCCAGCGGTTCGATTGATCGAAAATCAAACAGATTTAATTACTCGAAATGTAATCACACCTTAAAGTTTTTATCTATCGCTTAAATTCTTTTATGACCCATATCAAAAATATCCTAAATTGACGGATTTCTTACTCTAGTAATTCGCATTTTTTTAATCTTGTTTTATTAACTATTTTTTGGTGTAATGTCTTTGTTTTTTCTCAAAATTTGTGATCTATACATTTATTTACATTTTTATTTGTCATAATCGTCAAAATTCATATAATTATTTCTACTTAATAATGTGACGATTAGCCATGTCCGTTTTCCACGTGGCTCCAATCAGACTAAACGTAACTAAAGATATAACTTTCTATACTTGTGAGTATAATCTGTTATACGAGCTAAATAAATACAGGTTTATAGGTTGATAGGTACGAGGAGGGCGAAGAGGGGCGGTTAGTTCCTGAAAAACAAGAAAGAAATGATAAAAGGAACAAGTACTACGTAAAATGAAATTACGATAAAATGAAACTATACATCTTCGTGTGATTGTGAATGAATATATTTATTTTAAAATAATTATCATTTAAAAACATGCCCTTAAACCAAAACACTAGCCGTTGAATAGAGGTCGCTTACCTACGCATACCTAATCTCTAGTTAACTTTACCTGCTACACCCATCTATACACATACACGTACAATTGTAATGCAAATATTGAATAGTTCAATTTTGAACTGTCAAGTTTCTTTTTCTCGTGTGCATTCAATCATCGTCAATCGTCTCGCATTAAATATGAAAATATGAAATGCAACCTGGAGAAATTGTAATTGATTTTGTAGATGCATATTTTGTTAGATTTCAATTTAAAATTTCCATAACTATAACTCGGCTTTATCACAATATATGAATAAACGATTATATTCCAATTTTACTATTAATGTCTTAATTAAATAAAGACATATACTTGATGTCTATCGATTTTTTATAGATTTTAGCAGTTTTTACTCTTGGCGTGACATCATACCCCCGACATCCAAGACGTCCACCTATGCTCAGTTACGCCAATGTGGCTAACAGACCTATCCTCGATTCGAAAACGCGAGCTCGTCCCTAGGCCAACATTACTAAATGGTCGTGTCATGCAACTGAACATTGGAATTACCACATGCTTCAATGAACAAGGAAAATATTAGGTTGAAATATGTCCGTCCACCACGCCTTGCGAAGTTTGAGATGAGCATCGGCTCATAACTCGACACCTTCTTATACGAGGGTCAGGGCCCTGCAGGTTACATCTTATACGGGTAGGGCGTTCTGAAAAACAACCGAACTTATTCTTCGTCTATAGCATTCCAAAAAACCTGCTATGGATCCCCACGAGCCGAGTCCATTTATGGAATTTTATTTAATAACATGCCGATTGAGTATCAAAATAGCCGGATTATTATTACAATTCCAGATACTTAGGCAATGCTATTTCATTTATTTTTTGCATATAATAAATGAGGTGGCCGAGTGGCCAGCATTTTTTTGTATTCAAACCAGTGACGTACTTCTACATTTGCCTCCAGTACACTATTAAAATTTTGCCACTCCCACTGACCTCTACAATTCGTTACCCCCCCTAGTTCACAATCATATTTATTATATTATTTTGATTAATAAAATTGTAACTTTATGGTTCGTGCACTATCGTCCTAACTACACCACCACTCTTTTCCCGTAACCGGTGCGGTTGTGAACTAGGGGGTCGATGCGTCAGTTCCTGGAGTATTTTTACAATCCAACAATCTAGTTAAGATTGCACAAAAAATAGTTTTTGAGCATATTTCTGAACTAACAAAAGCTTAATCGTGTACTACTAACGAGGCAGGGTAAGATATGCCTTAACGGTACTTATATAAAAATCTACATGCGAAAACGGAATTAAATAATCTTTATTGCATCTACTTACAGCTTAAAAACAATATATGCATTTATCTGGTAACAATCCGGCTGCTGATGAGGATGCAATTCAATTAAGTTTTGAAAGTTTTTTACAATTTCCTTTTGAGTTTTACTCGCGTTCCAAACGCGCCCATGCAAATTGTAAAAAAAATATCTAAGTTGTGAAACATAGTACATGTTGAATTGTTTGTGTAGACCTAACAAAATTTAGTAATATATTAATCTTTTCAATTTTTGTAATACATAAAAAAAATTTTGGGTCCAAATTTGCCGCCCCTAAAATCATCCGCCCCTGAGCTTCAGCCTACTCAGCCAGCTGGTAAACACGCCACTGTTTCAAACTGAAAGATAACGAGTTTCATTTCTGTTTACAATTAAGTTTTCAACATGTTAATCCACGGAACATTGTTGTATCCTTGATGAGAACGGTGTTAGCTACCTACTGCTAGTAGGTACTAAATCAGAATAGATACATTTTCAGCTTCTCAATATGGATATGATTTATTATGAAAATATATTTTTAAAACAATATGCGAGTATAACTATCTAAAATACAAGTAATCTAATTTATTTATAATTATTATAAACGCACGCCTGTTTCTCAGAAGAGTAGGCAGAGTCAACAGATTTCCTCATAATATTTACATATCCCTCTTGCTTCACTGACGTGCATCCAACGTTTAATTTATACAAATCTACAAGTTAAAACGATCGTTTTAAAAACAATTAATGATGTTTTACATGTTAGAATCCAAGTATTCTCATATTTTAAAAAAATTTTGCATACGGGCACGCTTGATATGAACAATATGAACACGCTTGTTTGTATTTTTTTTCAAAACAGCGCCATCTATCGCCGCTTAGGCGGTAACTATTAAAGGCTGCCAAAATCACGCGTGCACTTTCCTTACGATTACGTAATATGTTTTTGTTCTCTCTGCACTCCCACACTCCCACACACCCGCTTCGGCGTCCACACAAATCTAGTTCCAAAGTTATTCTAGAATAACGCCTCAAGGGCGTCGACTTACGGGTGCGACGATGTGACGTGCAAGTTCTGAATAATCCCCGCTCGATATGCGTGTGAGATATGAAATATTGAATAGCGCTACTAAAATGTCGAAACTCATTTTATAGTTCTGTATCCTTGAATAAAGAGGTTAAGTTGTTATAAAACCTACTCACTCGTCCGGCCGTTAAGTCTGCTAATTTTGTCGCAAATATCAAAGGTGCTAAACTAGTAAATATGAAATCGATTTGCAACCTCTATCCGAAATCAGAAATAATAGGATGTTTTTTTTTAAACACTTCTAATATGCTCTCTAAATGCATCCACGGTGAAATTTGGAAAAATGGTTTTTATTTATGTGCATCGTAACCTTCAAACGTATAACTGTTTATAAATACCGCAATAATATTATATTATGAAAGTTAAAATACGGATGGGAATATTTATGTTTGTTACCGCTGAATGCTTAAACGGATTATGATGAAACTTCTTAGGCAGTTACCAAAAAAAAAGTAAAAATAAAATATTTCCTATATTGCCCAAAGACAGTATAGCTTTCTATAAATTAAAGAATTTTTAGAATTAGTCCAGTGGATCCAGAATAACTAATTTAAGTTTTATACGATTCTTGCATTCTACATTAGAATTATAAATACAAGGTGATCAGCTAAATTTACATTTGGTCGTCTGCATCATTACTCCTACGCCTTGTGCAACTATTGTGCCGATGTGGATTTAAAGCCTAATATTATTTAAAAAAAAATATTTTGTTTATAATTTAGTTCGTCCATCACTAAATTTACGTTTCTTGTAGACGAATTTTCGTATGTATTTGAATCTATTTTTATTTTTTATTTTTTTTTCTTAACGATAAACATATACAATGCCTGTTTTTTTCGTTAAATTAAAAAGATAGATAATTAATGTGTCACATCAATTATATCTATTACCACAATTGCAATTATTTAAAAGTAAATAATATTATAACAATAAGGCAATTAAATAAACTTAGTTCTAGTAATATATATAAGTAACTAAGTAGTAAAAAATAAGTAATATTTAATATAAAAAAGTATGCCCAATTTCATTGTTGTCACATGGTGATATCACAAATATATGTGGTTATTTGGTCTTATTATTATAATTTTACCATTCAATAAACATACGATTGCTTAGAAACAGTAGAATTATGTACAAAACGATTAAATTATAAAAATAATATCTTAATTAAAACATTTAAAAAACCAGCAATACTTCATTCAATTGGGTTGGATACAGCCCTTGCTATATATATTTTATTATTGTTTTTCTATATTTTTTTTAATTGAAACGTCAACCAGAGTTAGTGAACAAATTAATCAAGATCAAATTGAAACTGTTCGTACGACTTACGGTTATTGTAAGAAGTTCAAAGTTACTGAGTTAAAGGGATAACTCAAAAATAAATTCAAAAACAAAGGTAGTGGATCTTATTTTCGGTCGCGGTATGCGCTAGCACTCAGAATACAAAATAACATTTATTTTAAACCGCATAGTAAACATAATGCAAAATTTGAAGATTTTTATGTATAGAAATAATAATATTGGCGCTTGCAAGTTTTATTCAATCAAACCAAGTCATGTTTTTTACAGACACATCACTATGTAGTACGGGAGCTGGGAAGGTTGGGAAAACAAAAATTTTAGGTTAGCTGATTGTTGAATATATGATCCGTCTGTCTGTCTCGAGCAGCGCCTGGCCAGTCTGGCAGGTGGTAGCGACTGCGTTGATTTACTGCGCATCCCACCTGTGCTGGTAAAAATATGAATATTTAAATAATTATGAGACGTCTAATCTTTTTTTTTTGTCGACTTTTGATAGGCTTGACAGACATAAATATCACATTGCCAGACATTTTTATTATAGCTAATTACGTGCCATGCGCGATTTTTTATTTTAAAGAAATAAAATTCTCATTATATTTCAGTATATCTGTAATTTAAATCATGTTCTATTACTATTGAAAAGTCTATAATTAATCCGCCAGACAATAATTACGTTGTTTAATAATAAGTTAGACCGATAAAACCTAAAGAGTCCAGTCGGCGTGTTAAAAGAGTGATGTCAGCTGTGAGACAGCGAGTAAGGGAGATAGTGTAAGAAGCGAAACGGCAAGTTTTCAAGATGGCGTCAGTTAAAGTCACATGTTGGTGTTTGTGTTTATTCTCAATGTTTACGTTTTAACTTTGTTACAATGGCGGGCAATAAAACAAAATAAAATGAGTATTTTGTGGAAAATAAAATGAGAAAACAATAATTTTTAAGGACGATAAACTATAAAAGTGTAAGAAAGTTGTAAGCGTACTTTTAAAATGTGATTTACTTTACAAAAATATAGGATTGCCTGGACAAGTAAATACAACATTCGGCTGTCATAGTGAATGTTATAGCAAGTTTACTGCTTTAATGGCTAAATACCGACATTTACTAGAAAATAATGTCTTATCAGAACCAAATTACTCCATCGCCTCTAGCTCGACTACTGCATCATCGAATACCTCAATAGACAACAGTGAAACCGCTCCAGAAGATGCTGCTCCAGGTGCAAATGGTGAGATCACGTCTAACGAAGCCGCTCCATCCTCAAGTAATGAGACAACACCAGAAAATGATGCTTCATATTCAAACAGTGAGTTCTTATCGACAAATACCGCTCTTTACAATTTTTTCAGACTCGAACTATCTTAGGCGAGACACCTCGTTTTAAAAGTTATCGTCAGCGGGCCTAGCATGAACCTTTAGATGAGTGTGTCTATGATATATGAATAAGACAGTCTTATAGAAATATTTTCTCTTAGATGCATGCTAGACCCACGTAAAATACAGTACAACACCAATGCAAATGAACCAGACACTAACCCAAGTAAAAAATAATGTTATTGTTATTGTATAGGTCGTCTCAGGAGTGGAGACAACTTTCGTTAGGTGCTCGCTGAAAACTTCGTTTAAAAGACAACGAGAATAGGCCGCTGTAGAGACTACACCGATCTTTCAAATTAATTTAGTTTTTTAAATACCGGGAATCGTGCGCAAACAGAGATCGTCGAAATGTTTACGTAGAGAATTTTGCTGATGAGATTAATAAGAGCTGAGCCAGTTTCCAGGGAGGTGATTCTCGATTCCTGTGATAAAATGTCTCATGTGACATTGGCGAGAAACGTCTAACGGAAGCAATAATCCTTATTTAGATTAATTATTCACGTTCGCCTTATGAATCCAAAAAATCTTTGTTGTCACAACAGATTTGATAGTTATTTATATTAATGGAGCAATTTTAGAGGTACGTTGGTTTGCAATTCTAGACCAGCGACATCTGTTGTCGGAAAGTAAAAAAGGACGAGGTTGAATTTCCATACGAAAATAAAAATTAAAACTGAATTCAAGGTTAATATTAAACATTATCTAGCTTAAATCAGCTTAGTGTTCTTATACACCACGTTTTTCATCGTCATGTATTCAATTTTAATTTAATGACTTACAGTAACTCAGTAATTCTTTATCTTGTGTACAGCAATTTTTAGATAACCCCTTAATTTTAATATCGTTCAAATCACTGTTGGGAAATGCATTGAGAAACTTTGACAGTTGAGGGTCGATTTATCACGTATTCTATTCAAATTTTGACGGCCCGTTAGGTGTTAATCGCCTGTCATTAAGCCGGTTATCTTAAATTATTAATTAAGTAACCAAAAATACTAAAAAAAAAATGGCCAAATTTTGATCACCCGAAACAGTGTGATGGATTGCAGTAAAGCAAGAAAGATACGTAACTATCGTACCACATGGAAATTTATAGTCTCTGCCTACCCTTCTGGGAAATAGGCGAGTTTATATTATTATTATATTTACTAACAGTCGGTTAATATGACTGACAGATGGACAATGACGAGAAAAATTGTCTCTGTTAGTTTTGTGATATAAAGTGCAATTATTGTTACAATAAGTTATACTCACAAGTTCAATCTTATTAAATTCCTATTTATTACTATAAAAATCTTCGACAACATTTATAATATTCATAGTGCCTTTGCACGCATTTGACATTTTTCTCTATTTCATACAGCCTCTAATAGGCTTGATTGTCCACAGGCATATCGTATGTCGACAATTAATCTTGAATCAACATCGAAGTTAATTTGAGGAAATCGTTGGATACGCCGATACGAAATAATTTAATACAACTGCAGATCCACAATTTTTCCTATAATCTTATTGATTAAGATCGATAAAGTAGGTACTTGATACAAATTAAAAATATGACTTAAATAAAAATATTATTTTATGAACCAGCAATGAGACAATGAAAACAAAAGTTATGAATAACGAACCCATTTTGGACAGTTGTCCAAACTAATTAAAGACAGGCAGTTGTCCAAACTGTTCCTTAAAATATAACTTATAGTAGTTCTTTACGATTTATTTTCCAAAGTATTATCTCGTATTTTTGACAATTGTTTTTTTTTTGTTCCTTACCGGGGCACTTTTCAATATTGGTTTTGTTAAATTAGTAGTCATTACATTATAACAGAGATTAAAAATATACCTATTAAAAAAAAGACATGAATACAACGAATCGAGAACGAGCATACAAAAATGATTTTATGAATATTCCTATCAATCGACAGTGTCTAAAACAGTAGGCAATTCATTCACGATCGAGTGTTGAGTTTTTAAACAACGTTAACCCGGTTAGGTTCATTGTCATTTGAACGAGAATCACAACAGCGCCCCCTGACGGTCGATTTTCTAGCTTATTCGACAGTAACCGTAAACAGCATAGGGCATTTGAAGGAGCAGTCGGCACAAACATAAATAACCAACAATTAAAACGTTGTAATTAGAAAGGGTAACCAAAATTTTTTAACGGCGACTATTCGTATATAAAATGACAGTTGGCTATACCTAGCTTTTTTCTAATCAATGAATTAATTCGTAGCTCTATATTTAACAGAAAAAACACAAAATCAATGTTAAGACACGAAAAGTTGACATATCAAAAGTTTTTTTAGTAGTTTATATTATAAAGACTCAAAAATTTTTTAAGACTTTAAATGTCTGTGATTTAATATTTTGCATGAAATGAAAACAGAGTATTCATATTATAATTTTTTTTACAAAAATTTTTACATGTTAATCAAATACATTATAATTTAATACTAATCACACAAATTATCTCAAAGTTGAAAGTATCAATCAATGTATCAATATCAACTATACTTACAGTTAGCTGAGTAATAATTAAAATTCACATTAAGCATGTAGTAAATATAGATTTACACATGTCAATATCTTGTACATTGAGTAGTTCGCAACATCTTAAAACAATACCGACCACGGCGACTACCGGACCGCACCACGTAGAGCCCTCGCACCTGGCAGTTTTTTTCCAAAAAGCGTCGTATATTGCTGTCCCTCTTCCGCTCGTAGCGGCGCCGTACGGACGTGAAAGAGACAAAACGTAACCTCTATCAGGCTATGTCTGATTGTAGTGTTCACACAGACAAAGCCAAGGAGAGGCTAGGTCCGAGTCTCCTTTTGTTAGTCTTCTGACACTCCATGGTCTTCTGTCTTCTGTCTTCCATATGTATTCTCGATCATACTTATGTCAAGATTCTTCTACAATTATATGTTTCTTTTTTTAAATATAATAATAATGTAAACATATACAATGCAATATATAAATCCGTTGCAAGAATTTTTTTGGGCCATTTTTAGAAAATGACAACTTGTATTTCATTATTAGTCTTACGTTATACATAATAAAAAACTCATGGTAAACCGTGCAATGTAGGATAAAATAGAAATTACCTTGATTTCGCAAATAATTCAGTAAACAGGCTTAATAACTCGTCTAAAACTGTTTGCTGTAATGGATTATGGTATCTCAAATAATTAAAAGACTAAGAAAAAAAAGTGTTTTTATTATGTTTTTATTTGATTACAAGTTAGAATGTACTAAAATAGTATTTCATCTATTGTTATACATCTTGTGTGTGAGCTCAATAATAGATCTTTAGCTAAGGCGAACATCGGATACAGTCTCTTCTTACAAAAGATTTCAACGAGCCATTGTTCGAAATGTTAAAATGAAGTGCGGAACGAGGCTGTATGTGTGTTCGTATTTGCAGGTTAACAGCATCAAAAGGAACACTGTTTAAAATAGTTTAAATTTACATCTACATTATGAACGTTAAAAATAGGCGGGCAGAGTGTTGCCATGCAACGATTTACGTTAATAAAGGTAAATGAGTTCGATATAATACTTTAAAAAAAATTGCACTTTTGTGGGTTTCAGAAATGAATCGGGATAAAAAGTAAACACGCGGACGGAACCACTTTAACACTTTTAGTCGTTCGTACTTGACTTGTAAACGCGCCAACCGCAAAAATAAAAGTGACTGGTCAGGACGCGAATTTCGATGTAATATCTCTCGGCTAGCGGTTTCGAACAGTTTCTGAATGTAAACAGACCTATAAGTCGTTTATAAAAAACAAACTTTAATCGCATCCGACGTAAAAAAACAATATTCATTGCACTCTGAAACAATCTAAATTAAAAATGCGTTTATTCAATAACAACGCGTAAATTTAGTAGTTATTTACATTTTAAAGATAAGAAATATAAACTTTCGTTAAATATTTTGTAGGAGAATTATTCTGTTATTTAATGAAGTGTTTACTTCACGAATGCAATTCGTAACAATACGTACAATTCCTAAATACACATTAACACATAAGCAAGTCTTGCAAATTAGGTTATGCTATCAATTTCGCCAGGCTTTGTCCTAGAGATTCAATTTAGTCAAACATCGTGTGTTATATCATATGTTACAAAGATATCTGTCGGATAAAGGAACTTATAATGTACATCACATTGTCTCTAGATTATATTTCGTCAGTAGCCCAGCTTAAAAAAATGGATCTATACAGAGCATGAACACCATGATTCTGAAAAATACCTTAATACCAAAAATACCACCTGCTCTATATTATGAACTGACTCCAACATTGCAAATGAAGCTATAGCCGAATACAGAGTGGTTCTTTGGTAACGTTACCAGGATACCTTTGCTTACAATGTATTGTACGCAAACACGCTACCAATTACAATATAGAGGGGGATTTAAAAACAAAATTTTCTTTAAACGTTGTAGCCTGTTTTTTCATAATAAGCCGACGACGCACCAGTGACTGTTTTACGGCTTCGGGCATCCATGGGTGGCGGTGGTCACCTATTTTCTGATGGCTCGCATGCGTGTTGTCCCCTTAAGAAAGCTATAGAAAAATAACAAATGAGTCGAAGACAAGCAGACAATGGATTATCAACTCGTTACGCATTTTTATATAAAACATTTTAAATAAATTTACAATAATTTTATATGTGTTTATTTATGAATAACGTTTGAGTGTGTATGTGCGTACGCTTGTTGATTGTATGAAGTATGTAGTGATTTCTAATACCTCTAGCTTAGAGTACGCTGCATGCTATAATATACGTATAATCAATGACGTACGGCGCGTGACGTGGCAGTTTGACGCGCCGTTTGACGCGGCGCGTGATGGCGTCCACGGTTTTCTTCCACTTCTCTGGTCATAATAAACGCGTCAATGACGAAAATGGGATTGGAACAGTTTTAGACCCACAATAACAATATTGTTTGCCTTGGGTCTAATCTTTATAACGCTCGCTTTTAATCCATCAGCTGTATCTCATCATCAGAAAAAACTACATATAATTTACCCTGATGTAGTGAATGTACTCGAGTGTTGCCATTTATAAAGTCGTAGATGATTCTACATAATTTTTATTTATTATTGGCGAAATCGAAATTCCGATGAGAGGTTGCAATGGCAATGAGATGGCGCCACCGAACTATTAGTTCAACTACTGCCAGTTCAAGAGTCTAACTTCATTTGAACGTTTTGCTATGACTATGGGGCTATTTATAAAATTACTGACTCACGAGAGAAAAGAAATTGTTGGTATTATTATGACTGCAAAATTGATATTTTAAAAAATTAATACTCAGCATCGGTATAAGGATAATTTTCCTTGGACAGAAAATTAGAGAGAAAAATTCTCTTTAAAAGAGAAAACTTTATGTAAATATTTCCTAAACTTGAGCGAATTAAAGCATCATCTTTATGTGGTTTATGTCTGCAATCACGATTGCAAAGATGAAATTGTAATTGATATGCAATTATTGTAACAACAATTATTCATTCGTTCCGCATTTACGTTACTTCATCTCAAGTAGAGGTCGCGCGAGCGCAAGTGCACTACGTTACACCACGTTTACAAACAGTACCATAGACGAGGAGCTGACAGTAGGCCACGGCTTTCATTCCTTAAACTATATTCAGACCTCATTTCATCAATCGGAGTACACTTACGTAGGAATATGAAGATGAGCTCCAAACAACAAACGACAGAATTATGTCAGTCGCATATAAAAAGCCTGGTCGAAGTTCATTATCGATTATTCCTTCAACTAATTAATATCGATAAAATTGGAAACAAAATGAATGCGATGCATCCCTCGATCCGTTTTTGATATGAAACGTCACTACAAAGACACACCCATCCATAATCACTGTTCATTTGCCGTCGGGAATCAAACGGGTTGTGGTTCGGACGTTGGGTATGTTTGTTGGGTTAAGTATTGCTGAACATGCCTTTCGGAGGGTGTAGTATAATGTGACTTAAGTTGAAAACTCATTGGGCAATTCGCCGGTGTTAGGAATCGAACCCGGTAGGTAATGTCGATATTCGAAGGCAAAAATATTAACCTCTGACTTTCCGCCCCCATATTCGTGTACATATTTGAATGAATAACGTCTGTGATGAGACTCGGATAATTTAAAATTTACGCATAATTATTCATTAAAATGATAGTGCACACCGGTTCACACAACCATAAGCGAAAATATTTTAATCGCATATAAAATTTGAACTATATTCGTCACTGAGCTAGGCATTGCGTTAAATATATAGAAAAGGTTATTGAATCATAAATTATATGATGGATTTTAATACGCCTCGCTTCATTGCAAAAGTTAATGGAACAACTAACCACTCCTATTATAATGACATTGTTACTTGTAGATGTCGAAGAAGTAACAGAAACATAGTTTTAAGGTTCCGTACCTCGAAAGGGAGAAAAGGAACTCTCGTAGGTTCATTTTGTTTAGCGTTTCTGTGCTTGTCTGTTTGTCTATCAAGACCCTTTATCTCCGTAATAGATAGAGATATCAAGTTGAAATTAATACAAAATACTGAAGTCTGTCTTCCCTTGGAGACTATATAAAAGATATTGCTATTTTGTCATATATTTTAATACATGCAAGCTCGCTCACTTAAACCTATATCGTAGATACGTCTACGTGCTCTCTAAAACTGAATTAGTAGAATTTTTACTAATTGAAGTAGTAATAGTAGAAACTACATCAAAATTAGTAATTTTTAGTTGAATCTACTACAGATTTACTAAGTTTGTAGGCGTTACTTTTCAATTAGTAATTTTTCACTAATCAAAAAAGTAATATGGCCCAACTTCACTACTGAATTAGTAGTTCTGAATTAGTAGTCACTTGACAATTAGTAAAATAATCACTTTTATAATAGCAGAATTATACTTTTTAATTAGTAGAAAATTTACAATTTTAATTTGTAATCATTTCTACTAATTGAAAGAGTGGATAACACTTATTGCTGGTCGTATACTTTGGACATCTTAAAATAGTAGCTATTGACTATTAATTAGTGGTTTTCCACTATTTCAGTTTTAGAGTGGCATAGAATCATGAAACTTGCCAAAATGAGATTTATACACCATAAGTAAAAGAATTTAAGTGATTATAAACTGACATTTACAGTTGGACTACAGACGATGAGTATGACACAACATTCTTTAACACCTAACTGAAGAAATCGATGATTTTTTTATATTTGCAAAGTAAAAATTTTTATTTTCATTTATGGAAATAAAAAAAAACATGTAAAATTTTGAGATTCACAAATGTCTTGCCGGTATCGTTACCAAAAATGGGTAAAAATCGTCGAAACTTTCGACGAAAGAAAGACCTACATACGCGAATAAATACGTACTGAACCTTCAGAATGCGAGCGCGTACTTATCCCATTTTTCAACATAGTCCAACCTTTAAAGGCGATGCAATCAGACGCTTCGCCCTAACTTTACAAGCGCGTTTCGTGCACGGAACCATAGTCACACGGATCTAGCTCGCACTTGGCCGGTGATAAAGTCTATCAAAGGCAATCTCAGCGGTTACATAACGCGAACCTAACGGCGGCGGCGTGGCCGCGTGCGGCCGCACAAAAACCGTTGTTGTGACGTCATCGACGGTTTCTTTGTTCATTGCGGATGACGTCACGGCTTCTACGTTCAATGTCGAAGTTAAGTAGGTCACTTATACAATTGTACGACAATGACACCTTGTGTTTTAATGTCCAACGTGACGTATAAAATCTTATCGAGCGTCTCTCGTATGCACCTCACATCAATTTTAGTCACATCATTTCAATTCGGTTTCGCGTTAGTAACATATCAATGATGTAAACGTGTTTAATATAATACAAGTGCACGCTTACTTCTCGAAGGGTAGGCAGAGACCACAGATCACCTAATGGTCTTTGTATATGTCTCTCGCTTCACTGACATCCATCAATCGTTTCATGCAAGCTCGTCGGTATCGGTGGCCTTAAAATTTGCTACGTTTTTAATATTCGACCAATCCGGCTAATAATTTATAGGCCCTTGCCCTGCCCTTCGACCTCCTACCTAATCTTTCTGTAGATTTGTTACGTCAGTCTACTTCCAATCATCCCTTCCAGGTGGACAAACCACCGCCGTATACCTTTTTCTACTTCAGGCACATCATTACCCCGACCACACCGCTGTCTGATATCACTGTTTCTGTATGTATTTTTATTATGGAAGTATGTGCAGCGATAATTTCGTCAATTGTAGACCGATTTCCAATTTTTTTTTTTATTTGAAACGATATACCCCGTAGTGGTGGCGTAGTCACCAAGTCAAGCTCTGATGATGGGATTCCAGGGAAGCCGAGGGATACCCTTAAATATTATAGACACGTGTTTGAGCTCTTTTTTTAGTGATTCAAGTTTTTCCGTCTACCAGTCATCACCTCAAGCTGCTTAGCCGATGATAGAAGCTGTAGCGCTCCTTAGCGATAATACGGCGATTTGTCATAAAAAACTTATCTTCAATGGCTAGCTAAATGAATTATAAAGTCATAATTACTCGATATCTAAAAAGTGCTAAAAAATTAAATTAAAAAAAAAACCGCCTCCGAAGACCTATTTAAATAATTGCTTAAGCAGACTTCAAAAACAACTAATTCGTTGTTCGTTGTGGAGAAGGTTTCACAAGATTAAAAAAATATATATTTTTGTGACCTTGTTGCTAACACTTTTAATTAATATCTTACTGTTATAGATAACTATTATGACAGTTAATTTGACACTGACATTAATTTGATATTATTGCAATATTTAATTAAGTAATCCAGCTACATTTATTTACTGGCCTATTGACCTAAAATGACCTAAAACCAATGACAATCATCATTATCAGTGTACAGTTTTATCGTACTCGACAGAGAGATTCTGAGATCATTCAACATCTAACATTGTTGACTCTTATTCTAATCACTAGCGATGCCGATTACGTTGCGATACCTATCATGGACAATCGCGAAGGACGCTACATTGTAATTATTACTAAGCAGTCTGCGATGTTTCTCGAAGTTTCCAAATACCCGTCCCGGCGGCGCCCACGCTGGAGGATCCGCATTCCGAATTTCACGATTTCGCACCCGTCAGATGGCGCTGGGGGGCGGGGCCGGTTTGTTCGGATACGAAAATATCGTTATTTCACAGCTTACAAATAACGCTTAGAAAATACGTCACTACACTTCGCCGTTTGCCACTTGAATGACGGGCAAGAAACTTGAGCTTAGCTTTTTCTAAATTTAGCATAAAATATATATGTCGCATAAGGAAAGTAACCCACAAGTCAAGCCGGTTATGTTTATAAATGTTTGTCCTCTTAATATTCGTAAATCGTATTATACCCCCCTTTATTTAATAATTTATTTCGCATTTATAAATTACAAAGATAGATTTCGTGTATTTTTTTATAGGGACCTCATTGAACATGCGTACCTACACATAAGCCCCCTAGATGGAATTGCAAATTTATCTAAGAGTCCAACATATCGATATAGTTTATTTTATTAAATTTATGTCGATTACTTTTTTCTACGTATATTTGTAAATGACTTTTCATGTGTGTTGCATTCGTCTAGAAAACGTTTCGGAATTACATTAAGTAAGAAATAAAGATATTTTTGATTTGATTTGATTTGATTTACTTTAAGTTGGTCCACCCCCCTTTGCCCACCTCCTCTCAAAGCTCCAGGATACTTAATACTTATACTAAGTAGTTTGAAGCGCTTGCACGACAAAAGCAATGATGGAGCTTTAGCGCCAAATACTTATAAGCGAAGGTCCACTTTGTCAAACCGGTATCAAATAATTTTCAAGGTGAAGGTTATTTTAAGCGACATCGAGTTGGCCCATAAATTCTTTAGATTAAATTGTACCATTAAACGAAGTTCCGTAAGCGAAGGTAAAAGCCCTGAAAAAACAGGAGGCCGTCACGGTACGCCCTAGAATAGAATAAATGCTAAGAGTATAGAATTAAAGGAGACTAATAAATAAATGTGCAATAAAGTAAATAAAAATATAGAGTTTCGTTAATAAAATAAAAGTATTTTTTTATTATAATCTATATATATATAATGAAAATAGGTTGTCTTTGTTCGCCAATCACGTAAAAACTACTAAACGTATAGACATGGGACTGGGACCATTCGATGCGGGATGATTTGTAAATGGTTCTAGGCTACTCATTTTTCGAATTCCGTAAATCCTTCGCCATTTTATTTATAGATAAAAATTACTCAGTGAAGCGGGCGGGTCAGCTAGTAACATAAAAAAAAAATACTCGGAAACAACGAAGCAGATGACGAAAAAGATGACATCTTAGAAGGGAGTCATGCCGTTTGCCGTGACGGTCGCTGTTAAGGAGTACCAATAGATATTTCACATCGGAAATTCAAGCTATGTTGAAAAATTTCTACATTTCTTCCTGAACTCCATGCATACCTTCGGATGTACTTACAGATTAACTTTTAATTTCATAGAGTTGATGTAGTTTATAAGTCCTCTGAGTGAGTCTTAATACTGAGGATGGGGCTGACAGGCCACCTTGGACACGTTTGGTATCGCTGATGGGACTACATGCGGAATGCACATAAAATGTTAATTTTTTCTATGGGAAATATAGTCTTTAAGATCAACTCTGCAAACGAAAACTTGTGAATGTGTACGTAAAATAATAATATTTGATTGAATAAAATGTGAGAAATGTATTAAAATGACTTATGGCTTTTTTTAAAGGTTATTTCTTGTTTTTTTTGTATGCACAAAGTTTCTGTTTGTCGCAGTTATTAGTACTAATTTTAGGTTTTCAGGCCCAGCTGAGAATGAGCGCTGTGGCTCAGACTGCAGAATTTCGCTGAGCTGGTCACCCTTTCGGCCTTTTGTCTCTTTTTTTTTTATTTGTAAATATTGTATGTTGTAGTTAAGTCAATTTTAAAATCCTATACTTATCTTCCTTTTTTTCTTTTTTTTTAAGGGCCGTAAAAAGGATTATTATTATATTATTATTTTTGTATTGGAAGTAAAACTTCTGTACGTAAATGTCGTATAAGTACTATAATTAACTTAACTAAAATGAAAAAAAAAATGCTTTACATATTAACATATAGAATATACAAAAGAGTCGTTGTTTTTATGCAAATTATAACAGTCTAATAGTTTTAAAAAAGGGGCTAAGATATGTTGTATCTATATTATTATCTAATTTGTACGTAAACATAAATAATAATTTAACTTAAATTCTTGATTATTTTCTTACATTAAAATTTCGTACGTGAAACGACTTCTCTAAACAATTCAAAAACACGTGTCAACATTTTCTATTCAGCTACGGAACCTATGTTCCACATCTGCCCCGTGGCACGCTTGACCTCTGTTTTTCTTTAAAAGTATGTAAGTATATCTCTGAGATGGACTTTGCGAACAAGTTCGGCGAGTGAGAACCGGTCGGCAATGACATCATAAAATGTATTCCGACAGCGAACCAACGGCGACTATGTTGCGCGAACTCTGCGCATGCGTTAAGATGCAATGGTTAGGTAAGATAGTACCCGGACAACATAGCTTTGCTTAACGCCTTACAATTTTTTTTTTGTAATACAGTACCATCTGTTGTTAGAAGTGGTGTGCTGGGTTCACTGGTATTTCGGCGCTACATCCAAGAGCACAAAAATATTGCGATTGCCTCAAAATTGTACGAGATGGCGCTATAACGCAACGCTTGGGTTTTTTTCGTCGACAATCGCGTCATTCCAACGAAGACACCTTTACGGATAAACTTGAATGAAGAAGAAAAAAATTTGGTTGCCTGTAAAGTCGGTATACGGGCGAAAGTTTTACGTGACAACGACTTTGAATGGTAAAATCATTTTAATGTGAATATTCATTCGTATAGTAGGAAGAAGGATGAAATAATAGTAACAATTTAAAACATTTATTTATACAAAGAATTATATTTAAAACATTAATTTATACAAAGAATCTCGCACTGAATTTCATATTAACAAAATTTTATTTTTACCTTTACACATACATACGTATTTATATACAAATATACATACAATAACTTGCAATACATTTGCAAGCTATGCACTAATTCTCTAGTGCTGCGCGCGGCAGACCGATCATAGTTGAGTGGGAGAGAGACGCAAGGCATTCGGCGGGCCTCTCTCGGTGACTCATCGTTACGTTACCGAGCGTTACACTTTTCATAAGTGACTCCCAGCCGCAACCTAATTTAAGACGTTGTCACGTCAAAAAAAAAGCGAAACTTTATCCAAGTAAAAATCCAACTTTATCCAAGTAAAAATTCACATAAAAACCTTCAGAGTCGTTTTCTAGATGGCATTGCGCATATATAGGCCAGAATCGTTCAATTGGAGTAATACAACAGCCTCGTGCGGTCAGTCCACACCACGCCGGTTACACAGGAAGTCGGCGGCGGCCGTGACGTCAGCGCGTCGAATATATCGCCTTCGAATCTAAGTCTAAGCCTACCGGGTTAGGACTCCGTCTACCGGCGAACTCACATATCGAGACCGTCTGCCGCGTGCCTCGCGGCGCCCTTGGAGGGCTCCGGACATCTCAATCCAAAAAGAAATAACTGCGGGTCGGTGCGCCTATGGAGTTTGCAAAGCGAGCTTTGATGCTTCATGAATTACATTCTAATGCAGGAAATTGTTGGATTTACTAACTAAAAGCCTCGTTGCGTGTTTACTAAGTGCTTACTAAAATGGATATTTCTATGAAAATCGATCGAAATTAAAATACATCACGTTGTTTACATTGATAACGTACTACTTCATGGTATTTTACTGATAAAATATATATTTTTTTAATTACTTAGTAATAATAGTGAAAATATGCTTTTTACCTTAAAAAATTGAAAAAAAATGTTAGTTTTTTTTTGGTTCGAGCTATTACGATAAAGAGCTGATGAAGTTATGTTGTTTATAAATTTTTCACCATTGTAATATTACAAATCGCAAATACACACGAAATATATATTTTGTATATTACACCAAAATTAAACTCTAAGCAAAGAAGCAAAGTATTTTCTATGAAAACAAATTGATAGTTTAAACAATTACAGATGCCAGAACAATGAAAAATAAATTTAAAAAAATTAACTCAAATGTTTTTTTTAAAATAATGATTGATAATACATCTAGACGTGAATATGAATAATCATTTTCAACCTCATGTCTAGAAAGTCAGTATTTTATTTATAAAATGCACTATAAAAAGTGTGATTTTTTGTTTATAAAGAGGCTTGCTTTGTTTGCTTTATTATAAAATAAGTTAGCCAGTTGCGCATAAGTTAATCAAGTAGTATGATAGTATTTGTGAACTATGCCTATGTCAAACTCTTAAATAATAACATAAGTACAATGTTGTAAATTAGGCACTCATTTTGTAATGTAAGATTAACGTAACTTATTTTAAGAACTTGGATATTTTTACTAGAAAAACTACTTTTAGATTACCTATGTATTCTTTGCATTTAAGTTTATTGGTATATATTCACACAACGGCAACTTTATTTTTAAAATAAGCGATATTAATACAACATAATAATCATATTTTTAATTTTTATTGGTAATATATAATAACAAAAACGTTCTAAATGTGTTTTTTGCGCGAGAACTGCTGTCAATCGGTAGGGGTAAGAACAGGAGTGGAAGCGAGAAAAAGTCAAAAGAAGAAGTATAATCGCTTCCCAGGTGTGCGCCGGCGCAGTCGCGGGCCTGAGCTAGCATTCGCCATAAACGATAGAGCTTAGGTGGAATCTAAAACAGAGAGGCACTCGAGTCGAGCGCCTCCACAGCCGGACGGCAGTCGCGCTCCGCGCCGCGACCAGCCTGGGTTGCCATGCGCTTACTAATGTCCTGATTAACATGTTATTAAACTTAACTCCTAGCGAAGGTCAGTATAGTGTTATTTCTAGACTGTTCTCTGTTACATTCCATCGGATTGTTATATATTTCGATTTTATAACTATATATCATATAGCACAGTCGACATTTTAGTGGAACATTTAATATTTAGGAGCGAATCGCCTGTCGGAAATTAGAAATCGGACCGCGCTCAAATAGGTGATAGATCAGTCAAAACATATACACACACACACACACATACTTGGGAGTATCATATATTATTCTTCTAGGACATGAATAAATGTCTAGAAGAATAATACATATTAGTCGTGACATATAAATATCCGATCAAGTCTATGTAAATTTAATTTGGTACATGTTCTTACAGATGGCTACAAAGCTGGTCGTCGTCCGCCCGCTTTGCTGGACGCCATTAAAAAGTTAATGTGAAAATGGTGAAAAGAGCGTGGAATTAAAAAAAAGATTGGTACTTTTTGGAAAAAAGCACTAATCGGCGTCAAAAATTACAGTAAATTTCTCTCTGTCGCTTACAATATAAAGAATTGGGTGAATTAATGCGTAAAACTCCCAAAACTAAATTGAATTCTATCATTTAAAAGTTTTTGAATAAAAAGGCACCGAAATAGCATTTTTTGGTAATTTCAAAATTTTAAACGGCCGCCACTTCTACAAACATACGACAGAGTTTTTGAATAGTTCCACAATGGGACCAAGTGCAATATCTAGTCAGATTTTTATAGATATCTGCTAATATATAACCTAAAACTATCTACAAGCGATTCCGCGTCAAACGGTCAAAATCCCATATCGACACGTTCGCTAATTCATAGATATTGCTCAGTGCAGAAATATATAAAATGTACTCATCGCGGTCCCGGTTTCTACCTGCGCTTCTGGGGAATTGGTGTGAGCTTATATATACGTAACTAGATTATTTTATTATATATGAATATGCAGGTTTTTTTTTTCCAGAATATCAAACATATGACGTGTCAGACAATTTACCGCCCGACACTAAGGTACACCCGCCCACGTATTATTTCACATCGAGGCGCTAGAAATTAAGTCGTGCACGCTCGCCCGGGGCGGATCCGTGGCTGCTGACGCGTGTTGTCGCGAATTCGATTATAGAGTCCATGACCAACGGCTTAACATGCCCTTCGAGGCACGGACGGGATGGTTTGATTTGACTCAAGTTAAAAACTCATCACCCAATTGACGGGTGATTGAAATTTAACTCGGCACTGGTCTAGTTGAGTTACCCCAACCTCCCCCCATTCGATCGGGAAAAAAAATATTCTGGGAGGGAAGAACATTCATATTTCTATATCTATATATATATATAGGTGCATATTCTAGAGATAATTTTTCACTACGTGCATATCATATGTACACATCCATTTAGCAGTGGTACAACTCCGTCCGATGAGTGACGCTACTGTATTATTGTCAATAGAGTAATAGCGCCTTGAACTCAAAACTGAGTCGGTAATCATTGCGAACGTACGTGGCGAACTTCGTGTCTACGGCATTGGGGGATAAAACTCAAAAGTATTTGAGGTGAGCTAATAAGTCCGCAACGACTAAGAACCACGTTTCTACACTAACTTGTAACTTATCTACTTGTTGCTTTCTATCTGTCTTTGCGTCGCTCTATAGTTGGTGCCGATCGAATTATAGCTCGACTGGCTGTTGCCCGCGACTCCGTTCGCGTGATGGTTGTGAAACATAATAACGTTTTAAAATGACAATAAAAGTGTACTTCATTTCTTTGTCGTCGTCCATCACCCATAAATAATTTTAGACGTCATGACTTGGCGTCTTCACAACCACATTGTTTATGGAAAGATTTCTTCCTTTTCATGAACTTTATTGGTTTTTTAAAATAAGATAGTTATGGATAGTTGGATACATTTCTGTTCTGTGACATTCGCCCTGACAAAAAATTAACCGATAGGTAAGTGTCATTTGTCCAAATATATTCAATAGGTAGTTCGAATCAAAAGAAATTGAAAAATTGAATTTGTTCTGTGCCTAGTCAGGTAATATGGCGTGATATATTATATACTAAATCAAGCAGTCGATTCTCTATGGAAACATGGAACATTTCGTTCAGTTCGGCCTATCAGTTTTTGAGTGATGCCTGAGCAAACAAACAGACAAATAAATAGACTAACAGACAAACATTTTAACCCTAGATCACTAACCCATTTTTCAACGCTTATTACTAACCTTCTGTCGTTTCTGACTACGCTGTCAAAAGTAGGTTTATAAGGTTTTATTGAATAAAATATTAATTTCTTTTACATATTTTTTTATTATATTTATTTACTTAGAAAATAATAACATTTTTATTATGAAATCACATAATTATCACTTAATCAGACTTTTACTGAGACCATATTTTCGCTCAAAATAAAGATATTTGTTTTTAAATGCTTACCAATTAAAAACTAAAACATAATTCTTCGAAAAACTCAAATAATCAAAAGTAACATATGAAATTAACAAAACATAATTTGGTAAAAGACTATGAACTAAGACATTTGTGGCACACGTCAAGTTTGTGTTCGCCACACAATGACTTATGGCACTTGTAGTAAGTAGATTTCGTCATCCTCGTTTTGCTGACGGGCATATAAGCGCCAAATTTTCAATTGATGAGATGCGTGGTCATTTACCTGAACGTCTAGACCTGGAGGTGGATATTGTGTCAAAGAAGAGACCTTCCTCACTAACTGATTCATAAGCGGGATCAACCTCGATGTGGTCTTCCTTCTCACTCTGATGAATTTTCTTCGTCACTATTATCTGATAATAATAGCTGAAGAAGAATCGTATCTGTAAAAAAATAATTACTTTTACATTGTAAAACTAAAAATAAACTTAAAAAGAAACACAATAGTAAAAATGTAACGTTAATACTAACCTTCGTCGATGACGAGCCATGTCGCTGGTCTGGTGCTCACAGGCCCCGCAAACACTACCGTCTGTCGTGGGGCAGCGGGTCAACGGAGATTACACGGGAGCTGAAATATGAGTGGCCGCGCACTCGAAATTTATGACACTTTTTTCGAATTCGCGTCGTCAATCTGACGAAGCTTAGTGATCTAGGGTTAAAAACATATGTTTTGGGGATCTGTATGTCTCTTAAGATTTTACTATGTATAGATA